>CM065591.1:111987117-112177834 GCA_033119425.1 Bufotes viridis
CTCATGTGCCATTAGTCCCCTATGTGCTGCAGTAGCCGTTCCCCTTATGTGCCAGTAGCCGCTTCCCATGTGTATTAGGTCCCCTCATGTGCCAGTAGCTGTCCCCTTTATGTGCCAGTAGCCATCCCCTTTATGTGCCAGTAGCCGTCCCCTTTATGAAGCCAGTAGCCGCCTTTATAAGCAGTAGTCGTCCCCTTTATGTGCTAGTAGTCCGTCCTTTATGTGCCAGTAGCCGTCCTTTATGTGCCAGTAGCCGTCCCTTTATGTGCCAGTATGCTCCCATCATTACAAAGCAGTCGCAGCTCCCCCATATTAGCAGTAGCCTTCTCATGTAGCTAGTAGCCATCTCCTCTTATGGGCCAGTAGCCGTCTCCCCTTATGTGCCAGTAGCCGCCTCCCCAGTGCCGCTAGGGCCCTTCATGTGCCATTAGGGCTCCCCTCATGTGCCATTAGGCTCCCTCATGTGCCATTAGGGGCCCCTCATGTGCCAGTAGCCGTTCCCCTTATGTGCCAGTAGCCTTTTCCCTTATGTGTTATTAGTCCCCCTCATGTGTCAGTAGCCGTCCCTTTATGTGCCAGTAGCAGTCCCCTTTATGTGCCAGTAGCCATCCCCTTTATGTGCCAGTAGCCCCTTATTATGTGCCAGTAGCCCCCATATGTTCCAGTAGCCCCTCCATTTGTGCCATTAGCCGTCTCTCCTTATGTGCCAGTAGCCGTCTCCTCATGTGCCATTAGGCTCCCTCATGTGCCATTAGTCCCCTCATGTGCCATTAGGCCCCCTCATGTGCCATTAGTCCCCCTTATGTGCCAGTAGCCGTTCCCTTATGTGCCAGTAGTCGTTCCCCTCTACCCCTTATGTGCCAGTAGCCGTTCCCCTTATGTGTTATTAGTCCTCCTCATGTGCCATGTAGCCGGCCCCTTTATGTGCCAGTAGCCGTCCCCTTTATGTGCCAGTAGCCGTCCCCTTTATGTGCCAGTAGTCCTCCCCTTTATGTGCCAGTAACCGTCCCCTTTATGTGCCAATAGCCCCCTTTATGTGCCAGTAGCCCCCTTTAGTGCCAGTAGCCCCTGTAGTGCCAGTAGCTCCTTTTATGTGCCAGTGGCCCCCTTTAGTGCCAGTAGCCCCCTTTAGTGCCAGTAGCCCCAAGAAAAAAAAAAAAAAAAGAACACTTATACTCACCTGCAGCGATGCGATGCAGGCCTCTTCCGGCCTGTGTCTCGAGCTGTACGGCTGCCAGGCGCGCGCGATGACGTCATCGCGCCGCCTGCACCGGCCTCTGATAGGCTGCCAGCACTAGGCCGGCAGCCTATCAGAGGAACAGGGAGAGAGAGGACACGCCACTCCCTCCTCTGCTGCTGCTCCGCACGGAGATGAGCGCAATGCAAGCGCTCATCTCCGTCCTGATGTTCCCTGCCGCCGCCGCGTCTGCCCTGGGGACGGGCTCCCTACTGACCACGGGCCCTCGGTCCATGCCCGAGTGCCCTAATGGTCAGTCCGCCCCTGGTGACACCCCATCAGACTGGTGTCACCCGGTGCGGACCGCACCCCCCTCACAACGCCACTGATATTACCACATTCCAGTCTGTTATGCAGATCAGAAATATTTAAGAATGGTGGTATTCCTATGGGGGGATTGCTCCATAATTTCCAATTTCAAGTCCTACTCCTTCGGAATAATGTCAGCACCCCATGTGTTCACAAAAGTAATGATAGAGGTAGTCACCCATTTAAGAAGGCAGAATATTATCAATGTTCCATATTTGGATGATATGCTGATAATCGTAAGCTCTGCAGCACTATTGGAACAAAACTTGTTTCTGTCCTGTCAATTACTTTATCGGCTGTGATGGTTAATAAAGTTGAGTGAACACCTGGAAGTTTGGGTTCGCCGGGTTCAGGCAAACTTCGCTGCAAAGTTCGAGTTCAGGACCCGAACTTGACCCAAAATAGACTCCAAACCTGACCCCATTGAAGTCAATGGGGACCCGAACTTTGGGGCACTAAAAAGGCTCTAAAAAAGTAAAAGAACGGGCTGGAGGGCTGCATAAGGAAGCAAAATGGGGGTAAGAGCAGGATGTTTGCCTTGCAAACAAATGTGGATAGGGAACTGACTTAAAATAACATAAAATATAAAAAAATTAAAAAATAAAGATCTTGAACTAGAAGGCGGAGGTCAAAGTGGAGTAGGAGGTTGAGTAGGAGGTTGAGGAGGCGGTTGACGTGGCGGTATAGGAAGAAGTGGTGATGGAGGAGGAGGAGGTAGCCAACAATATTTTTGTAGTTTTTTTTTTTTCTACTTTATTTTTTTTTTTTTTTGGGAAGACCCCAAAACATTGGTAAATAGAAACGAGAATGCAAACAGAAAGTGCGCTGGAGGAAAACAATGGCTGGGTGTGGCCAGTATACTCATCTATTCTGCACAAGGTACGGAAAAGTCCTGTGGGATCCATGCCTGGTTCATTTTAATGAACGTGAGCTTGTCCACATTGGCTGTGGACAGGGGGCTGCACTTGCCTGTGATCACCCCCCGCCATGCTAAACACATGTTCGAACAATACACAGGCCAGCACCTCCAAGGAGTGAAGGGCAAGCTCAGGCCATGTGTCCAATTTGGAGACCCAGAAGTTGAATGGGGCAGACCCATAAGTCAGTACGTGTAGGCGTGTGCACATGTACTGTTCCACCATGTTGCTGAAATGCTGTCTCCTGCTAAGAAGTTCCATATCATCTGTTGGTGCTGGTTGTTGTGGCGTGCTGACAAAGCTTTTCCACATTTCGGCCATGCTAACCCTCCCTTCTGAGGTGCTGGCATTGCCCCAGCTTTGTTGGCGACTTCTTCCTCCTACTCTGCCTTCGCCTTGTGCTTCCACTGCCATCAGCAGTGTGTCTACCAGCATGTGCTTCTACTCGCGCATCTTCCGATCACGCTCCAGTGACAGAATTAAGGATGGCACGTTGTCCTTGTAGCGGGGATCCAACAGGCTGGCCACCCAGTAATCAGCAACGGTTAGAATGTGGGCAATTTGGTGGTCGTTGCGTAGGCACTGCAGCATGTAGCCGCTCATGTGTGCCAGTTTTCCCAGAGGCAATTACAAGCTTTCCTCTGTGGGAGGTATATCGTCTGTGTCCTCTGTATCCCCCCAGCCACGCTCCAGTCACGCCTATGAGTGTGCTTTGGGTGCCACCCTACTGTGTACCCAGTTCCTCCTCCTCCTTATCCTCCAGAACTGTTCCATGGCTGGACAATTGTGTACCATGCCTCAGTTGGTGCAGGAAACCACCCTCCGAGCCACTTGTGAATGACTGGCCTGATAACCGTGGAAATGATCCCTCTTCCTCTTCCTCCTGTGCCACATTCTCTTCCCGAATCGTTTCTTTAAGGAGACATAGAAGTGGGATAATAACGCTGAGGATGGCGTCATCGGCACTGCCCATGTTGGTGGAGTACAAGAAACAGCGCAACACGGCACCCACGTCCTGCATGGAGGCCCACTCCTTGGTGGTGAAGTGGTGCTGTTCTGCAGAGCTGAAACTCCACTATCACCTGCTGCTGCTCGCACAAGGTGGATTTCCACCTTGTAGGCACGTCGCATATAAGGTGGTGAGTGGGATGGGCAAAGTTCCGCTGCAGCGCAGACAGAATTGAGATAATTTTTCAGGAACCTCTGCACCACTAAATTCAGCACATGCGCCAGGCTAGTGATGTGTGTCAAACATTCTAGGCCCAGAGCTACTACTAGATTTCGCCCATTATCGCAAACCCCAGGACGGATTTGAGGCTCAGTTGCACCAACCACTCATCAGTCTGTTTATATGATAGTGTAGAGATGCAGGTGGCACAGCTGATACTAACCAAATACAACACTCTCGCACGGCTGTCCATTCATACCCCTTATACCAGTCTCGGCGGTGCACAATCCTTAGATATAGCCATTCAAATCTTCCAGGAGAAAGGGAAAAAATTAGGCAGCACTCACCACTGGTTTCTTCTTCTTTATTTCGTCAATCTTAACATAAAACGGCTGTGTTGAAGTTAGCCATATATTCACATATAACACAGTCCCACTTCCTCAGGCCACTACTCATCAGTCTGTTGTTCCATGCCCATCCACAGCTCCTGCGTGGTGTGGGGTTTTCCCCCCAAACAGATAAGTTTCAAAACAGCCTGCTGTCGTTTCCCCCTTGCTGTGCTGAAGTTGGTTGTGAAGGTGTTACTCTGATCGGATGAGGAGGCGGTAGAGGGTAGAGGAGGAAGCAGAGTAGGAGGCAACAGGAGGCAAAGAAAAACGCAATCCTTGGTGGTGGAAGGACATGCGCCAAACTGCTATCCGCCTCAGTCCCAGCCACCACTGCATTTACCCAATGTGCAGTTTGGGAGATATAATGTCCCTCCCCATAGTTACTGGTCCACGTATCAGTGGTTATGTGGACCTTGCTACAGATGGCGTTGCACAGTGTTCTCCTAATTTTGTCTGCCACTTGGTTGTGCAGGGCAGGCATGACTCGTCTGGAAAAGTAGTGGAGGCTGGGAACCACATACTGTGGGACAGCCACCACCATAAGGTTTTTAAAACTCTCCGTCTGCACCATATGGAATGACAGCATTTCAAAGGCCAGGAATTTTGAAATGCTGGCATTCAGTGCCAGGGATCGCAGTTGGGTAGGGGGATACTTCCTCTTTCTCTCCAGTGTTTGGGGGATGGACAGCTGAACACTTCCATGGGACAGTGTGGACATGCTGGGTGACGGTGGTGGAGGTGGTGGTGTTGCTGCCACATCCTCTGTTTGCGGGGTGGGAGGAGCTATTGTCACTCTACAGGGGGAGGAAGAGGCCGAGACTACAGCAGAAGAGGGAGCAGGAGGAGCCTGAGATCTTTTGTAGTTTTTGAGGTGTGTACTCCACTGCAGCTTGTGCTTTTAGATGCCTGGTCATGCAGGTGATGCTCAGGTTTAAAACATTTATGCCTCGCTTCAGGCTCTGATTGCACAGTGTGCAAGCCACTCACGTCTTGTTGTCAGCACATTATCTGAAGAACTGCCACACCAGGGAACTCCTTGTAGCTGACTTGGGTGTGCTCAGTCCCTGGCTGCGGTGGGCAGTAGCAGGCGTACTGGCCAGAGGACGGCCACTCTGCTGTTGCACACTGCTCCCTCTTTTGCTGTGCGGCTGGCACTGTGTGACCACCACCTCTTCCCCCGAACTGCATGTGTCACTCGCATGACCTTGATTCCATGTGGGGTCTAGGACCTCATCATCTTTCACCCACTCTTCACCCCTGCCCTCCTTGCCGGTCTGCATACTGCAGAAAGCCGCAGCAGTTTGCACCTGTGTTTCGTCATCATCAGAGATATGCTCCAATGGCCCTCCCATGTCCACATCCTGAAACAACCTGTGCCAAAAGAAACTGAGTCGTGGGAAGTCCAACACCCACCTAGGTACAACTGTTTTGCGGAGGCACATGATCTCACATCGCAAACGCCTATGGGATCAACATGAGTAAAAGCAGCACACAAACTCAAAGCCACCATCCTCCTCCTGGTCCAGCATCTTCAGCTACGTCAACCACTGCTGTCCTCCCTGCCCCCTCTCAACCACCCGCCACTCTGCCTCTCACCTTCAGCAGTTTCTGCTCATTTGCCCACAGTCAGGTGTCTGTCAAAGAAATATTTGAGCGTAAGAAGCCAATGTCACAGAACCACCCCCTTGCCCGGCGTCTGATAGCTGGCATGACGGAACTCTTAGCCCAGCAGCTTTTACCATACAAGCTGGTGGAGTCTGAGGCCTTCAAAAAATTCGTAGCTATTGGGACACCCCAGTGGAAGGTACCCGGCAGAAATTATTTTTCATAAAAGGCTATCCCCAACCTGTACTCTATTGTGGAAAAGGAAGTCATGACATGTCTGGCACATAGTGTTGGGGCAAGGGTCGATCTGACCACTGATACCTGGTCTGCAAAGCACGGTAAGGGAAGGTATATCACGTACACTGCGCATTGGGTAAACCTGCTGACGGCTGCCAAACATGGAATGCGTGGCTCTGCAGCGGAGTTGGTGAGTGACACCGCCACGATTTGCTGGCAGGCCTGCTGCCACCTCCTCTACTCCTCCTACTCTATCCTCTTCGCTAACCTCCTCGGCTGTGTCCTCTTCTGCTGCTGTGTCTTGCTCCACATCATCAACTGCACCCCCCCCCCCCAGCTCCCCAGGGGCTATTCCACATCCCGGATATGACAGTGCCAAGCCGTCTTTGGGTTGACTTGCCTTAAAGCGGGGAGTCACACCGGACCAGCACTCCTGTGCGCCCTGAACGCACAGGTGGATCAGTGGCTGACCCCGCACCAACTGTAGATGGTCAATGTGGTGTGTGACAACAGAAGCAATCTGTTGGCGGCATTGAATTTGGGCAAGTTGAATATATACTGGAGAGTGAATCTGGATCGCACATCCTCAACACTATGCTTTTGATATAACGACTGTCTCAGCATAATTACGTGGCATATCCGCCTAATTTGTAATACATTGTATGCTGTGCAAAAGAGGCATTAGTATACAGTTTGATCAAAGAGCATAGGCCCACTTACCACGACAAGGAAGCCTCTACAAGTGGGAAACTACTCTAACCTATAATGGCGCAGCCGTGCGTGGCAACCACCGGCGCCCCAGCACCGCACCGGCAGCAGACGGCGGGACCCAGAAGCCACACAGCAACCCCACTGGGCAGCAAAGCCTCCTTGGATCTGGGTCCCACCGTCCCACCAGCACAGCACTGAGGCAGCACTGGGGTCAGCACTCCTCCCCATTTGGACTAGGTGTTTTTAATTAGCCTTAGTTGCAAGGGGTTTAAAAACTCCTACTATCTCTCAGATGCACTTCCTGAGGGTTGTGACTGGGTGAGCTCTTTGCACTCGTTCACATGGTGCAGTACTGCGTGTCTGCCATTGCTGCCTCAGTGCTGTGCTGGTGGGGTGGTCGGACCCAGAGCCAAGGAGGCTTTGCTGCACAGTGGGGTTGCTGTGTGGCTCCTGGGTCCCGCCATCTGCTGCCGATGCGGTGCTGGGGCGCCGGTGGTCGCCGCGCACGGCTGCACCATTTATAGGTTAGAGTAGTTTCCCACTTGTAAAGGCTTCCTTGTCGCGGTAAGTGGGCCTATGCACTTTGATCAAACTGTATTCTAATGCCTCTTTTGCACAGCATACAATGTATTACAAATTGGGCGGACAGTCGTTATATCAAAAGCATAGTGTTGAGGATGTGCGATCCAGATTCAATCTCCAGTATATATTTGGGCAAGTTGACACATGTGCCGTGCTTTGTGTGTAAGTACCCAGGCTTACAGGATGTCCTCAAGCAGGCCAGGAAGGTGTGTGGCCATTTAAGGCGTTCCTACACTGCTATGGTGCACTTTTCCGATATTCAGCAGCGAAACAACATGCCAGTCAGGCGCTTGATTTGCGACAGCCCGATACATTGGAATTCAACACTCCTAATGTTTGACTGCCTGCTCAAACAAGAAAAAGCCGTCAATGAGTATTTGTATGACCGGGCTGCTAGGATAGCCTCTGCGGAGCTAGGTATTTTTTTGCCACGTTACTGGACACTCATGCGCAATGCCTGTAGGCTCATGCGTCCTTTTGAGGAGGTGACAAACCTAGTCAGTCGCACCGAAGGCACCATCAGCGACCTCCTCCCATTTGTTTTCTTCTTTGAGCTTGCCCTGCGAAGAGTGCTGGATCAAGCCGTAGATGAGCGTGAAGAGGAAGAGGAAGAGTTGTGGTCACCATCACCACCAGAAACAGCCTTATCATCATTGCTTGCTGGACCTGAGGCAACGCTGGTAGAGGAGTCTGAGGAAGAGGAGTCAGAGGAGGAATGTGGCTTGAGGAGGAGGAAGACCAACCACAGCAGGGTGCTCGTTGTTGTCACCTATCTGGGACCTGTGGTGTTGTACGTGGCTGGGGGGAAGAACAGACCTTCAATGACATCAGTAAGGACAAGGAGCGGGACATGAGTAGCTCGGCATCCAACCTTGTGCAAATGGGGTCTTTCATGCTGTCATGCATGTTGATGAACCCTCGTATAAAAAGGCTGAAGGAGAACGACCTGTACTGGGTGGCCACGCTACTAGGTATAAGCAGAAAGTGGCAGAAATGTTACCGAATTCCCTGAAGTCGGAAAGGATGCAGCACTTCCAAAACAAGTTAAAAAGTTTTCTTTACACAGTCTATAAGGGTGATGTCACAGCACAACGGGAATCTAACAGGTGAAGAGGTGAAAGTAATCCTCCTCCTACCACGACCACGCCAGCAAGGACAAGACACTTTACAGACATGTTGTTGATGGAGGACATGCAGAGCTTTTTAAGTCCTAGGCATTGCCACATTCCTTTGGGGTCCACCCTCAGAGAACAACTCGACCGACAGGAAGCAGACTACCTCGCCTTAACTGCAGATTTCGACACTATAAGGAGCGATGAACCCCTTGACTACTGGATGTGCAGGCTTGACCTGTAGCCTGAGCTATCCCAATTTGCGATAGAACTTCTGGCAAGCCCCGCTTCAAGTGTCCTGTCAGAAAGGACCTTCAGCGCAGCAGGAGGTATTGTCACTGACAAGAGAAGTCGCTTAGGTCAAAAAAGTGTACATTACCTCACCTTTATTAAGATGAATGAGGCGTGGATACCGAAGGGACTGACAGTGGAGGATGCATTTCACAAAAAAAAGGCCTGATTTGATGCCTTGGGCTAAAAATGGTCACTACGCTGCTGTAATTAATCTCTGCATGCCGGACGACTTGCGTGACTTCTCCTCCACCAACTAGGGTTCAAGGCCCAAATGTTTTAGTACACTTTCTGCCGGGAAAACATCAGCAGCGGCTGCAACAATAAACCCAATTTTTCAGGCATGTTTACATGCCTAATTTTTCTGGCCTCCGGTACTGCACTGTGGCTGCAAAAACAAAACAAATAAAAAAGGCACATACATGTGTCAATTCCCCTTCGTGATCGTTAACTTGTTGTGGTGAAGGGGCTTGCATATCACAATGAAGCTATCACCTCTATGAGTGTGTTGGCAATGTTGGCACACCCCAGATGATAAGGTCGTTGCTTCATTGTGAACAGACCAAAAGCGATCGGCTGGATAATTTTTCATAGAAAAAACATTACTTTTCTTTGTGATCATCTAAGGTGATCATTAAAGCTTACTAGGCCAACAATGGGCCCACACTGCAGAATCATTGTTTTCTGGGTCACTTAACTGTCACTGAACTACCTCAACACTACCATAGGCTTTTAAAAATCGCCATCGCCTGCAATCTCCCAAACGTGCGCATGAGCACAGTCATCACTACACCAAGATTGACGCATAGAGGAATAAAATGTACATCATGAGTGTGTAAAATATTGACTTTTTGCGGTTGTCTAAAATCTATTCGATACACGTCCCCTGATAGGGGACGTAACAGGTATAAACTGATAAGAATAGTACTACTTAACACACCACTCATATAGGGTGGCACAGTACATTGCATGGCACACGAGCAGTGCCCCGAAAATGGAAGTAAGAGGAACGTCCAAGCTTCTTTTTACATTTCCCAGTTCCTAAAATCAATTCCATACACGTCACCTATTGTAACAGGGATTAACCTGATAAGAAAAGTACTAAGTAACACACCACTCATATAGGGTTGCACAGTACATTGCACTGCGCACGAGCAGTGCCCCAAAAGTGGAAGTAAGAGGAACGACCAAGCTTCTTTTTCCATCTCCCGGTTCCAAAAATCTATTCGATACACGTCCCCTGATAGGGGACGTAACAGGGATTAAACTGATAAGAATAGTACTAGTTAACACACCACTCATATAGGGTTGCACAGTACATTGCACGGCGCATGCGCAGTGCCCCAAATTGGAAGTAAGAGGACCGACCAAGCTTCTTTTTTTATCTCCCGGTTCCTAAAATCTATTCGATACACGTCCCCTGATAGGGGACGTAACAGGGATTAAATTGATAAAAATTGTACTACTGTTTACTGAACACACCACTCATATAGGGTGGCACAGTACATTGCGCGAGGAAGAGACCTTCTATGAAGTCAGTGAGGACAAGGAACGGGACATGGCTAGCTTGGTATCCAACCTTGTGCAAATGGTGTGTTTCCGGTTGTTTGCGGTGCGTTAAACGGGGAGTTTGGTCTGTCAGAGTTAGGTCTGTCACTGTGAAGCGGGCGTTAACCTTACACTACCTGATCGATACAACATCATACCTGATCGTATACACACACTGGATGTTTTAAAGCATGTTATTCCAAACAATTTTGGAATGTTAGGTGATTTATGCCCTTTATGGGTTAAAACCCGACTCTGCGTCCACTACGTAATTTTCCATGGGAATTTTGCCATGGATACCCCTCCGGCATGCTACAGTCCAGGTGTTAGTCCCCATGATACTTTTCCATCACTACTGTGGCCAGAAAGAGTCCCTGTGGGTTTTAAAATTTGCCTGCCTATTGAAGTCTATGGCGGTTCGCCCGTTTCACGAACATTTGCGAAATTTTATGTTCGCGACATCTCTATATATAAGCTAACCAACTAACTAACTAACTATCTAATGTAATGTGACACAGTAGAGCACAGAGCATAGCAATGACACTGCGGTTTCTCAGAACTGAAAAAAAAAAAAAACTGCAAAAAATGCCACTCTGTGGACTTCTCATGCTGTTCCCACCCTTCCCACTTCATGATTGGGCCACTATTTTGCCTTTTTGGCTTGGCTGACATCATCTTTTATTTGACCCTTTTTCTGATCTGTTAGAAGGAAGGAAAAATTAGACACACAAAGGATCCTCTCTGTGTAGTAGCTGTAAGGCCTGTATGGTCCCATCAGAATTGGCTTGTGATTTGGTAGCCAAAAGCAGGAGTGGGAACAAAATACTGAAGACATGCAAATATTCTGCTCACGTGTCATCTCAGTTTTGGATCCACTCCTGTTTTTTTTGGCATTATTAATACTGATGGATTACTGACCAAATGATGACCGAGTGAAGGCAAATGCTCAACAGACAGGATATGGTTTTTGGGGGATTATTGTTCGGACGGATCAGAGGAAGTGCAAAATAATCAGTGATGTCTACACAAACTTACTGCTGTCAACACAAACTTACTGCTTCCTCTTTCTATTTGGTTGGAGGAGGGTCATCTCTCATGGTATGTCGTCGTGGACTCGTGGAGGATTCATGTAAAGGAAATTACCAGTAAGTGTAAGCCAGTTTTCTCCACTGTATTAACTGAGGAAAATAAACTGTCAGATGAAATGCAGAATGTAAAAGTAAATTCCCACATTAAAAGTGCCCAGTCTGGCCCAGGAAGAAGCACAGCGGCATCTTAAAATGAACAATTTGCCGGGACCAGATGGCAAACACCCCGTATTCTAATAGAATTAAGTAATGTTTTAGCCAGACCCTTATTTCTGATATTCAATCAAGGAAACTACAGGATTGGCGCATAGAAAATATGGTTCCAATATTCAAAAAGGGTCCAAAAACAGAGCCTGAAAACTATAGGCCGGTAAGTTTAGCATCTGTCATGGGTAAACTGTTTGAAGGTTTCTAAGAGATGCTATCTTGGAGTACCTCCATCAAAATAAACAAATAACGCCATATCAGCATGGCGTTATGAAGGATTGGTCATGTCAAACTAATTTGGTCAGTTTCTATGAGGTAAATTCTAGACTTGACCGCGGTGAATCAATGGATGTTGTATTCTTGACTTCTCCATAGCATTTGATACTGTACCACATAAAAGGTTAATGTAAAAAGCTGGAGAGGGTTCACAGGAGGGCAACTAAAGTAATAATAGGTGGCCTACAGTACCCAGAAAGATTAACAAAATTGCAGTTACTCACTTTAGAAAAAAGACGACTAAGGGGAGATCAAATAACTATGTATAAATATATCAGGGCTCAGTACAGAGATCTCTCCCATCATCTATATATCCCCAGGACTGTGACTGTGACGAGGGGACATCCTCTGCGTCTGGAGGAAAGAAGGTTTGTACACAAACATAGAAAAGGATTCTTCATGGTAAGAGCAGTGAGACTATGGAACTCCATGCCTGAGGAGGTGGTGATGGTGAATTCACTAAAAAAGTGAAAAAAAATTTAATAATATTATAGGTTATAGTTCATAGAAAGGTGTTGTTGATCCAGAGTTATTCTGATTGCCTGATTGGAATCGGGAAGGAATTATTTTCCTCGAAAGTGATGAAAATTGGCTTCTACCTCAGTTTTTTTTTTCCTTCCTCTGGATCAACTTGCAGGACAACAGGCTGAACTGGATGGACAGATGTATGTTTTTCATGTCCAGCCTCTGGTAATGGTAAAACATCCAATATTTATTTTGTCATTTTTAAAATCGGCCACATACAGATAGATACAGACAGGACAGTGTTTAGGTACTATTTTTTTTTTTTTTGTCATTTGACCTTTTTCAGACAAACTGAATGCTGAGAGTTGCAAATGAAGCTGTGGTATGAAGCTATTCAATGGTATAATTGCCTAAAAGCTTGTGTGTATCTTCAAAAATACAAAGTTGACTACTTTTAGGAGAGGGCAGACATTCGTCTACATATATGACTCGGTTTGGGACCTATCACCCAAACCTTTACCTGGTATCTGGAATGGCAAATACCAAAGCATGTAAGAATTATCAGTTGTCAACTACAACAATGACTAATGAGTTACCACATCAATGTTGTAAGAAATTATTATATAAATATATCAAATATATAATATACCCTCTTACTGGGTCTGATTCTTTAAGTTGGGTATAATAAATGAGACACAAGAGTGAAATTATAAAACATAGGTATATTGTAAAGTGTAGAAATATTGATATTATAATTAGTATTATTGATGAGTATATATATGGAGGTATAGTTGGACAACAAATAAATAAATATAAACAGACAGACTTGTACAGAATAATAGTTACAATTACTTGCACTATAAAACTTCAATATAATAGTACTCCCAAGACTAGAGTTGAGCGGACACCTGGATGGTCCGAGGAGTTTGGCCGAACTTCACTGAAATGTTCCGGTTCGGGATCCGAACTTGACCCAAACTTGACCCTGAACCCAAACCCCATTGAAGTCAATGGGGACCCGAACTTTTGGGCAGTAAAATGGCTGTAAAATAGCCCAGGAAAGGGCTAGAGGGCTATAAAAGGAGGAGGAGGTGGAATTGGAGTTTGGGGAGGCGTCAGGTGGGAATGCCATCAGCAGCGCGTCTACCAGCGTGCGTTTAGTAGTCGGTAGTCAAGCATCTTTTGATCAGTAACATATGTTTTTACAAAATTTGGTTTCCTGTCAGCAATGCACAGCTGTGGCTTATCACAGGCAAAACTGGGTTAATGTCACCCACCAATGGAACAGGTAATATTCAGAAATGTTAGGCCCCTGCAACCAGACAGAGGAGAGGTCAATTCACGGCAAAACAGGCTTCATGTCACCCACAAATGCAACAGGCTATTATCAGAAATGTAGGCCCCTGGCAACCAGACAGAGGAGAGGTCAATGCATCGGAAAAACAGGCTTCATGTCACCCAGCAATGGAACAGGCCATTTTCACTATATTAGGCCCCTGGCACCAAGACAGAGGAGAGGTCAATTCACAGCAATAAGAGGTTAATGTCATTCAGCAATGGAACAGGCCATTTTAACTAATTTTGGCGCCTGACACCCAACAGAGGAGAGGTGCATTCACGGCAATAAGATGTTAATGTCACCCAGCAATGGAACAGGCCATTTTCACTAATTTAGGCCCCTGGCACCCAGATAGAGGAGAGGTCAATGCACAGCAAAACAGGCTTCATGTCACCCAGCAACGGAAGAGGTCATTTTCACTAATTTAGGCCCCTGGCACACAGACAGAGGAGAGGTCAAATCATGGCAAAACAGGGTTCATGTCACCCAGCAATGCAGCAGGCGATTATCATAAATGTAGGCCCCTGGCACCCACATAGGGGAGAGGTCAATGCACAGCAAAACAGGCTTCATGTCACTCACGAATGGAACAGGAGATTATCAGAAATGTAGGCCCCTGGCACCTAGACCGAGGAGAGGTCAATGCACGGAAAATCAGGGTTCATGTCACCCAGCAATGGAACAGGAGATTATCAGAAATGTAGGCCCCTGGCACCCAGACAGAGGAGAGGACAATGCACGGCCACTGGCACCCAACAGAGGAGAGGTGCATTCGTGGCAATAAGAGGTTGATGTCACCCAGCAATGAAACAGGCCATTTTCACTAATTTAGGCCCCTGGCACCCAGATAGGGGAGAGGTCAATGCACAGCAAAACAGGCTTCATGTCACCCAGCAATGGAACAGGAGATTATCAGAAATGTAGGCCCCTGGCACCCAGTTAGAGGAGAGGACAATGCACGGCAAAACAGGCTTCATGTCACCCAGCAATGGAACAGGCCATTTTCACTAATTTAGGCCCCTGGCACCCAGACAGAGGAGAGGTGCATACATGGCAATAAGAGGTTTATGTCACCCAGCAATGGAATAGGCCCTTTTCACTAATTTAGGCCCCTGGCACCCAGACATAGGAGAGTGCATTCATGGCAATAAGAGATTAATGTCATTCAGCATCTATCGTGTATAAGGTACGGACAAGTCCTGTGGGATCCATGCCTAGTTCATTTTAATGAACGTGAGCTTGTCAACGTTGGCTGTGGACAGGCAGCTGCGTTTGTCTGTAATAACACCCCCTAACTGCCATGCTAAATACATGTTCAGACAATACACTGGTTGCATGGCAGGCCAGAAACTCCAAGGCATAAAGGGCAAGCTCAGGTCATGTGGACAATTTGGAGACCCAGAAGTTGAATGGGGCAGAACCATCAGTGAGTACGTGGAGGCGTGTACACATGTACTGGTCCACCATTTTCTTTAAATGCTACCTCCTTCTAAAACGTTCTGTATCAGCTGGTGGTGCAGGCCGCTGTGGTGCGGTGAGAAAACTTTTCCTATCACGCTCCAGTGCGGGAATTAAGGTGGGCACATTGTCTTTGTACCGAGAATCCAGCAGGGTGGCAACCCAGTAGTCAGCACAAGTTATAATGTGGGCAACTCTCCTTTGCCACATCCTCCTCCATCATCGATGTAATTTATTTTTCAAGGAGACGTGGTATTGTAATGCTAACAATGGCGTCATCAGCACTGGCCATGTTGGTTGAGTACTCAAAAGACCGCAACAAGGTACACAGGTCTCGCATGCAGACCCAGTCACTTGGTGGTGAAGCAGTGCTGATCCGCAGAGCGACTGACCCGTGCGTGCTGCAGCTGAAACTCCACTATCGCCTGCTGCTGCTCGCAGAGTCTCTCCAGCATATGCAAGGTGGAGTTCCACCTGGTGGGCAAGTCGCATATGAGGCGGTGAGCTGGAAGGTCAAAGTTACGCTGCAGCGCAAACAGGCGATCTCAGATGATACCACACTTTCAACAGCAGCAATGACATGTCTGGGTAGTTTTTAACTAACTTCTGCACCACCAGATTCAGCACATTCAGCAACAACTCATTGGTCTGTTGTTCTATGCTCCTCCAAAGCTCCTATGCGGTGTGGGGTTTGTCATCCAAGCACATGAGTTTTAAAATCGCCTGCTGACGTTTACCCCTGGCTGTGCTGAAGTTGGGGGTGAGGTTCTTTCGATGACCGGATGTGGGGGTGGTAGAAAATGAGAAGGGGGATGCGGAGTAGGAGGCAACATTGCCAAAGAATAATGCCCTGTGATCCTCTGTGGTAGAAGGATATGCGCCAAACCGCTATCCGCCTCGGGCCCAGATGCCACTACGTTTACCCAGTGTGCAGGTAGGGAGATATAGCGGCCCTGGCCTTGATTACTGGTCCATTTATCTGTGGTTATGTGGACCTTGCCAAAGATGCCGTTGCGCAGCGCACACTTGATTTTATCCTCCACTTGGTTGTGCAGGGAAGGGACGGCTCGCCTGGAAATGTAGTGGCGGCTGGGAACTACATACTGTGGGACAGCCACCACCATCAGCTGTTTGAAACAGTCCGTCTCCACCAGACGGAATGACAGCATTTCAAAGGTCAGCAATTTTGAAATTCTGGCATTCAGGACCATGGATCGAGGGTTGGTAGGTGTCTATTTTCTCTTTCTCTCCAGTGTTTGGGAGATGACAGCTGAACGCTTGCCTGTGACATGGTGGAAATGCTTGGTGATGGAGGTGGTGGTGGTGTTGGTGGGACATCCTCTGTTTGCTGGTTGCCAGGTGCCACGTTGACGCCAGAGGTGGAGGAAGAGGCCGAGACAGCAGCAGAAAAGGGAGCAGGAGGAGCCTGAGAACTTTCGTGGTTTTTAAGGTGTTTACTTCACTGCAGTTCGGGCTTTGCTTGTAGATGCCTGGTCATGCAGGTTGTTCTCAGGTTAAAAACGTTTATGCCCCGCTTCAGGCTCTGATGGCACAACGTGCAAACCATCGTGTCTTGTTATCAGGATATTGTGTGAAGAACTGCCATGCCAATTAACTTCTTGGAGCAGGCCTTGGTGAGCTCAGTGCCTGGGTGCGGTGGGCAGTAGCAGGCGTACTGTTTATGGAATGGCCACTCCGCTTTTGCACCCTGCTCCCTCTTTTGCTGTGCTGTTGCCTCTGTGCCACCACCGCCTCTTCCTCAGAACTGCACACATCACTAGCATGATCTTCAGTCCAATCTGGGTCTAGGGACATTTCATTAGGAGCAAACGGCCGTGATGGCCAATGATACTGCCGCGGTTGCTGCAGAGACACGTGCAGCGTTTGCCGAGAGCGCTCCACTATAATCAGGAATCACTCTCACAGTGCCTTCCTTTGTTCCTGATGAAATGTCCCCTGTAATAGGACATGGAAACGTGTCAAACATTTTATAGTGCTGTACACCTGTATTAGTGCTGGTGGTGACAGGGAGAATGAATGAATAGCAGGAGCGCTCTCAGAAAAATAGAGACAGCTCCCTGAAAGGCTCTGATTCTTCCCTGCCTTTAGCCCTTGATTTGTAGGAGCTCTAGAGGACACTAACCCCAGTGGCTCCACCTAATTGTCAGTGGGCATACAGAAAAAGCTCTTCCCTAACAAAGAGCTCATTAGCCTAGAGTGAGCTTAGGTTCTAGTTAGTGTATGGCACCTACCACGTGACCTATTACCTTGGCCCCGAGGTTGTAATGAGTGCCATACCTCTTTCAGGAACATAGGCATATTGGGTAGGG
Organism: Bufotes viridis; assembly: GCA_033119425.1. Taxonomy (NCBI): domain Eukaryota; kingdom Metazoa; phylum Chordata; class Amphibia; order Anura; family Bufonidae; genus Bufotes; species Bufotes viridis. The sequence continues at coordinate 112,004,387 of CM065591.1, forward strand.
CTTGTTATCTGCCAAGCAATACTACTATCTATCTGCATGCACTCCACATTTGCACTACGTTCCCTTTTTGCCTGAACTTGTAGAGAGGTGGGTTTAACCTCGCACCAACATTTTAATAGCAACAATTAATAAAGTGTTTATTGTTTCCTTTTAACCATTCATTCAGGCAATGACACTACTGCACATTGCAGAAAGCCACAGCAGTTGGCACCTGTGTTTCGTCATCATCAGAGACGTGCTGCGGTGTTCTTCCCACATCCTCATCCTGCAACATAAGTGGTTGGGCATCAGTGCATTTAAGGTCTTCCACTTCTGGGGCAGGGCTAGGTAGATGGCCCTGTGAAACACTGCCAACAGAGTCATCAAAAAGCATAAGAGTTTGCTGCATGACTTGGATCTCTGAGTGCTTGGCTGATTTGCAAGGGGGTGAGGTGAAAGACTGATGGGCATGGGCTGCAGGTGCCAACTCTGAGCTTTCTGCAGAGGATTGGGTGGGAGACACTGTGAAGGAACTGGAGGCACTGTCAGCCACCCAATCTACTATCGCCTGTACATTTTCTGGCCTCACCATCTGTAGAGAGTAGAGTTGAGCGAACACCTGGATGTTCGGGTTCGACGAGTTCGGCCGAACTTTCGAAAAATGTTCGGGTTCGGGATCCGAACTCGACCCGAACTTCATCCCGAACCCGAACCCCATAGAAGTCAATGGGGACCCGAACTTTTGGGCACTAAAAAGGCTGTAAAACACACCCGGAAAGGGCTAGAGGGCTGCAAAAGGCAGCAAAATGTAGTTAAATCCCCTGCAAACAAATGTAGATAGGGAAATGATGAGTTAACATAAAATAAATAAAAATTAAACAATATTAATTGGAGTGAGGTCCCATAGCACAGAATCAGGCTTCAAGTCACCCACCAATGGAGAAGGTCACTTACTATTATTTTGACCACAGCACCCAGACAAAGGAGAGAGGTCCCACAGCAGAGAACCAGGCATCATATCACCCACCACAGGAGTAGGCCACCATTTAGTTACTTTGACCCCTACACCCAGACGGAGGAGAGAGGTTACACAGCAGAGAATCAGGCATTTAGATCACCCACCACAGGAGTAGGCCACCATTGAATCAGACCCCGGCAACCATGTCAGATGGCACAAGCATAAGCTTTATATCAATCAGCACAGGAGAAGGCGACTTTGACAGACTTTGACCCCTACACCCGGACGGAGGAGAGAGGTTTCAAAGCAGAGAATCAGGCATTTAGATCACCCACCACAGGAGTAGGCCCCAATTTAATGGGACCCCGGCAACCATGTCAGATGGCACAACCATCAGCTTCATATCAATCAGCACAGGAGAAGGCGACTTTGAAAGACTTTGACCCCTACACCCAGACGGAGGAGAGAGGTTTCACAGCAGAGAATCAGGCATTTAGATCACCCACCACAGGAGTAGGCCCCCATTGAATCAGACCCTGGCAACCATGTCAGATGGCACAACCATCAGCTTTATATCAATCAGCACAGGAGAAGGCGACTTTGAAAGACTTTGACCCCTACACCCAGATGGAGGAGAGAGGTTTCACAGCAGAGAATCAGGCATCATATCAACCACCACAGGAGAAGCCACCATTTAGTTACTTTGACCCTGCACCCAGGAAGAGGAGAGAGGCACCACAGCACATATTCTGGCATCATATCAGCCACCACAGGAGAAGCCACCATTGAGTTACTTTGACCCCTGCACCCAGGAAGAGGAGAGAGGCCCCACAGCACATATTCTGGCATCATATCTAGCCACCACAGGAGAAGCCACCATTGAGTTACTTTGACCCCTGCACCCAGGAAGAGGAGAGAGGCCCCACAGCACATATTCTGGCATCATATCAGCCACCACAGGAGAAGCCACCATTGAGTTACTTTGACCCCGCACCCAGGAAGAGGAGAGAGGCACCACAGCACATATTCAGGCATCATATCACCACCACAGGAGAAGGCCTCTTTCAGTGATTTAGGCCTTTGGACCCAGACAGAGGAGAGAGGCACCACAGCACATATTCTGGCATCATATCAGCCACCACAGGAGAAGCCACCATTGAGTTACTTTGACCCTGCACCCAGGAAGAGGAGAGAGGCCCCACAGCACATATTCTGGCATCATATCAGCCACCACAGGAGAAGCCACCATTGAGTTACTTTGACCCCGCACCCAGGAAGAGGAGAGAGGCACCACAGCACATATTCTGGCATCATATCAGCCACCACAGGAGAAGCCACCATTGAGTTACTTTGACCCCTGCACCCAGGAAGAGGAGAGAGGCACCACAGCACATATTCTGGCATCATATCACACACCACAGGAGAAGGCCTCTATTCAGTGATTTAGGCCTTTGGACCCAGAACAGGAGAGAGGCACCACAGCACATATTCTGGCATCATATCAGCCACCACAGGAGAAGCCACCATTGAGTTACTTTGACCCCTGCACCCAGGAAGGGAGAGAGGCCCCACAGCACATATTCTGGCATCATATCAGCCACCACAGGAGAAGCCACCATTTAGTTACTTTGACCAGGGGTGGGATTCAGAATCTCAACAACAGGTTCCCTACTCCGCGGTGGATACGCAGCGTCGCGACACATATACGCCGCGATCACGACACGTTTACATATACATAGACCATATATATGCAGCACATATAAATACACTATATACATGGTACACATACATAAATACACCATATACACTACACACATATTGTCACATTTCTCCCACATGGCCCCCTCCATCCTCCATGTTGTCACATTTCTCCCACATGGCCCCCTCCATCCTTCATATTGTCACATTTCTCTCCCCCTGGCCCCTCCATCCTCCATGTTGCCACATTTCTCCCCACATGGCCCCTCCATCCTCCATATTGTCACATTTCTCCCCACATGGCCCCCTCCATCCTCCATACTGTCACATTTCTCCCCCATGGCCCCTCCATCCTCCATGTTGTCACATTTCTCCCCACATGGCCCCCTCCATCCTTCATATTGTCACATTTCTCTCCCCTGGCCCCTCCATCCTCCATGTTGTCACATTTCTCCCCACATGGCCCCTCCATCCTCCATATTGTCACATTTCTCCCCACATGGCCCCCTCCATCCTCCATATTGTCACATTTCTCCCCACATGGCCCCCTCCATCCTCCATATTGTCACATTTCTCCCTACATGGCCCCTCCATCCTCCATGTTGTCACATTTCTCCCCGGCCTCCCTCCATGTTGTCACATTTCTCTCCCCCAGCCCCTCCTTGCCATCTGTTGTCACATTTCTCCCCACATGGCCCCCTCCATCCTCCATGTTGTCACATTTCTCCCCACATGGCCCCCTCCATCCTTCATATTGTCACATTTCTCCCCCTGGCCCCTCCATCCTCCATGTTGTCACATTTCTCCCCATGGCCCCCTCCATCCTCCATATTGTCACATTTCTCCCCACATGGCCCCTCCATCCATATTGTCACATTTCTCCTACATGGTCCCTCCATCCTCCATGTTGTCACATTTCTCCCCCAGCCCCTCCATCCTCCATGTTGTCACATTTCTCTCCCCCCAGCCCCTCCTTGCCATCTGTTGTCACATGATCACACTCACTACCCGTCCCTAACACAACCTGACCTGTCCTGACTCCTGTCTGTGGACTGTCAGCAACTCTAGGCAGCCTCTGCTCTGGCTGCTTCCTGCCGCTGCCACGCCGCTTACTCACCAGCAGGGGAGGGCTGGCAGCCTTAGTCCTGGGGGAAAATCCAGTCAAGTGGCCCGTTGCACCACCGAATCAGCTCACCAGAGGGCTCTTTTCCTTGTGTCTAACCCGTTGCGTGATAGTGAGCCAAGCCCCATTCCGGACAGCAGAGACATGGAGCAGTATCATGATTGACTGATCTTTTTTACTACAAAATCACAGTAACAACTTTATCTCATTGTGATTTTGTTGTAAAAGATCACAGAGAGGCACAGAGCGTTATCAATCGTGTTACTGCTCTGTGTCTCTGCTGTCGATGCGGAGCTTGGCTCTCTATCACGTAGTGGATTAGCCTCACAGGATCCGCTCGTGTTAAAGATCCCTAACCCCAATGCATGGCTACAATTACCCAGTCCAAATAAAATCTGGTCCTACCTTATCCAGGGTGTCGCTGGCATCGGCGTGATGTCCACTAGATCCAGAACAAGGTCCCTGTGGTGATAGAGAAAAAAGAATAATCACATAAGGAAGGGATGGTGACTGCCCTGTGATATCACCAGCAGGGGGCGCTGTGCTGGCCTGTAAGACTGAGCCATGCCAACGTATAGCAGGGTAATCTAGGACATTTCCCCTAAGTGCTACCACACAGTACTAATGCCCACCTTGTGTCCCCACAGTAATTATGCCCACCTTTGTTCCTGTCACAGCAGTAATGCCCAGATTATGTGCCCCCTCACAGCAGTAATGCCCAGATTATGTGCCCCCTCACAGTAGCAATGCCCAGATTATGTGCCCCCTGACAGTAGCAATGCCATATTATGTGCCCCCTCACAGTAGCAATGCCATATTATGTGCCCCCTCACAGTAGCAATGCCATATTATGTGCCCCCTCACAGTAGCAACGCCATATTATGTGCCCCCCCTCACAGTAGCAATGCCCAGATTATGTGCCCCCCTCACAGTAATTATGCCATCATTTGTGCCCCCCTCACAGTAATTTCGCCATCATTTGTGCCCCCCTCACAGTAATTATGCCATCATTTGTGCCCCCCTCACAGTAATTTTGCCATCATTTGCGCCCCCCTCACAGTAATTTTGCCATCATTTGTGCCCCCCTCACAGTAATTTTGCCATCATCCCCCCCCCACAGTAATTTTGTCATCATTTGTGCCCCCTCACGTTTATTATGCTATCATTTGTGCCCCCCTCACAGTAATTTTGCCATCATTCCCCCACAGTAATTTTGCCATCATTTGTGCCCCCTCACAGTAATTTTGCCATCATTTGTGCCCCCTCACATTTATTATGCCATCATTTGTGCCCCCCTCACAGTAATTTTGCCATAATTTGTGCCCTCTCAGAGTAATTTTGCCATCATTACCCCCCTCACAGTAATTTTGCCATCATTCCCCCTCACAGTAATTTTGCCATCATTCCCCCCTCACATTGTGCCCCCTCACAGTAGCTGTGCCCATCACCCATTCCCCCTCCCTCCCTTTGGTGTGAAGTGTTGGGAGCAAAACAAAGAACAAAAAAAAAAAGCATACTTACCTTCTCCACTGATGACAGGCTCGGCTCCCACACTGACCCTGCTACAGGCTGTGCAAGGGAAGACTGATTCCCGGGCTTTCACAGCTCCTCCCACAGCCAGCAGCAGGAAGTGCGGCCAGCAGGGGGAGCTCCTGAGCTGTGAAGCAGTGAGGTCTCACTGCTTCACTACGGAACGGCCCGGTGTGTGAGTGTAAGTTCAGCGGCGTGTGTGTGTGATGTGGTGCAGGGAGCTGCAGGACCGGATCGGGATCCCTGCTTCTCACCGGTCCTGCGAACCGGCTGTGATTTCAACAAACGGTTCGGCAGAACCGGAGAGAACCGGCTGGATCCCACCCCTGACTTTGACCCCTGCACCCAGGAAGAGGAGAGAGGCACCACAGCACATATTCTGGCATCATATCAGCCACCACAGGAGAAGCCACCATTTAGTTACTTTGACCCCTTCACCCAAACAGAGGAGAGAGGTTCCACATCAGAGAATCAGGCATCATATCAACCACCACAGGAGTAGGCCACAATTTAGTTTATTTGACCCCTGCACCCAGGAAGAGGAGAGAGGCCCCACAGCACATATTCTGGCATCATATCACACACCACAGGAGAAGGCCTCTTTCAGTGATTTAGGCCTTTGGACCCAGACAGAGGAGAGAGGTCAGAGATTAGCTTCATATCCCCAGCACAGCAGAAGACCGCTTTATTTGACTTAGGCCTCAGCACCCAGACAGAAGACAGAGGTAGCATGGCAGAGGTTATGGCTTCATGTCACCCGTTAGTTTAACCGGCCACTTTCATCTGGTTAGGCCGGCGCCCAGACAGAGAAGAGTTTCATTCAACTGTAGGTTTCATAAAATTTGTATCAAATAAAGAAGTGGCCCGTAGCACAACAAGACATGTTTTAGGCAGTTAATAAGGACTACTCTGCACAAGGGAGGGACAGGTCCTGTGGGATCCATGCCTGGTTCATCTTTATGAAGGTCAGCTTGTCCACGTTGGCTGTGGACAGGCGGCTGCGCTTGTCAGTAATGACGCCCCCTGCCGTGCTGAATACGCGTTCAGATAAAACGCTGGCCGCCGGGCAGGAAAGCACCTCAAGGCATAACATGCTAACTCTGGCCACGTGGACAATTTCAAAGCCAGTAGTTGAATGGGGCCGAACCATCCGTCAGGATGTGGAGAGTGTGCAGACATACTGTTCAACCATGTTAGTGAAATGCTGCCTCCTGCTAACACGTTCCGTATCAGGTGTCGGTGCAGATAGCTGTGGCGTGGAGACAAAACTTTCCACATTTCTGCCATGCTAACCCTGCCCTCAGATGAGCTGGCCGTGACACAGCTGCGTTGGCGACCTCTTGCCACTCCTCTGCCTTCACCTTCTACCTGTTCCCCTGTGACATGTGGGAATGCTCTCAAGAGCGCCTCTATCAGCGTGCGCTTGTACTCGAGCATCTTACGGTCGCGCTCCAGTTCAGGAATTAAAGTGGGCACATTGTCTTTATACCGGGGATCCAGCAGGGTGGCCGCAGTAGTCTGCCACGTTAAAACGTGGGCAACTCTGCTAGTCGTTGCGCAGGCATTGGAGCATATATTCGCTCATGTGGGCCAGGCTACCCATGGGTAAGGACAAGCTGTCCTCTGTGGGAGCGTATCGTCATGCGTCCACCGTATCCCCCAGCCACGCACCAGTGATGGGCCTGGGCTGCCACCCCGCTGTGAACTTGCTTCATCCTCGTCCCCCTCCACCTCCTCCTCCTCATCCTCCTCGTCCTCCAGTACAGTGCCTTGGCTGGCGACTTGTGAACCTGTCCTCTGCTGCTTAAACAAACCTCCCTCTGAGCCACTTCGAACAGACTGGCCCGAAAGTGTTAGAAACAGGCCCTCATCCTCCTCCTCCTCCTCCTCCACCTGGGCCACCTCCTCTAACATCATTGCCCTAAGTGTTTTCTCAAGGAGACATAGAAGTGGTATTGTACGCTGATAACAGTGTCATCGCCACTGGCCATGTTGGTGGAGTACTCGAAACAGCGCAGCAGGGCACACAGGTCTCGCATGGAGGCCCAATCATTGGTGGTGAAGTGGTGCTGTTCGGCAGTACGACTGACGCGAGCGTGCTGCAGCTGAAACTCCACTATGGCCTGCTGCTGCTCGCACAGTCTCTCCAGCATGTGCAAGGTGGAGTTCCACCGGGTGGGCACGTCGCATATGAGGCGGTGGCGGGAAGGCCGAGTTCCGCTGTAGCGCAGACAGGCGAGCAGCGGCAGGATGTGAGCGGCGGAAGCGCGCACAGATGGCCCGCACTTTATGCAGCAGCTCTGACATGTTGGGGTAGTGGTGAATGAACCTCTGCACCACCAAGTTCAGCACATGCGCCAGGCAAGGGATGTGCGTCAAACCAGCTAGTCCCAGAGCTGCCACGAGATTTTGCCCATTATCGCACACCACCAGGCCTGGCTTGAGGCCCACCGGCAGAAACCACTCGTCGGTCTGTTGTTCAATACCCCGCCACAACTCCTTTGCGCTGTGGGGCCTGTCCCCAAACATATGAGTTTCAGAATGGCCTGCTGACGTTTACCCGGGCTGTGCTGAAGTTGGTGGTGAAGGTGTGTGGCTGACCGGATGAGCTGGTGGAAGCAGTGGAGGAGGAAGCCGAGTAGGAGGAGGAGGCTACAGGAGGCAGAGAATGATGCCCTCTGCGATCCTAGGGGCGGAAGGACGTGCGCCAAGGAACTGTCCGCCCGGGGCCCAGCCGCCACTACATTCACCCAGTGTGCAGTTAGTGAGATATAGCGTCCCTGGCCGTGCTTACTGGTCCACGTATCTGTGGTTAGGTGGACCTTGCCACAAATGGCGTTGCGCAGTGCACACTTGATTTTATCGGACACTTGCATGTGCAGGGAAGGCACGGCTGTCTTGGAAGTAGTGGCGGCTGGGAACCACATACTGCGGGACAGCCATGGCCATCAGCTGTTTGAAGCTGTCTGTGTCCACCAGCCGGAATGACAGCATTTCAAAGGCCAGCAGTTTAGAAATGCTGTCGTTCAGGCCAAGGGCTCGAGGGTGACTCGGGGGGAATTTGCGCTTACTCTCTAAAGTTTGAGATATTGAGAGCTGAACGCTGCTGTGTGATATAGTGGAGACGCTAGTTGACGGTGGCGGTGGTGGTGGTGTCGGTGGCACATCCTCTGTTTGCTGCTCGGCAGGTGGCAACATTCCTCTCGAGGCGGAAGCCGAGGCAGCAGCGATAGAGGGAGCAGGGGAGCCTCAGCGAGTGCCTGGTTTTTAAGGTGTGTACCCACTGCAGTTCATGCTTTGCATGTAGATGCCTGGTCATGCAGGTTGTGCTGAGGTTCAGAACGTTAATGCCTCGCCTCAGGCTCTGATGGCAGAGCGTGCAAGTCACTCGGGTCTTGTCGGTAGGACATTGTTTAAGAAGTGCCATGCCAGGAACTCTTTGAAGCTGCCTTTGTGGGGCTGGGTCCCTGTTGGCGATGTCCAGTAGCAGGCGAACTCTGGGGCGGCGGCTCGTCTGCTTTGGCCCCCTGCTCCTCTTTGGATTCGCTGTTGTCTCGGTCTCACCACTACCTCTTCCTCTGAACTGTGAAAGTCATCGCCACGACCTTCAGTCCATGTGGGGTGTAAGACCTCATCGTCCTCTGCATCGTCTTCCACCCAGTCTCCCTCCCTGACCTCCTCCTGTTCAGTCTGCACACTGCAAAAAGACGCGGCAGTGGGCACCTGTGTTTCGTCATCATCAGAGAGTCGGTGACTCTGCTGTGGTGGTATTCCCATGTCCTCTTCATCTGGAGACATAAGTGGTTGTGCGTCAGTGCATGGTATGTCTTCCTCCACTGGGGAAGGGCTAGGTGGACGCCCTGGGAAACCCTGGAAGCAGAGTCTTCAAACAGAAGAAGAGACTGCTGCATAACTTGTGGCTCAGACCGTTTCCCTGATATGCTTGGGGGTGATGTGACAGACTGATGGGCTTGGTTTTCAGGTGCCACCTGTGCGCTTTCCGCAGAAGACTGGGTGGAAGACAATGTGGTGAGCGTGCTGGAAGCACTGTCGGCCACCCAATCGATTAATGCCTGTACCTGCTCAGGCCTTACCATCCCTAAGAGCGGCATTGGGCCCCACGAGATATTGCGGTACATTCTGCCGGCTAGTTGAGGGAGTTGGTTCCCTACTGTGTGCGCCTGGGGCCGAGCGGCCACATCCTCTACCAGCAACAGAGGCTCCACGGACACCACCACAACCGCGTCCTCGTCCCTTAATAGTATTTTCTTCATTGTTGCGATTCAACTCGCACCACAATGAAATATATTATTTTTATAAGCAAAATCCCCTCACTGGAATACTTTCAGTCTTTTGACTGTATGGATTACAGATGGAATGACTGTTATATGTGAGTACCGCTTTCTTTGACAGATTCTAGTATGGGTACATAAATATATTTTCCCAACCTGGGAGATTAGTTTGCTAATTCCAGATGTATGAAACGCAGGCCTAACTGTATCTAGTATATTGAACGCCAGATAAACTAACTTGGCCTTTTTAAATAAAAAAATTCCCTCACTGGAATACTTTCAGTCTTTTGACTGTATGGATTACAGATGGAATGACTGTTATATGTGAGTACCGCTTTCTTTGACAGATTCTAGTATGGGTACATATATATTTTCCCAACCTGGGAGATTAGTTTGCTAATTCCAGATGTATGAAACGCAGGCCTAACTGTATCTAGTATATTGAACGCCAGATAAACTAACTTGGCCTTTTTAAATAAAAAAATTCCCTCACTGGAATACTTTCAGTCTTTTGACTGTATGGATTACAGATGGAATGACTGTTATATGTGAGTACCGCTTCTTTGACAGATTCTAGTATGGGTACATATATATTTTCCCAACCTGGGCAGATTAGTTTGCTAATTCCAGATGTATGAAACGCAGGCCTAACTGTATCTAGTATATTGAACGCCAGATAAACTAACTTGGCCTTTTTTAAATAAAAAAAATTCCCTCACTGGAATACTTTCAGTCTTTTGACTGTATGGATTACAGATGGAATGACTGTTATATGTGAGTACCACTTTCTTTGACAGATTCTAGTATGGGTACATATATGTTTTCCCAACCCCAGCACATTAATTTGCTAATTCCAGATGTATGAAACGCAGGGCTAACTGTATCTAGTATATTGAACGCCAGATAAACTAACTTGGCCTTTTTAAATAAAAAAAATTCCCTCACTGGAATACTTTCAGTCTTTTGACTGTATGGATTACAGATGGAATGACTGTTACATGTGAGTACCGCTTTCTTTGACAGATTCTAGTATGGGTACATATATATTTTCCCAACCTGGGAGATTAGTTTGCTAATTCCAGATGTATGAAACGCAGGCCCAACTGTATCTAGTATATTGAACGCCAGATAAACTAACTTGGCCTTTTTAAATAAAAAAATTCCCTCACTGGAATACTTTCAGTCTTTTGACTGTATGGATTACAGATGGAATGACTGTTACATGTGAGTACCGCTTTCTTTGACAGATTCTAGTATGGGTACATATATATGTTTTCCCAACCCTGGGAGATTAGTTTGCTAATTCCAGATGTATGAAACGCAGGCCTGTATCTAGTATATTGAACGCCAGATAAACTAACTTGGCCTTTTTTAAATAAAAAAAATTCCCTCACTGGAATACTTTCAGTCTTTTGACTGTATGGATTACAGATGGAATGACTGTTACATGTGAGTACCGCTTTCTTTGACAGATTCTAGTATGGGTAACATATATGTTTTCCCAACCCTAGGAGATTAGTTTGCTAATTCCAGATGTATGAAACGCAGGCCTAACTGTATCTAGTATATTGAACGCCAGATAAACTAACTTGGCCTTTTTTAAATAAAAAATTCTCTCACTGGAATACTTTCAGTCTTTTGACTGTATGGATTACAGATGGAATGACTGTTATATGTGAGTACCGCTTTCTTTGACAGATTCTAGTATGGGTACATATATATTTTCCCAACCTGGGAGATTAGTTTGCTAATTCCAGATGTATGAAACGCAGGCCTAACTGTATCTAGTATATTGAACGCCAGATAAACTAACTTGGCCTTTTTAAATAAAAAAATTCCCTCACTGGAATACTTTCAGTCTTTTGACTGTATGGATTACAGATGGAATGACTGTTACATGTGAGTACCGCTTTCTTTGACAGATTCTAGTATGGGTACATATATGTTTTCCCAACCCCAGCACATTAGTTTGCTAATTCCAGATGTATGAAACGCAGGCCCAACTGTATCTAGTATATTGAACGCCAGATAAACTAACTTGGCCTTTTTAAATAAAAAATTCCCTCACTGGAATACTTTCAGTCTTTTGACTGTATGGATTACAGATGGAATGACTGTTATATGTGAGTACCGCTTTCTTTGACAGATTCTAGTATGGGTAAATAAATATATATTTTCCCAACCTGGGCAGATTAGTTTGCTAATTCCAGATGTATGAAACGCAGGCCTAACTGTATCTAGTATATTGAACGCCAGATAAACTAACTTGGCCTTTTTTAAATAAAAAATTCCCTCACTGGAATACTTTCAGTCTTTTGACTGTATGGATTACAGATGGAATGACTGTTACATGTGAGTACCGCTTTCTTTGACAGATTCTAGTATGGGTACATATATGTTTTCCCAACCCCAGCACATTAGTTTGCTAATTCCAGATGTATGAAACGCAGGCCTAACTGTATCTAGTATATTGAACGCCAGATAAACTAACTTGGCCTTTTTAAATAAAAAATTCCCTCACTGGAATACTTTCAGTCTTTTGACTGTATGGATTACAGATGGAATGACTGTTATATGTGAGTACCGCTTTCTTTGACAGATTCTAGTATGGGTAAATACATATATATTTTCCCAACCTGGGCAGATTAGTTTGCTAATTCCAGATGTATGAAACGCAGGCCTAACTGTATCTAGTATATTGAACGCCAGATAAACTAACTTGGCCTTTTTTAAATAAAAAATTCCCTCACTGGAATACTTTCAGTCTTTTGACTGTATGGATTACAGATGGAATGACTGTTATATGTGAGTACCGCTTTCTTTGACAGATTCTAGTATGGGTAACAAATATATGTTTTCCCAACCTGAGCACATTAGTTTGCTAATTCCAGATGTATGAAACGCAGGCCTAACTGTATCTAGTATATTGAACGCCAGATAAACTAACTTGGCCTTTTTTAAATAAAAAAATTCCTCACTGGAATACTTTCAGTCTTTTGACTGTATGGATTACAGATGGAATGACTGTTATATGTGAGTACCGCTTTGACAGATTCTAGTATGGGTACATATATGTTTTCCCAACCCCAGCACATTAGTTTGCTAATTCCAGATGTATGAAACGCAGGCCTAACTGTATCTAGTATATTGAACGCCAGATAAACTAACTTGGCCTTTTTAAATAAAAAAATTCCCTCACTGGAATACTTTCAGTCTTTTGACTGTATGGATTACAGATGGAATGACTGTTATATGTGAGTACCGCTTTCTTTGACAGATTCTAGTATGGGTACATATATATTTTCCCAACCTGGGAGATTAGTTTGCTAATTCCAGATGTATGAAACGCAGGCCTAACTGTATCTAGTATATTGAACGCCAGATAAACTAACTTGGCCTTTTTAAATAAAAAAATTCCCTCACTGGAATACTTTCAGTCTTTTGACTGTATGGATTACAGATGGAATGACTGTTATATGTGAGTACCGCTTTCTTTGACAGATTCTAGTATGGGTAAATAATATATGTTTTCCCAACCCTAGCACATTAGTTTGCTAATTCCAGATGTATGAAACGCAGGCCTAACTGTATCTAGTATATTGAACGCCAGATAAACTAACTTGGCCTTTTTAAATAAAAAAATTCCCTCACTGGAATACTTTCAGTCTTTTGACTGTATGGATTACAGATGGAATGACTGTTATATGTGAGTACCGCTTTCTTTGACAGATTCTAGTATGGGTACATATATATTTTCCCAACCTGGGAGATTAGTTTGCTAATTCCAGATGTATGAAACGCAGGCCTAACTGTATCTAGTATATTGAACGCCAGATAAACTAACTTGGCCTTTTTAAATAAAAAATTCCCTCACTGGAATACTTTCAGTCTTTTGACTGTATGGATTACAGATGGAATGACTGTTACATGTGAGTACCGCTTTCTTTGACAGATTCTAGTATGGGTACATATATATTTTCCCAACCTGGGAGATTAGTTTGCTAATTCCAGATGTATGAAACGCATGGCCTAACTGTATCTAGTATATTGAACGCCAGATAAACTAACTTGGCCTTTTTAAATAAAAAAATTCCCTCACTGGAATACTTTCAGTCTTTTGACTGTATGGATTACAGATGGAATGACTGTTATATGTGAGTACCGCTTTCTTTGACAGATTCTAGTATGTGTAAATAAATATATATTTTCCCAACCTGGGAGATTAGTTTGCTAATTCCAGATGTATGAAACGCAGGCCTAACTGTATCTAGTATATTGAACGCCAGATAAACTAACTTGGCCTTTTTTAAATAAAAAAATTCCCTCACTGGAATACTTTCAGTCTTTTGACTGTATGGATTACAGATGGAATGACTGTTATATGTGAGTACCGCTTTCTTTGACAGATTCTAGTATGGGTACATATATATTTTCTCAACCTGGGAGATTAGTTTGCTAATTCCAGATGTATGAAACGCAGGCCTAACTGTATCTAGTATATTGAACGCCAGATAAACTAACTTGGCCTTTTTAAATAAAAAAATTCCCTCACTGGAATACTTTCAGTCTTTTGACTGTATGGATTACAGATGGAATGACTGTTATATGTGAGTACCGCTTTCTTTGACAGATTCTAGTATGGGTACATATATATTTTCCCAATCTGGGAGATTAGTTTGCTAATTCCAGATGTATGAAACACAGGCCTAACTGTATCTAGTATATTGAACGCCAGATAAACTAACTTGGCCTTTTTTAAATAAAAAAAAAATTCCCTCACTGGAATACTTTATGGCTTTTCACTGTATGGATTACAGGTGGACTGGTATTAGTAGGGGTGACACAAGCACACCCAAGTCCCTGATGTAGGATTTCTATTGCACAGACCACTATTACAAGTGATTAATGGACGTTGGGAGAGATTGTGCTGCAGCACTAGTCCCAAGATGGCCGCCGCCTATCAGCCCAGTAACATGTGCCACAAAATGGTCTGCACAACCTTTAAAAAAAATAGCCTTGGACTTTGCTGCTAAATCGCTATTGGTCTGAATCCCAGGTGTAGATGTCTGACTTGTTTGGAGCTTTGGAATGCACACTGTGGCAGCTTCTGCTGCAGCACTACAAGTCGCAAATGGCGGCCGGCGGTCAGCCCAGGTACATGTGGATGGAAAATCACTCTGGCCACTCTAAAAATAGCCAATCCCTTATCAAAAAGCAGCTCAGCTGCAGTTGTTCAGATGAATCACAGGTGGAGGAGAGAAATTTGCTTCCAGTTATTCAATTATCCCTGCCTATTCTCGCCCTAGCATCAGCTGCGTCTATCCCTGTTCTATTCACATCGGGAGTGAGCACGTCCCGACGTGCGCACAAGCTTATAAAGAGGCTGAGTCACATGCTGCACTTGGCCAATCACAGCCTTGCCAATAGTAGGCATGGCTGCGATGGCATCTTAGGGCAAGTAGTATGATGCATGTTGATTGGCTGCTTTGCAGCCTTTCAAAATGCGCCAAAATACATGCCGAACGACGAACCCGAACCCGAACTTTTACGAAAAAGTTCGGGTTCGGGTCCGTGTCACGAACACCCCAAAATTCGGTACGGACCCGAACTATGCTCGAACTGTTCGCTCAACACTAGTAGAGAGGCATTCGAGCCTACCAAATAACGATACAGATTCTGTCGCCTACTCATACCAGAGGAAGGTGTTTCACTTGGACTGGTAGTTGGTGCTGAACACCACTTCGCCACACGCCTGCGCCCCCCATTTTATGTATTCTCACTCTGCCAGCCCCCGTCCTCCAAGCCGGTCTCATGCCTGCATCATCTGTATTGTCCAAGTGGATACGGCCATCTTGTTTTTCTGTCATGGGCTGAAGGAGAGAGTGCAGTCATGAAGCTGATCAGTGGCACCCGGTTCCTCTCTGTAAGGACCTGTCTCTGGTGTCACTGTCCTTCACCTTGGTGTCTATGGAGGGTATTGCCCGGGTGATCATCGGTGGCAGGTGGGCTGTGCGGCAGGTGGTGGGGTGCCAGTGCAGCTGGTGGTGGTGGGGAGCACCATACTGTGTGAGAGAATGGCGGGGGGCACGGTGAAGTTGACCCCGTTGTCCTGTGTGACTGCTGCCCTACAGTAGTAGTTCAATAGAATACATTGACTAGACGGGCCCAGCTATCATTATAGAACCAGATGCGACTCCCACCCCCTCTATTGGGGGTCATTCACATTACAGGGACAATGTTATGGGGGGATCTGTAAGTGACTCACCGTTACCTCAAAGGGAAAATAGGATAGAGAGGTCTCCGATACAATCCTTTATCTCCTTGTAATTATTCCATAACTCCATACACTGTTGGTGCAGATGTCTCTCACCACAATCACTGCTGTTTACACAAGTTGAAGCTCATAGCTCCCCTCTGAAGATTGTAGCTCCTAGTTGAGTGCAGATATCTCTCACCTCAATCAATGCTGCAGACACATGCGGAAGGTCATAGCTCTCAACTAAGCCCAGATGGAATAAATGGCTCTACTGAGATGTGTACACTGTGTGGCATGTTGCTCCAAAGAGAGAGATCACTGGATGGAATATGGAGGTTGATAGTGCAGAATATTCAATATTTATAAAGTATTATAAAGATAAAAGCATATACAGTATACAGCACTGCTAAAAACACCTTACCCAGGGTCTCTTGGTGAGTCTCTGAAGCCTTTGCCTTATTTTTGGATGAAATATTATGGAACCGGTGATATGTGAGTCTTTATTTTTCTGTCTCTGACTATGTATTGATATTAGTAAGGGGACTTACATAACATATCACAATCACATTTCTGCATATATTATTCTGTGTTTAATATAATGCAATACAGAGCATAAGTAAAGCTTATTTAACCTATGAAACTGACCTACACGGGCCACACTTAACTATGCAAAAACACCTACAAAAATATAGTGTGCTTTCCTGGAATTTAGTTAATGATTACACCATTAACATATCCATTTAAAATTCAAGTTTATTCATTATATTCATAAAAAAAAAAATACAAAGTGATAAAAATGGAATCAAGTAGGTCCATAGAGGTAAGTATGGGAGGAACAGCACATGGGAAGGGGGTACAATATAAAAATGTGTACAGATATAAGTCTAAAGAAATTTTAGCAGCATATAGCCCTGTAAATTGTGATCATAAAATTACCCGTGGAATTGTGGTAACTCATATACAAGAAATTTAATGAAGTAATCAGCGTGTTAATGGAGTCTGCAGTCAAGTGACCGAAAATAATGCCAAACTAAATGTCCACTAAGTAACCACAATTCACAATATGCAGTGCCGGATGTGCCTAGAAGGTACACACCATGTCGGATCAAAGATCCGATATACAGGTGGTCCTGAGTAAATCACATATGCAGAGCCATATGTTGCGTAACATACAAAAATACAAGACAAATCATACACAGTAAATAATATAATGACCGTCCCCCTCCGAGTGTCACCTCACCTGCCCAACGCGTTTTGCCACTTGGGCTTCGTCAGGGGGTGAGTGACAGTGGGAAGGTTGCGACATAAATAGTGTCCAAATCACAAATTGATCTATGGCACCGGAGGAGTAGGAGGCATGTTTTGTGATGTCACACGTCACGTGATAAAGTCATGTGTCTGGCCAGGTCAGGTCATACACTATACATTGTATTCGATCCGGAGGAGTGGAAGGCGTATTTCGTGACGTCATACGTCACTTGATCAGGTTATGTGACTGGCCTGGTCAGGTCATGCAGTATACATGTGGGTAACATCCTTCTATAATATTAACATTAAGAATGCATGCTGGACACATTACTTTAAACTTAGGCAGAATGTCCACATATAAAAAGAAAATATATCACCATCGCTACAAACATCCTATCGCACATTCAGAGTAAATTTGCGCTAGGGCTTTGCCCATAACAAATATGTCCGCATCCGCATCCACGTGCATGCGTGCATGTGCACCGACGGGCATACCGTCGCTATATCTCATCGCGCATGCGTCCACTACATACAAGCTAGTACGGTCAAGAAGGGGCGGATCAATTCAGACTGGTACGGAGGCAGTCCCAAACACTCGCAGGCGCTGAGTGCTATCACCCCGTGTGTATGAAGTGTGTATAAGATAAAAGTGTGCCATTAAACAGTGAGAATAAGTGAGCAAATAGGTGATAAATAGAGAGTGATAAAATAAAAAGTGCTGAGTGAAAGTGAATACCATTGTGATACTTACCATAAAAACATAGTGCTGGCTAAAACGCAGGAACAGGTATTCATAAACAGTGCATAATACATAAGTGAATACCTCAATTAAGATATCGCCATATGGTGATATAACAATAATTATGTCTCCTACGAGTCATATAATAACAACAATAATGTGTAATAAATATATTTTTAGAGTAAAAAAACTATTCCCCAGCATAAATATAACTTAAAATCAATAGTGCATCTATAAAAATAATGAAATAAAGAAATCCCAATAAAAATAATCAATTCTGCTGGCATAAAATCCCATATATATCATAAATCAAAATTGTTCGCTAGCATGTACACCCCCTCAATCTCATTAATTGCAGTTGTTCATCAGGCCCACTAGTATTTAAGTCCACATGTATTTCTGACCCACTACCAAAGATGAAATTGCATTGACTTATTATTGTATCTTGCAGTCCAGCGATAGTCATCATTGGGGCGAACCGCCATTCCGGAAACCCTGCAAGTCCCACAGTCACTACATCTGCCTAAAGGATGACCTCCAAGACTCATGGACTCCCGCCCAAAAAGGTAAGTTGTCATATACCGAAGATCCTAAACAGGGAAACAAAAAACGAAAAAATTATGATAAACAAGTGACACAAACTAAGTCTGTTACAAAATACTGAAAATCAAAAGTAACCCTGAAACAGCGACATATAGACCTGTTAAAACATACTAAAATCTCTCAATTGTGAGAGGATGTTGGGTTGAAACCGTAACCCGAAATGTAATGGGCCCTAAAATTATTACAGAAATGGAACAAAACTATTATATTCATTAAGTCCCGCAGTGGACAACGTACCCAATTTGTAAATCCATCGAGTTTCCATTTGAGCGAGTTTCTTCTTCCAATAGCCCCCTTGGTTTGTAACATGCACTCGGTCAATTGCTCGGACTTGTAATAGAGTAGAGTCACATTGGTGGTACATCTTGAAATGACGGGGTATCGGTTTAAGAAGGGAAATAAATTTCTCATCTTTCGCTGACTTGATATCAAGTACATGTTTGCGTACTCTATGTCTTAGTTCACGGGAGGTCATCCCAACATAAATTTTCTCGCAGGGACAAGTCGCGTAATAGATAACCCCCATTGTTGTACAGTTCATGTTGTGAGTAATCCTGTAGGTCCTCAGTTTGGTAGCATCCTGAAAAAGATCACTTTTGATAACATTTGACAAGCCACACACTTTCCACAGGGGAAACAACCCCATTTTGGGCCCTTAGAGCCAAATGCTCTCCCAGTCTGTACACCTTTATGATGGCTCCTTACCAGTATATCCTGTGATCTAGAAGTAAAGGTGGTAATAAACCTCACCAAGTCATGACCTTTTTCAGGTTTTCTTACATGTAACAGTTAATTCTGATCAGTGTAAAACTCTCGATGTTGGGCTTTTTTAATAGTCCTGTTACTATACCCGCGTTCTCTGAACCGACTCGCGAGATTCTCCGTCTGTTTCACAAAAGTGTGTTCCTCAGAACATAACCGACGTATACGGAGAAATTATCCGGTTGGGATGTTACAAATAAGATGTTTAGGATGTGCCGGCGTGTTATAGACTATTTGTCATCGTTGGCTTCCTATATAGGTCCGTTTGTACATACCCATTGTCATCTTTACTTAACATCACATCCAAGAAATTGATCTCCCTGATACTCCACTTATAGGTGAGTCGAATATTGTAAGCATTGTTGTTTTGAACCGTCATGAACTCGTCCAATTCCGAAAATTGAACCTTGCCAGAGAAAAAAAACATCATCTTTATACCGAGTCCAAAACTGGATTTTCTCAATACCTCTGGCAGGGTCGGTCATAAAGATCTCCCTTTCCCACTGCGCCAAAAATAAATTTGCGTAGGACGGTGCAAAGGCCGCCCCCATTGCAGTACCCTGCAATTGAAGATAGACTCCTTGAAGGTAAAAAAGTTGTGGGTAAGGGAAAATCTAGTAAGACAAGTCGAAAACTCACATAGAGTGGGGTCTAGGTTACTCATCTTTAAAAATTTCCATATTGCGGATAAACCGTCATCGTGTCGAATAGAGGTATAGAGTGACTTGACATCACATGTGACCAGCAATGTGTCCGAATGGATATGGATGCCATCAATCTTTCGCAGCAAATCCAGGCTATCCCGTGTGTGAGGGGAGGGTTTCTACAAGAGGTTTTAAGTAGAAATCAATATATTGACATATAGGTTCCAGCATATTGCCCACTCCCGACACTATAGGTCTACCTGGTGGATTATTCACATTTTTATGGACCTTCGAAATTAAATAGAATGTTGAAACAGTGGGCTCCTCCACAGTAAGTCCCCGAAGTTGGTCATTACTCAAGACTCCCATATCTCTGGCCTCCTCCAAGGTCTTGTTTAATTCCTCTTTATATCTGGAAAGAGGATTGAATATTAATTTTTTATAACAGGTTGAATCCCTTAGTTGACGGAAGGCCTCTCTCATACATTTTAGGCCAAACGACCACATTTCCACCCTTGTCAGAGGGTTTTATTACCACATCTTTCAATTTCCTCAGTTCTTCTAATGCTACACGTTGTGCCTGTGTCAAGCTGTCCCTAGATCTCCCCTTTGGTATCTTAGTCATCTCCTGTGTTACTAATTTAATGAAAAGTTCTATCACTGGATATTGTGATAGGTTAGGGAAGCGTTTGGATCTAGGGAGTAAAGATGATGGATACTTAGCCCCTTCATTTGGTAATTGTTCCTCCAATAAGGATTCCAATGTGTCAACTGCCTCCAGATCCTGTGTGGAATTAAAATTATCATATCCTAGATTGTCGTTATCAAAATTCTTTTTAAAGGCCAATCTAAGCCCGAACAGATGGAGATCCTTTACTGCAATAAAGTTATCAAAACAAGCATTGGGGCAAAAGCTTAAACCTAAATTTAGCACTTTAATCTGTGCTGGACTGAATATAAGATCAGATAAATTGATTGCCTTCAAGTTTGCAGTCTTTCCCTCACTTTGTTCTTGATCACATTTTTTCCGATTCTCGGTCCGTGAACCTGTGGGGAAGGGTCTTTTACCCCACCGAGTTCTATATCTTCTTGTATTTTGATCATTGGAGGATCAATTCGTGCTTGTTGAGGAGATAAATATTACCGACATAGATCGCTCTCTCTCTTTTCTTGCCCCATATCTCCATCTATGTACCTTAGTATTTTCTTTATCCATCATGTCCCTTTGAAATTTACGAGTTTTGGTAATGGTGTAATTATTAACTAATTGCGGGAAAGCACACTATATTTTTGTAGGTGTTAATGTTAAACTTTCATGAAACTATTATAATGCTATAGTATTTGCATTATTTGCCTGAACAGGCCATTATTTGATCTGTACAGTCACTAATAGAAAACAAGGCCCACTGTGAATTTCTCATGTATTTCTTAATTATAGCTGCATACCTTTAATACTGCATTATTCAGGGTTGGTACAAAATTTGATCAAAGCAAAAAATATTCAGATAATAAGTAGATAAGTGAGTCCCATTGAACATGAAAAAGCACATAAAAAAAAAAACTTGAGAACCCTAAAACATAAATTTTATTGGTATCTTTAAAATGACCGAACTGGTCTAACAATATGCACAAAACCTTAATAAGGATGATGGAAGGGCCCAGGGGTAAATAGTATGAGGAGACCAGTCATTTGGGGACAATACTATCCCTATTATACAAATCAAAAGAATATTGGAATGGGTACTCAAACCATATGGGGCTATATCAAATATGGATATATTTATTGAAGATTAAAAAATAATAAATAATAAGTGCAAAAATGCATATGTAAATAGGATTTAAAAAAATATAAATGTAAATAAATAGATAAAAATGTCCTTATACGGCCTTTAGCAATTCATATGGTCATAATCATAATGGTCACTCATATGAGAATAAAGGCAGATAGTGATAGATGCCACTCGGAGTTAGATATTTCTCAATGTTATCTCCAATATGAGAATGTTTTTTCCCTATATATCACACCACTTATGCTGTATCGCTGTATTCCACAATATCTGCTTTTCTTCTCATATGAGTGACTATAATGATTATTACCATATGAATTGATTGATTTTTAATCTCCAATAAATATATCCATATTTTATATAACCCCATATGGTTTGAGTGCCCGTTTCAATATTCTTTTGATTTGTACACTATTTTGGTTATTGGGGTAACCTGTGACCGTGAGCACCTAATTCCGTCCAAACTGCGAGTGAGCCGCCTGCTTCTACATTTATTTTAATGCTTTCACTATCCCTATTATGATCCTGATTGGCCCTCAGCCCGGAGGCATCACCTGAAGGTGGTGACCCTCCGTCCCCGTTCCTACCCTTGATTACCCTAATTAGCCCTAGCAAGTAAATAAGTACCCTATCAAGAGTCAAGAGTTTCAACCTATCTCCACTACAAAAAAGGAGGAGAGGGAGGATAAAGATAAAAGTGGGACTAACTTTAGGGATGATTGAGTATTAAATTCAGATGTACCACTAGCAGGCATCCAGCCCCACCCGAGTTCCAGGATAACTGCGGTCTGCCTGGACACCTGCTAGTGGTACATCTGAATGTAATACTCAATCATCCTTACAGTGAGTTATCACCCGCTACAGGTACTTCTGTATCTACCAGCCCAACATTTATCTTCATCCTCCCTCTCCTCCTTTTTTGTATCTGGAGGTGGGCGGAGATAGGTTGAACCTCTTGACTAGCCCCTTCTTATGAGCCCCCATCTTGTGTACCCCCTGATGAACCCAAAGACTGAGGACATTTCTTTTTTTTTTGTTATAAAAATGTGTTTTCATTTATATTTAGGATAAGGGTAACAAATATACAGTATCTTTAATACTTGCTGGCAACTTGGACTAATGTTATAGATACAGATGAATTAAAGGTAAATATTATTCTGCTTGATCAAAAGCAGGATATAATACCCTGTTGTGACCACTAGAGGTCAGCAATTTAAAAATAAGAATGCAAGCTTATGAAACATATTAGCAAGTAAATGAAAAAAGTATTTTTGGTCCCACATTTATATGTTATTTTATTTTTCAAATTCCCTTGTAATATTTCTCAATGTGTTTTCAGTTGTTATCTGCAAAGTAATAATAAGTAGCAGTAAAATAATATCATGATAAAATGTTAGATTAAAGGGCACATAACATTAAACTGTAGGCATCAATGTTTTAATATTCAAGACTTTGCAGTAATTTTAGATTATTGCAATGATTGTGAAATAAAAATCTAAAAAAGATTTATATCTTATCCTCAACATATATCCATTAAGCAGCAAAATAACATTATATAGCACTTGGCAAACAATACAAGTTTTTCCTATGATTTTTTTTTAATTGACATAAAAAACATCAAGTTAATAAAGAGAGAAAATATAAATATATTTATATATATATATATATATATATATATATATACATACACACACACATTGGCATTATTGCTATGTTAAAACATTTGACTACTTTAAATAAGTCAAGAAGAATCTTCATCTAGCATGTATTGTATTCACTTTAAAGGGGTTCAAGTTACAAGTGAGGGATGCAAAGCAATCAATAATATGGGGAGATTTTACTAAAATGAGCATTTCATATGACAACACTGGTTTAAGATGTGAAAAATCTAATAAGAGGTGCATGCTTCTTAATACATTTGTTGAATATTTGCCTATCTTGCACCATTAAATGAAATCTATGCCACCTATGAGCTGGAGTCATTTTGTACAAAAGATTTCTGCAGCCAAGGATTTAGGGAGTCAATTATTGGAATTTATTACTTCCAACCCCTCACAAAGTTGGAAGATCCTGGAACTGAATGTGTTTTATGGATCATTTTAAATAAATTGATTGCATATGTTTAATATGATAAAGTGTGATTATTTTTGCAATCAGATTCCATGCAGTCGAATTTTCTTGCGTATTCTCACCATAGATGAATTGCCCATAGAGTAGATTGTAAATAGAGATGAATGAATCAAAGCTGATAAAGTGGAATTCGTATTAGAATTTCAGGAAAAAAATCTTAATTTTTCCTAATATGGCGGCTACAATGGTGGCTAAAATAGCGGCTACACGTGTGAGGACATGGGGCAAGGAACTCTGGGAAGGCGGGATGACCCACAAGGCCATGCATGCAGCAAATAAGCAGCTAGACAGGCCACCAGTCATTTCTGGTAAAAGAGTTTAGGGTGGTATTTCAGTAATACAAGAAAAATATAAACACACTGCACATTTGCAGTCATTTCTGGTGAAAGCGTATAGGGTCATATTTCAGTACTACAAGAAAAATATATACGCACTTCACTCTTTAATTGTTATCTGGTTAAAGCATATAGTGTCCTTTTTCAGTCCAACAAGAAATATATATTCTCGGAAAACTTGTGCAGTTATTTCTGGTGAAAGGGTATAGGGGCCTATTATAGTAAAAAAAAGAAATATATATATATGCACTTCAATGTTGCAGTGATTTCTGTTGAAAATTAATAGGGGTGTATTTCATTCAAAAAAGAAAAATATATACGCACTGCACTGTTGCAGTTATTTTTGGTGAAAGTGTATAGTGTCGTATTTCAGTACTACAAGAAAAATATATACGCACCTCACTCTTTAAAGCGAACCTGTCAGCAGATTTTCACTAATTAAACCATTTACAGTACCTTATAGTTCATGCTGAGTAAGTCTCCAAACGTCTTTTTCATGGATTTCTGGGCCTTATATGTATGAAAAATTCACTTTATAAAATCCTGGTCTCCTGCGTCACAAGTCAAGTGAGAAGTCAAGGAGGCAGACCCTCCTTGACTCCCGATGTGCCTCCCCCGTCCACACCCCGCCTCTCATCCCCATGACGCAGGAGACCAGGATTTTATAAAGTGAATTTTTCATACATATAAGGCCCAGAAATCCATGAAAAAGACGTTTGGAGACTTACTCAGCATGAACTATAAGGTACTGTAAATGGTTTAATTAGTGAAAATCTGCTGACAGGTTTGCTTTAATAGAGTTGAGCGAACACCTGGATGTTCGGGTTCGAGAAGTTCTGCCGAACTTCACGTAAATGTTCGGGATCCGAACTCGACCCGAACTTAACCCCGAACCCGAACCCCATTGAAGTCAATGGGGACCCGAACTTTTCGGCACTAAAAAGGCTGTAAATAGCACAGGAAAGGGCTAGAAGGCTGCAAAAGGCAGCACAATCTAGGTAAATCCCCTGCAAACAAATGTGGATAGGGAAATTACTTAAAATAAAATAAAATAAAATAAATAAAAATTAACCAATATCAATTGGCAACTTGGAGGAGGAGGTGGAATAGGAGGTTGGGGTGGTGACACCCAGACAGGTCATTTGACAGCAAAAAGAGGTTAATGTCACCACCAAAGCAGCAGGCGATTAGCTAAAATGTAGGCCCCTTGCACCCAGACAGAGGAGAGGTTCATTCAACTTGGTGTTGCCCCAAAAATAATGGTACAATTAAAAAAAAAGAGGATTCAATAAAGAAGTGCCCTGGAGTACAATAATGTATGGTTGAGGGCAAGGCAGTTATAAATGTCTATTCTGCACAAGGGATTGAAAGGTCCTGTGGGATCCATGATGGTTCATTTTTATGAACGTCAGCTTGTCCACATTGGCTGTGGACAGGCGACTGCGTTTTTCAGTAATGACGCCCCTGCCGTGCAAAATACACGTTCAGACAATACACTGGCTGAAGGCAGGCCAGCATCTCCAAGGCATAAAAGGCTAGCTCGGGACATGTGGACAATTTGAAGACCCAGAATTTGAATGGGGCCGAACCATCAGTCAGTATGTGAAGGCGTGTGCATGCGTACTGTTCCACCATGTTGATAAAATGCTGCCTACTGCTAACAAGTTCCCTATCAGCTAATTGTGCAGTTAGCTGTGGCGCTGTGACAAAACTTTTCCACATCTCGGCCATGCTAACCCTGCCTTCGGAGGCCGTGACACAGCTGCCTTGGTGACCTCTTGCTCCTCCTCTGCCTTCGCCTTGTGCTTCTACTTGTCCCTCTGTGTCAGTTGCGAATGCTTTCAGGAGCACGTCTACCAGCGTGCGCTTGTACTCGCACATTTTCCTATCATGCCCCAGTGCGGGAATTAAGGTGGGCACGTTGTCTTTGTACCGGGGATCAAGCAAGGTGGCCACCTAGTAGGCAGCACACGTTAAAATGTGGGCAACTCTGGTGTCGTTGCGCAGGCACTGCAGCATGAAGTCGCTCATGTGTGCTAGGCTGACCAGAGGTGAGGACAAGCTGTCCTCTGTGGGAGGCGTATCGTCATCGTCCTCCGTTTCCCCCCAGCCACACACCAGTGATGGGCCCGAGCTGCTTTGGGTGCCACCCAGCTGTGAACATGCCTCATCCTCATCCTCGTCCATCTCCTCCTCATCCTCATCCTCCAGTAGTGGGCCCAGGCTGGCCAAATTTGTACCTGGCCTCTGCTGTTGCAAAATACCTCCCTCTGAGCCACTTCAGACTGGCCTGAAAGTGATAGAAATGACCCCTCTTCCTCCTCCTCCTCCTCCTGGGCCACATCTTCACCCGTGCGTGCTGCAGTTGAAACTTTACTATGGCCTGCTGCTGCTTGCACAGTCTCTCCAGCATGTGCAAGGTGGAGTTCCACCTGGTTGGCACGTCGCATATGAGGTGGTGAGCAGGAAGGCCAAAGTTACGCTGTAGCGCAGACAGGCGAGCAGCGGCAGGATGAGAACGCCGGAAGCGCGCACAGACGGCCCGCACTTTATGCAGCAGCTCTGACAGTAGTTGTGAATGAATTTCTGCACCACCAAATTCAGCACATGCGCCAGGTGTGGGGCCTGTCCTCCAAACACATGAGTTTCAGAACGGCCTGCTGACGTTTACCCCGGGCTGTGCTGAAGTTGGTGGTGAAGGTCTGTGGCTGACCGTTTGAGCAGGTGGAAGAAGAGGAGGAGGAAGCCGAGTAGGAGGAGGAGGGAACAGGAGGCAAAGGATGATACCCTGCGATACTTTGGCGGTAGAAGGACGTGCATCAAACAGCTGTCCGCCTGGGACCCAGCCGCCACTACATTTACCCAGTGTGCAATTAGGGAGATATAGCGTCCCTGACCGTGCTTAATGGTCCACAAATCTGTTGTTAGGTGAACCTTGCCACAGATGGCGTTGCACAGTGCACACTTGATTTTATCCGATACTTGGTTGCGCAGGGAAGGCACGGCTTTTTTGGAGAAGTAGTGGCGGCTGGGAACGACGTACTGTGGGAAAGCCACCGCCATCAGCTGTTTGAAGCTGTCTGTGTCCGCCAGCCTGAATGACAGCATTTCAAAGGCCAGTAGTTTAGAAATGCTGGCATTCAGGCCCAGGGCTCTAGGGTGGCTAGGTGGAAATTTACGCTTTCTCTCCAAGGTTTGTGAGATGGAGAGCTGAATGCTGCCATGTGACATGGTGGAGATGCTTGGTGACGGAGGTGGTGGTGATGGTGGCACATCCTCTTTTTGCTGGGCGGCAGGTGCCAACGTTCCTCCAGAGGAAGAGGCCGCAGCAGAAGATGGAGCAGGAGGGGCCTGAGCCCTTTCTTGGTTTTTAAGGTGCTTACTCCACTGCAGCCCGTGTCTCGCATGTAGATGTCTGGTCATGCAGGTTGTGCTAAGGTTCAGAACGTTAATGCCTCGCTTCAGGCTCTGATGGCACAGCATGCAAACCACTTGGGTCTTGTTGTCAGCAGCACATTGTGGTAAAAATTGCCTTGCTAGGGAACTACTTGAAGCTGCCTTTGGTGTGCTTGGTCCCTGGTGGCATTGGAATGGCCAGTAGCAGGCAAACTCTCTTGGCTACAGCTGTTCTGCTTTTGCACCCTGCTCCCTCTTTTGCTACGCTGTTGGCTCGGTCTCACCACTGCTTCTTTCTCTGAACTCTGAAAGTAAGTGGCACGACCTTCATTCCAATGTGGCATCTCGGACCTCATCGTCCCCTGGATCGTCTTCCTAACAGTCTTACTCCTTGACCTCCTGTTCAGTCTGCACACTGCAGAAAGACGCAGCAGTTGGCCCCTCTGTTTCTTTATCATCAGAGACGTGCTGACTCTGCTGAGGGGGTATTCCCATGTCCTCATTAGGAAACATAAGTGGTTGTGCGTCAGTGCATTCTATGTCTTCCATCGCTGGGGAAGGGCTAGGTGGATGCCCTTGGGAAACCCTGCCAGCAGATTCTTCAAACAGCATAAGAGACTGCTGCATAACTTGAGGCTCAGACAGGTTCCCTGATATGCATGGGGGTGATGTGACAAACTGATGGGCTTGGTTTTCAGGCGCCACCTGTGCGCTATCAGCAGAAGACTGGGTGGGAGATAATGTGAACCTGCTGGATCCACTGTTGGCCACCCAATCGACTAGCGCCTGTACTTGCTCAGGCCTTACCATCCTTAGAACAGCATTAGGCCCGACCATATATCGCTGTAGATTCTGGCGGCTACTGGTACCGGAGGTAGTTGGTTCACTAGGACGTGTAGCTGTGGCAGAACGGCCATGTCCTCTCCGAGCACCAGAGGGTCCACTAACACCACCACGACCATGTCCACGTCCCTTATTAGATGTTTTCCTCATTGTTACCGTTCACCACAATAAGGAAAAACTTGTTTGGCACAATGTATAGAGTTCAAATTAAGGCCTTTATTTACAGGCACCTAACACTATCTATCTATCTATTTATGTACCGTATTACACTAATACAGGCAAAGCAGAAACCACAGATTTAGGGGAATATAAATGTTATGCCTAGTATTTAGGCTCTGTCTGAAAGGTATCCTTTTACAGACAGAAATACACTTGGAGATGCACAATAGCGTTTGCATATATAGAAGATTACGCTTTCAGCACTTGTGTTTAGACCTTGAGTGTAATATGCCCTTTTACGGACAGAAATACATTTGGAGATGCACAGTAGTGTGTGCAAATATAGAGGATTTATTTTTCAGGCCTTGTATTTAGACGCTGACACGCTGAATGTAATATACCCTATTGCAGAAAGAATTACACTTGGAGAGGAACAGTGGAAAGCACAGATGTTTAGGATTTCTATTTCAGGGATTTTATTTAACCACAGAAAAAAATCTATCCTTTGACGTACAGAATTAAACTTGGCCAGCCACAGCTGGAACCCCAGATTTAGGGGATTGGTATTTTGGCAAATGAATTTCACCCCAGAAAAAAATCTATCCTTTGACGGACAGTAATAAACTTAGCCAGCCACAGCTGGAACACCAGATTTAAGGGAATGGTATTTTGGCAATTGAATTTCACCCCAGAAAAAAATCTATCCTTTGACGGACAGTATTAAACTTTGCCAGCCACAGCTGGAACACCAGTTTTAGGGGATTGGTATTTTGGCAATTGAATTTCACCCCTCAATAAATTATATCAATTTCTATACTGTGTTTCAAGGTGTGACAATAAGCACAACCCCTTATGTAGGATATTGCAAAAAAAAGCCTACTATTGAACCCAAAAATGTATGTTGAACTTGGTGGCAGCTCAAAACATGTGCTGGTGCACCAAAAGATCACAAAATGGCCGCCGATCACCCCAGAAAAAAGTGACAGAAAAACGCTGTGGTCAGCCGAAAAACCAATGAGCAATGTACTGACAGAAGTTAAATGATTCACTGCTGTAGATCGATCACTTGATTAAGTGGTTTTGCTGAGTTTAATCTCGCCCTCACAGCAGCTGTGTCCTATCCCTACACTAATCATAGCAGAGTGAGGGGCGGTGATACTCGACTCCAGCTTAAATAGATGCTGGGTCACATGCTGCACTTGGCCAATCATAGCCATGCCATTAGTAGGCATGGCTGTGATGGCTTCTTAGGGCAAGAAGTAAAACGCTAGCTTATTGGCTGCTGTGCAGCCCTTCAGAAAGCGGGAAGAAATTGCCGAACAACAGACCCCAGCACAAACTTTTTTGAAAATGTTCGGGTCCAGGTCAGTGACCCGAACACCCCAAAATTCGGTACGAACCCGAACTATACAGTTCAGGTTCGCTCAACTCTACTCTTTAATTGTTTTCTGGTTAAAGCATATAGTGGCCTTTTTCTATCCAACAATAAATATATATTCTCGGGTCACTTCTGCAGTTATTTCTGGTGAAAGGGTATAGGATCCTATTACAGGTA
This sequence comes from Bufotes viridis, assembly GCA_033119425.1. Classification (NCBI taxonomy): domain Eukaryota; kingdom Metazoa; phylum Chordata; class Amphibia; order Anura; family Bufonidae; genus Bufotes; species Bufotes viridis. The sequence goes on from CM065591.1 coordinate 112,034,424, forward strand.
AAAAAGAAATATATATATACGCACTGCAGTATTGCAATGATTTCTGTTGAACCGTATATGAGTGTATTTCCTTAAAAAAAGAAAAATATAAACACACTGCACTGTTGCAGATATTTCTGGTGAAAGCATATAGGGTCGAATTTTAGTACTACAAGAAAAATATATACGCACTTCACTCTTTAATTGTTTTCTGGTTAAAGCGTATAGTGGCCTTTTTCCGTCCAACAAGTAAACTGTAGTCTCCGTGCATTTTCACAGTTAATTGTGGTGAAAGCGTTTTGTGGCCTATTTCAGTACAAAAAGAAAAATATATTTGTTTCTTTAAGGAGTTTTAATTTCTGTTTAATTTGTTTAGTTCATCTACAAGTATGTCAGGCAGAGAAGTGCCAGGCCATGCACAGAGGAGTGGCAGAGGCCTGAGTGTTTCTGGCACAAGCAGAGGTCGCAGCAGAGTAAAGGGTCATGACAACAGAAGTCTCAGCAAGAGGCCTGAACTCCCGATGTCATCTACTGGTCGTGTCTTGGCCAGCAACCCAGCGGTTCTTGATTGGTTAACTCGGTCATCCACGTCAACCCAATTGACATCAGAAACACCCAGTCAACATTTGGTGGGTTCGTCAGACACAACACTTCATTGAAATGGCCCCAGAGCAGGCCCTTTGCCCTCACCTGTCCTCAACCTGCCTCTGGCTTTTTCTATTCCCTCTCCTCGAGAAGTACTACATGCAGTGGGCTCAGTTTCCCTTTTCAGTGAGGAAGAGCTACTAGAGGACAGTCAGCAGCTACTGCCCAGCCAAGATGTGGAGGAAGTAGTGATGAGGAGAGTGGCACTGGAGCTTGTGTTGCGAGTGGTTAGGCTCCTGACCCAGAGGCCATTGAGGAGGACATCAGTGATGTGCATACAGTACTCGATGACAATGAAGCCGATCACACTTGGGGGCTGGGTGAACAAGGGGCTTTGTTACCCTCATCAGGAGAAGAGGGTGGCAACTTGTCCGTCAGGCAACGGCAGAGCCAGCAAGTCACTAGCGTGTCTGGGAGTCAGCAGAGTTGTAGCAGTGGGAGGTCGGGATCCAAAGGGGCACAGGGTAGACCACCTGCTTCGCAGCAGCCTACCTGTCCGGAAAGGAGAGGTGCCCGGGTTCACGGAGGCAACACTGCTAGCAGTCAGCCAGTGAGTAGTGTTGGGGGGGAAGGTACTCGGCGGTGTGGCAGTTTTTTGTGAAGCCGCTGGAAGAGGTCAACATGGCCATATGTAGAATATGTGGGCAGAAAGTGAAATGTGGCCAGGGTGCCAATGTTGGCACCACGGCCCTGCTTTAACATATGTAGCGTCACCATCAAGTGGCATAGGAGAACCGTGGCTCCGATGTGGTGGTACTGCCTTCCTCAGCTACCGCTATATCATCCAGTGGCACGTACCCAGTTTCAGGCAGTCAAAGCTCCACCACCTCAGCCGAAGAGAGCTGTCTGTCAATCCCATCTTCTGCTGGTCCAGATGCTCCTGCTCCTACTCTTTATCAGACATTCCGTCAGCAAACGATAACCGATAATCGATTGCCAAGAGACAACAGTATGCGTGCACACATCCAACGGCACAGAAGCTGAACGTGCTCCTGTCCAAGTTGCTGGTGCTTCAGTCCCTCCCTTTCCAAGTGGTGGATTCTGCAGCTTTCAGAGAACTGACGGCTTGTGCCGAGCCGAGGTGGAGAGTCCCAAGCTAAAATTTATTTGCGAAAAAGGCAGTACCAGCGCAGCACACACATGTAGAACAGAAGGTGGGCCAGTCCTTGAGCCTGTTGGTGACTGCCAAAGTGCACGGCAGCGCCAACGCGTGGAGCTATGAATACGGTCAGGGACAATACATGTCCTTTATGGCCCACTGGGTAAATGTAGTTCCTGCACAGCCACAACAGCAACTTGGACAGGTCACACCGCTTCCACCTTCACGCTGTTATGCCATTGTTCTTGCAACAATGTCCGCCTCTGCCTCCTCATCCTCCACCATGTCCTCAGCCTCCACTGCAGGGATAAGTCACAGTGCACTTCCAGCATACCACATTTGCAGGGCTTGACAGTGAAATGTTGTTCTGCACCTAGAAATAGCAAAAAACGTCCAGCTCCTTTTCCTTAAAACCAATACTTTATTATTTCACATTTTCATTTAAAATCCATGTGTACAAACGGATAAACTGTAGTAGAATGTGACGCGTTTTGGGCTACTTGCATATGAGCCCTTTATCCAGACATGTACAACTGACTAAAAACAAAATTTTTATACTCAGAGTACACCCTCTCCTGATTTGATGATTCACATCACCCTCAGTGCAGCCAGTGACGTGGATATGGTGTGGGGGAGGGTAAATCACCACACCAGGCAACAGGTGACAGTTTCTCTGAATGAACATAGTGATATATGGTCTACTAAAGATGCACTATACTATACTATACTATTCAATTTAATCAATGATCATGAGTTCTCTGGATGAAGGGCTAATATGCAAGTGGCCCGAAAGCATCACATTCTACTACAGTTTCTCCGTTTGTACACATGGATTTTAAATGAAAATGTAAAAGAATAAAGTATTGAATTGTTCACCTGGCCACGTCTGGACCACTTCAGCCACTCGTACACCACAAAGCAGACCCTCCTTCAGCTGCAGCGGCAGAACGGCATCCCCCAACATAGGCTGATAGGTGACGTTTTCACCCGTTGGAATTCCACCCTCCATAGGTTGCACCGACTATACCAACAGAGAAAGGGCTTCAACGATTTATTGATGATGCAAGCGGATAGGTGTACTCCCCTGTGTAACTTTGATGTCAGCCAGTGAGTGCTCATGCGTGACACCTGCCGTTTGCTAAGGCCCTTTGAGGATGTCACGTTATTTATCAGTCATCAGGACTACGTTATGAATGACGTCATTACACTGTTTCATGTCCTGGAACAGATGGTGGTAACAATGGCTGGTCAGGGGATAAGAGACGTGGCACCTCAATCTCAAGGCCAGCAGTTAGGCAAAGTCAAGGCAAGCAAATGGAGATCAGGCAAGATTTAGGACATATGGCACAAGGTCAGTCTGGTAAACAGGCAGAGGAATGGCATAGGAGGTCAGAACAATATAATAGCAAATGTTTACAGCACTGGACAAACTAGGAACCTATAGCTCAAGCACCTTGCCATAAGGAAAAGTACTATATCTACCCATAGGAATGCTGTCATTGGATAAAAACAGATTAGCCCATGAAACTGCTACCCTATAAGACCCAGAGAGAGCATCTATGCACTAAGGGAACAAGCAAGGGAGCTGGAACGTATGGCCTGTTGCAGAATACAATGCGGAGCAGAGGTAAGGGTAAGTACTTTGATGGCCATGCCCACAAAGAGATAGGAGATGCCAGCAGATATGGACTGCCATTATCATGCACTATAGATCAGCTGTGTAGAATTGGCATGGGACCGATTTGTTTATCACTTTATTTTGATATTATGCTCATATTGGTCTTCGTACAGAGCAATGTACTTTTGTAGGTGTGGCTTACATATTTCAATGTGTGATGGGGGAATGAACTAACTTAGACCCCTCAGGGTACAATACTGAATCTGTTTCTTCATTACTTGTGCAATATCAAAGTCCATACTTTGAATAAGCAAGAACTCATTATCTCTGGCAGGTATCCTTAGCTGAAATTAATCTAGCCATTCAGTTACAGTTACACATATTTGTTCCTTTTTGTATCTTAAGTTTGATTAAATTCAGTGCTAGTTTTCATCTCCCAAGCAGAAAGTTTCTATGCAATATTTTACAGTTGGCAATCAATTTAGTAACATTTGAGTTTCTGATTGACAGGGATGTTATTTTACTTCATTTTGTCACTTTACTGTATGACTATGCTAACTAATAGTGATGAGCGGGAGGTGCCATATTCGATTTTGCGATATTTCGGGAATATTCGATTGAATATTCGTCATATATTTGCCGAAGTCGAATATTCGTCATTATTTTATATATTGCGAATGTTATGCAAATTTAACTTAGAGCTGAGTTCCTAATGGTTGTAATTTGAATTCGCCATGCGATTAATATAACCTGTATTACTCGCATTGTGAATTCAACTTAAAGCTGGGTTCCTAATGGTTGTATTGCTAGAATATAACGAATATCACACTGCGAATAATTCAGGTTATATTAATCGCATTGCGATTACAACTTGATCAAATTTGTGAGATAGTGATTCTCACATCCGACAGTACATTTTAGCATGGAGGCGTTCCCATGCACACAGGAAGTCGGCAGAAGCGGCATCGAGCATTAACTGGAGCGGGCAGGGAGCCAGGAATCCTCCGGACAGGTAAGAACAGCTTTTGGGAAGTGGGAAGACAACCAGAGAACAACAAGGATTAACATAAAAATAATAAAAAAATACGAATTTTTGAAATTGCGAATATATAGCGCTATACTCGCAATATTCACGAATTATCGAAGTTGCGATATTCGCAATAAAAATTCGCTATTCGAATATTCGCGCTCAACACTACTAACTATAACACTATGTACATTTTGAAAGCCAAATGTAAGTGGACAATGCATCATTTAATCGTCCAAAGTTCTAAGGATCATGAGTCTAACAATAATTTAAATTGGATGTCATTGCACTATCCAGGCACACTTTGCAACTTCAATTACAGTACATGCTAGAGCAATAGATTACTAAAGATTTCTAGATGTCTGTGCTAATTATTTATGTACCACATGCACTGACTGCAGAACAGCATTACAGAATTTTTGTAGATTTAAATGGCTAATCTGGTAAGTAAGGTAATTCTGCTGTTTTCGAACAAAGCACAGTAAGATCTAACTCAGCAAGCACTACTTACTAACATTCTTAATATGGTCTGATTTAAATTGTTTCAAATAACCAATCTGTCATATTATCACAATGGTCTAGTAGATTCATGGCATTTGTTTCAGGGGAAACTGCCAAAGGATAGTAGATGGACACCTGGGTATGTTGAGTTGCGAATTGGCTTTGTAAAGGAATTATCATGAAACAGATTATTGTGCCAACAGGATTTTAGTAGATAGTATAAAAGGCTGTAAACACTGCTATTCCTGAGGGTCATGTAAGAATTTCACCCAACTGTTGGCATCTGTCAGTACTATAATTCTGGGATAATGACATGAGACTATATCCAAACGAGTCTTAATCTCAATGCTTAATGACATGACTGTCAATAAGCAAGTTGTGAAACATAAAAAAACTACATTACAGTCTTTTGAGACAGTGCTGGTTTATGATACGCAGTAATAGAATATTGGCAAGAAAAATGACACACAATGTGAATTGTGCAGCAATACAATAAAAATTAGCTTATTCTAGAAATACTAGATATCTGTTTTTGCAGGTTGTGGTCAATTGGCTTTTTTTAACACAACCATATAGGGAATTTACCGCTATGTTATGTAGATGATGAGTTGTTTCATTCTAAACAAATCGGATTTACAATATTAGAAATTTCATATAAATTGGTCTGCCAAACAAATCTGAAGTTTTGATGATTCGCTTCAGATGACTTTTGCAAAAACACTGTCCAACACCATTTTACTGTAAAAATAGGTGGGAAAAACAGAAACGAGGATGAAGGTAAAGGATCATATAACACTGGGAGGGAGGAGGGAGGGCTTGCCCTGATCTGCCGATAACACATTACAGTATTACTGCAAGAGACTGTTCAGTTACAAAAGGATTCTACTGCAATAACGCTACTAGTATACCATGTACAGAAAACTGCATTAGTTTATCCATGTTAGTCTACGCGTTATACTGCATAAACTGCATTATTATACCCGAGTTACGGAGTGTTTTTGTACTTGAAGATGCTGTCATCTGTCACCTGCAGCGGGTCTGGCCACCGGCGTCCAGGTACCTGCTGCTGCCTCTTTCCTCTGTTGCAGGCCGTTGCCTGCACTCTTCTTCCTGGCCTATCCTTTGGGGTGCATGTGCTCATGCTTTTGGCCTCTTAAATGGCCATTCCAATCCAAATCCCTCCCTAACCTGTGGCTGGCTGTCACTGAGTATATAAGGCACCTTTACTAGCGAGAAAGTGCCTGAGCTTAGGTTCTTAGCATGCTAGTGTTCCAGTGAAGGTTTGCTTATTTGTTTGGCTGCCCGCATACCATACCTCTGTAACTTAATTTCCTAATTATAGTGCGACTACCATATTGAACCATTGCTGCCTGCCCTGACCTCAGACACGTTTCACAAATACACACAAGCTCTGCTTGCTTTTACCTCGGCCTGTTTCTCACTACAAATATTGCTTGGAATGATTCTTTGGTGCTGTGCACCAGTGTCTCTAACCCCCATGGGTGAACCACCACCTATACCGGGACTATCATAAGAGGTAGCGACCAGATCCTTGTATAGAGGTTATGGGGTAAAAAAACAGAGAGCTGCCAGGATAATGTCCTTAGATAAACCAATTAGTTGTTACAGTGAGTCCACACTCACTGCCCTTTACAGTAAGCTCCATGAACCCCACTGACCCACCACTTATGGGTTTATCTAAACAATTTCAAGAAGTGATTTGGCAATGTGATTACCAGGAGAAAATACTGGTATACCTGCACAATTTGTCCAGCAAACTTGCTTTACTGATGACTGCAGTATCAGTACCACAACCACTGGCAGCAGTCACAGCTCCCATATCATCTCCTCAAGGAACCCACATAAGAGGTTCTTGCACACACTTATCACCTACGCCATGCTATGAAGGATATGCCGAGCTATGTTGTGGGTTCACAAATATTGATGAGCGAGCACCAAAGTATTTGGGTGTTCGGCCTGAACACAATGATATATTTGTGTGCTTGGCCGAGCACCCAAGTATAATGGAAGTCAATGGGAGACAAACAGTCACCTCCTGCTCTGAAGAGGGGAGGGTGTCTGGTGGAAAAGGTCTGAAAGTGACATAAACATGACTGAAAAGGAACAGGAACAGCATGGGGACGCATGCATCGTGAACTCCCAGGTCGCTGCTGGGAACCATGTTGCCTGAGTTGTACGCCACTTTTACAGACTGAAAAAAATACGCCCAAAATCCCCCAAAAAATAAGTTTGACAGGAAAAAATGTTAGAAAACATTCTTACACTTCCTACACTTCCTACACATTCCTACACTTTTAAAGCCTATGCACTAAGTGAAAGGGCTGCCAAAAATTACAACTGGCACTACAATAAACCCTTTATTACACACAAATCAGGGCATCATACACACCCTTGAAAAATTATGATTGGTGGCCTGCTGGCGACACTCAAAAACATTTGGAGCAAGGGCCTGCTGGTGACCCTCTAAAACATTGCGGGTGAGGGCCTGCTGCTGGGCTGACCCTCTAAAACATTTGGGGCTGCTGGTGAGCTGACCCTGTAAAACGTTATGGCTGAGGTCCTGCTGGTGAGCTGACCCTGCAAAACATTATGGTTGAGGGCCTGCTGGTGAGTTGACACTGTAAAACATTTTGGTCGAGGGACTGCTGGTGAACTGACCCTCTAAAACATTATGGTTGAGGGCTTGCTGGTGAGCTGACAATATAAAACCCTATGAATTAGGGCCTGCTGTTGAGCTGACCCTGTAAAACATTATTATTGAGGGCCTGCTGGTGAGCTGACCCTCTAAAACATTATGGTTGAGGGCCTGCTGGGGAGCTGACCCTCTAAACATTATAGGTGAGGGCCTGCTGGTGAGCTGACCTTCCAAAACATTATAGTTGAGGGCCTGCAGGTGATCTGACCCTCTAAAACATTATGGTTGAGGGCCTGCTGGTGAGCTGACTCTCTAAAACATTATAGGTGAGGGCCTGCTGGTGAGCTGACCCTCTTTAAAAATTGTAAAGCAGGGAACATATACAATCTGAATGAGGAGGAGGAGAAAACAAGATTCAACCATACACACGTATTTTGTGGTGGAAAAGGTGCATGGGAATACACTACAGTAGACTGAGTACATTATAAACAATACATTGAAATTGCCTTTATGTTCATTATCAGCCCAGCCCTACTCTCCTCTGGTGGAGTTGAGAACTCAGGGTCAATCCAGGCCTTGTTCATTTTTATCTGAGTCAACCTGTCAGCATTGTCAGTGGACAAGCGGATACACTTATTAGTTATAATGCCACCAGCAGCACTAAATACACTCTCAGACAAAATTCTGGCAGCAGGGCAGGCCAGCACCACCAAGGCATAGAGCACAAATTCGTTCCATGTGTACAGCTTGGACACCCATTAGTTGTAAGGAACTGAGTGATCATTTAGGACGCTGACATGGTCTGCTATGTATTCCTTCACCATCTTCCAAAACTTTTCCCTCCTTGTGCAACTAGGCAGCGCTTCAGGGTGAGGTTGCTGGTGGAATGTCATGAAAGTGTCCCATGCCCAGAAGAGTGTTGTCCTGCCTTTGTTGGAATTGCTGTGTGTTCCCCTTGTCTCCCTTCCTCAGTTGCCTAAGGAAGTACGGACTCTGCTGGCCGTGTTGTCAGATGGAAAATTTTAAGCAATCTCTTAACAATTACGATCTGGTATTGCACCTTTTAGTCATCGTCTCCACCACAGGAATGAGAGATGAGAAGTTCTCTTTGTAGCGGGGGTCGAGACGGGTGAACACCCAGCAATCTGTGTTATCTAAAATGCATATAATGCGAGGGTCGCGGTAAAGGCAGCCTAACATGAAGTCAGCCATGTGTGCCAGAGTACCAACAGGCAAGACGTCAATGTCAACATCAGGATGACTCTCCCCTCATCCTCCTCCTCTTCTGCCCATCCACGCTGAACAGATAGAATTAAAGTTCCATGGGTACTACCCTGTGTAGCAGAGGCAACTGTCTCCAGCTCCTCCTCCTCCTCTTCATGGCCCAATTCACACTGAGAAGACGAACTGTGGGTGGTCTGGCTATCACCCTGTGTAATGTTCTCCATTTCCTCGTCTACCACATTCAGAGCGTCGTCCTTAATTGTGAGAAGCAATCGTTTAAGTAGACACAGCAGTGGGATAGTTATGCTGATAATAGCATTATCGTCACTAACCTTCTGTGTGATTCATCAAAGTTTTGTAAAACCTAAAAAAGGTCTGACATAAATGCCCACTCCTCGCTTGTGAATAGTGGCAGTTGACTGAAAAGGCGACAACCATGTTGCAGCTAGTATTCAACAACTGCCCTTTGCTGCTCATAAAGCCTGGCCAACATGTAGAACGCAGAGTTCCAGCGGGTGCTCACGTCGCACAACAGTCGGTGAGCTGGAAGCCGCAAGCACTGCTGCAGCGTTGACAGACCGGCTGAAGCTGTGGATGACTTATGGAAATGGGCACACACGCAGTGCACCTTCACTAGTAGCTCAAATTGGGGTAGCTTTTTATAAACCGCTGAACCACTAAGTTTAAGACATGGGCTAGGCATGGGATGTGTGTCAGGTTGCTGAGCTCCAAAGCCGCCACCAAGTTACGGCCATTGTCAGACACAACCATGCCTGGAATTAGGTTGAGTGGCGAGAGTCACAGCTTGGTCTGGTCCCTTATACCCTGCCACTTGTCCCCTAAGCAGATCAGCTTCAGCACGGCCTGTTGACGCTTACCCACAGCAGTGCTACACTGCTTCCAGCTAGCGACTGATGGCTGACTGCTCCTGGAGGTGGAAGTGGAGGAGGAGGCGGCGTAGGAGGAGAAGTGGGGGTTGGAGCCAGTAACATAGCTGCTGGGGGAGACCTTGATGGACCTAGTGCCCACAATCCTAGACGTGGGTATCACGTGTGCGATCCAAGGGTATGACTCACTCCGGGCCTACACAACATTTACCCAGTGTGCGGTCATGAAAATTTCCATGTGTCCGTGGTGAAGTGGAACTTCCCAGTAAGTGCATTGGTCATGGCACGGGGGATGTTCTGGGACACATGCTGGTGTAAGGCAGGCACAGCACACCGTGACAAATAGTGGCAGCTAGGGACTGCGTGCCGAGGGACGGCCGCCGACATCAGGCTGCGGAAGGCCTCAGTGTCAACAAGCCTAAATGGCAACATTTCAAGGGCCAGTAATTTCGAAAGTTTTGCATTTAGTGCTATGGCCTGTGGGTGCGTATTTGCGCTTGCGTTCAAATGCCTGTGTTATCGACATTTGGACTCTGCGCTTGGACAGGCAAGTGGATGTTGTTGCTGATGATTCATGCGAAGGTCCAGGTGCACGGCGAGGGGCATCCAGGCCTGCGCCTTCGACAGGGGATTGGCCAGCAGTGCGTAACAAAGGGGAAGAGGAGGCAGTGGTGTGACCTGCAGACCCATAATGTGGACCTAGGCATTCGGCCCACTTATTAGCGTGCTTGGATGCCATGGGGCGGATCATGCTGGTGGGGGTGAGGTTGCTAGTGTTCACACCCCGGCTCATTTTGGTATGGCACAGGTTGCAAACTACCACTCTTTTGTCATCTGCACTTTCCTCAAAAAAGCGCCATACTGCGGAACACCTTCTCCTTGGCAAGGTAGATTTACGCATGGGGGTGCTCCGTGTGACAATTGCGGGCCTTTTTGGTGTGGGCCAACTTCTCCCCACACTGTTCCACCTCATGAACGAATGATATCCGTTCACCACCGTCATCTTTTTGAGACTGTGAGACTGTTGGAAATCAGGGCACAATATCTCAGGTACCTCTTCAAGCATGCTGGGTGAGAGAGTACTGGCGATGAAAAGAGCTCATGTGAATATCTGAGTGTGGGATCACTTGTTTGGCCAGACTCGACCTGGTGGGAGAAAGGAGGATCAAAGTGAGGATTCAGTTGACCAGACTCTTGGCCACAGAGACTGGACTTAGTGAAAGAGAGGACTGGAAGCATTATCTTCAGCAATCCAACCGACCACCTGTCCGCACTTGTCCGACTTGAATGGTGTTGTCCTGCGCCGCCCAGCTAAGTTGGATGTGGTAGGGTGTTTTTTTTTTTTTTTCTGGTGCACTGGCTGCAGGCACAGTTTCATTGGGCCCAGGGCCACGACATCTGATTGCACCATTAACATCACGCCCACATCCTCGTCTCTTAGTTCTCACCTTCTTCATATTAATGGTTTTGTCTGTAGATGTGGCGCAGATTGTTTTACTGTCCACTAAAGACACCGTTTTCTGATGCAGGACAGTATTGGTTACAGAACACCACAGATTATAGACCCTATACTAGGCCCAGATTAATGGGAGTTGCAATATAGACAGTGTTTTATATGCAGTTCAGTGTTGGATACAAAAAACAACTGATTTTGGACATTATTCTATGCCCAGATTAATGGAAGTTGTAATTTAGACAGTGTTTTTAGAGGAAGTTTAGTATTGGATAATCAAACCAACAGATTTTGGACACTACATTAGGCCCAGATTAATGGAAGTTGTAATGCAGACAGTGTTTTTAGATGCAGTTCAGTATTGGATACAAAAACCAGTAGATTTTGGACACTATACTAGACCCAGGTTAATGGAAGTTGTAATAAAGACAGTGTTTTTAGATGAAGTTTAGTATTGGATACACAAACCAACAGATTTTGGACACTATACTAGGCCCAGGTTAATGGAAGTTGTAATACAGACAGTGTTTTTAGATGCAGTTCAGTTTTGGATGCAAAAACCAACAGATTTTGAACACTACACTAGGCCCAGATTAATGAAAGTTGTAATATACACACAGTTTTCAGATGAAGTTCAGTATTGGATACAAAAACCAACAGATTTTGGACACTATACTAGGCCCAGATTAATGGAAGTTGTAATATACACACTGTTTTCAGATCCAGTTCAGTATTGGGTATAGAACACCGCAGATTACGGACACAATATTAGGCCCAGATTATTGGAATTTGTAATACTGACAGTGTTTTCTGAGGCAGTATAGTATTGGTTATAGAACACCTCAGATTATGGACACTATATTATGCCAGATTATTGGAATTTGTAATATTGACAGTGCTTATGATGCAGGACAGTATTAGGTTACAGAGAACACCACAGATTATGGACACTAGATGTGATCCAGATTATTAAAGAGTCAGTCTGTGGATGATGTACAGTATATGTCACTAATAGGTATAAAATAAAAATATCTTGCTGCTGTCAAACACACACAGTAGCCCTTATAGCCCTTATAGGACTTTGGGTTCTTTGAAAAGCTTTTGGTATTAAATACAGCAAATTTCTCTCCCTGCACTATCTGTCCCTTCTTTAGCACGGATGTCCCTGACACTGCTGTTAAATATATTGTTGATCTAAAAACACACACACAGTAGTCCTTAAAAGGACTTTTGGGGCTTTGAAACGCTTTCTCTAACTAAAATTGCTGAAATTTGCTCCCTGCTCTGTCTTTCCCTTCCTACCCGATGCTCTCCCTGTCTATGTCTGAGCCGAACATGCGTCATCTGGTGCTATATAACACCCGGTAACGCGTTCCGGCCAGCCAATCACTGTAATGCCAGCAGCCAACATGGCTACTGGCATTATAGTGAGGGCAGTACTTACCTGCACCTTGATTGGCTAATTAAAACCCGTGAAACATGCGGGGAGGAGACTCAAGCATTGCGCTCGAGCAAATGCGGTACTCAGTCGAGTACCGCCATGTGCCTGAGCAAAGCAATGCTCGAGCCGAACAGATATTTGGCCGAGCATGCGCACTCATCACTATTCATAAACCAATGTATGATTCAGTTCACTTTCTTGTCCTACCAGTTTCCTACCAACCTGGCTAGGGTTGTATTTATGAACTTGCATTTGTCTGACAAAGATGCAGCCTGGGCCAACCCATTATGAGGGAGGAGTGATCCAGTCTCCAGTAATCTGCAAGAATTCCTTGAGATATTCCGAAAGGTCTTTGAGGAACCATTGGTGAATTTCCTCTGCTGCTTCCTCTCTCTTGCAACTGCACCAGGGCAATCTCACAGTTGGCCAATATGCCATCCAGTTCCAAACCATGGCCTCAAAGCTGGACTGGAATAATAAATCTTTAGTGGTAGCCTTCTGGGAGGATTAGTCAGGGTTAAAGATTAACTGGTGAGACATACCATGGACTCTAGCTCAATTCTCCTAGTTTAATTACTGCATTGCCCTGTACTGGACTGGAGAACCACAAAGGTTCTTCATTGGGGTTCTGTATGTCAAGGCCGATGCCTGGATACTGTCCTACCTGCTTGGGCTCCATCAGTTCCACTTAATTTCTTTATAGACATCTTTGATAAAAACAAGGTTATTATTACTATTTATTATTGGAGCGCCATTCATTCCCTAGCGCTGTACATATAAAAAGCAGTGCACATACATAATACAGGCAATTGCATTAAGCATGAATGAGACAAGTTACAGACTGGTACAGAAGGACAGAGGGCCCTGCCCGTGAGGGCTTACAATCTACATGGTATGGGGGAAGATGACAGTAGGCGAGGGTGAAGCTGGTCATGGCGGTATAGAGGCAGCAGTGTCACTGGTTGTAGGCTTGTCTGAAGAGGTGGGTTTTCAGGTTTCTTTTGAAGGATTCCACTGTAGGTAAGAGTCTGATATGTTGGGGCAGCGAGTTCCAGAGTATAAGGGAAGCACGGCAGAAATCTTGGAGGCGAGTGTGGAAAGAGGTGATAAGAGGAGAGGAGAGAAGGAGGTCCTGTGAGGATCGAAGATTGTGTGTGATGATGTATCGGGAAAGTAGCTCAGAGATGTAGGGAGGGGACCGGTTGTGGACGGCCTTGTATGTGTTGGTTAGTATTTTAGACTGAATTCGCTGGGCAATGGGGAGCCAGTGCAGGGACTGGCAGAGGGGAGAGGCAGAGGAGTAACAGGGTGAGAGGTAGATTAGTCGGGCAGCAGAGTTGAGGATAGATTGGAGGGGTGTGAGAGTGCTAGATGAGAGTCCACAGAGGAGAATGTTGCAGTAGTCTAGGCGGGAGAGGGCATGTAAAAGCATTTTTGCTGATTCAAAGTTGAGGAAAGGGCGGATGCGGGAGATGTTTTTGAGTTGGAAGCGGCAGGTGGTGGAAAGGGCTTGAATGTGTGGTCGGAAGGAGAGGGCAGAATCCAAGGTCACTCCAAGGCAGCGCACTCGGTTAACCGGGGAGAGTGTGCAGTCATTGATTGTGATAGATAGGTCTGTTGGGGGGTTGAGCAAGATGGGGGAAAGATGATGAATTCTGTTTTATCCATGTTAAGTTTTAGAAAGCGAGAGGAGAAGAAGGAGGATATGCGAGATAGGCATTGTGGGATTCTGGATAATACTGGTGGTGATGTCTGGACTAGAATGGTAGATTTACATGCCTAGCATAAGGTGATACCTAAAGCCATGGGACTCTATAATCTGATCCTAGGCTGAAAGGTTAGACCACTTATAGAAATGCAATAATGCAAGGGATAGCATGCACTCAATACCAACATCTCAGAGGAACCAGCTAAAGGGACATAAATAGTATAATACAAAGATTCTAATACATAGTAGAAATACAAAGACATATAGTATCAAGATTAATATAATACAATATGACAGTCGGCAGGATGGTGACCAGCAGTACAGTAGCTCATGTAGCACATGGAGTCCTACAGTTAGTAGTATCAGCCTGTGCAATCAACATTCATATGACTACGAAAAAAGCATCGGTCTGAGAGTATATCTGCAAGAAATAGAATGGAGTGCTGCAGAATGTATCACATGCATAGTATGATATCGCCTGCAAACATTGCTGTGGATTCATGGATTAGTACTGTGTGGTGATGTCTGGACCAGAGAGTGTAGATTATGTGTGTCTATCTATGATCATAAAGTGATACTTAAAGCCATGGGACTCTAAAATCTGTCCCAGGCTGAAGGTGTAGATAGAGAAGAGCAGGGGTCCAAGGACGGAGCCTTGCGGGACACCAACAGAGAGGGAATGAGGCGAGGAGGTGGTGTGAGAGTGGGAGACGCTAAACGTCCGGTCTGTGAGGTATGGATTGATCCGGGAGAAGGCCAGGTCTGTGATGCCAAGAGATGAGAAAGTTCGCAACAGAAGGAAGTGGTCAGCAGTGTAAAAGGCAGGGGACAGGTCAAGTAGAAGGAGTACAGAGTAATGTTGTTTGGTGTTGGCAGTTAGTAGGTCATTGGTGACTTTGGTGAGGGCAGTCTCAGTTAAGTGGTGGGGTCGGAAGCCAGATTGTAGCCGGTCAAAGAGGGAGCAGCAGGAGAGGTGAGAGGACAGTTCAGAATGGACATGTTGCTCAAGTAGCTTTTAGGCATATGGAACAAGGGAAAAAGGGCGATAACTGGACAAAGAAGATGGGTCAAGTGAAGGCTTTTTGAAGATGGGTGTAATGGTAGCATGTTTAAAAGCAGAGGGGAAGAGACCAGAGGTCAGTGATAGGTTGAAGAGATGAGTTAGGGCTGGGATAAACACTGTGGTGAGGTTAGGGATGAGGTGGGATGGGATTGGGTCAAGTGCACAGGTGGTGAGATGGGATTTGGAGAGTAGAGTGGAGAGTTTTTCTTCTATAATGGCGGAGAAGCTGGTTTTGGGAGAATAGGAGGGAGCAGCTGGGTGGAGGGTTTGTGGAGACTGTGTGTTGAAGCCTTCTCTAATGTTGACTATCTTTTGTTTAAAGAATGTGGTAAAATCCTTAGCTGAGATGAGAGGAGAGGGTGGGGGCGCTGGTGGACGGAGAAGAGAATTAAATGTGTTAAAAAGTTGTTTTGGGGTGTCAGACAGGGAAGATATGAGAGATGAGAAATAGGCCTGTTTTGCATCAGCGAGTGAGGATTTGAAAATGAGGAGGGATTGCTTGTATGCGGTAAATTCATCTTTAGAATGGGATTTCTTCCATCGCCTCTCTGCAGCCCTGGAAGCTTGTCTGAGATTTTTGGTCAGGTTGGTGTGATTGGACCATGTGATGTGACGTCATCACAGGTCCTTTAGTTGGTAGCTAATGCTTGAAGAAGAGAGGAGAGATCAAGTGGATAAGGTGAATTTTTTTTTTTTTTTTAACCCCTCCATCCACATTTTACTAAGCATTCTGTATTGAGAATGCTATTATTTTCTCTTATGAGCAAGTTATAAGGGAAAATAATATAGATCGGGTCCCGTCTCTTAGCAACCTTGCAGGAAAATCGCACTGCATCCGCACTTGATTGCGAATGCTTGCAATTTTCCCGCAGCCCCATTCACTTCTATGGGGCCTGCGTTGCGTTAAAAACGCAGAATATAGAGCATGCTGCGATTTTCACGCAATGCAGAAGTGATGCGTGAAAATCACCGCTCATATGCATAGCCCCATAGAAATGAATGGGTCAGGAGTCAGTGCGGGTGCCATGCGTTCACCTCACGCATTGCACCCGTGCGGAAATCATGCCCGTGTGAAAGGGGCCTTAGAGTGTAGCACTTTGAAGATGTTGCATGTTGAAATGATCAAGGTCTGGAATGACCTAAGAACTTAGATTTATACCACTCAGTGTTCAATCAGGTGTGAACAAGAGGGAAGGGTGCTACATATGGCCAAGCAATGTGAAGGAAACAGGAGGGGTGTGGACGATATCAGACTCTGAGAAAGCTGGATGTAGCAGTTAGCTTCAAAGTAGACATACCAAGCAATGCGAAGGAAACAGGAGGGGTGTGGACGATATCAGACTCTGGGAAAGCTGGATGTAGCAGTTAGCTTCAGAGTAGACATACCAAGCAATGTGAAGGAAACAGGAGGGGTGTGGATGATATCAGACTCTGGGAAAGCTGGATGTAGCAGTTGGCTTCAGAGTAGACATATCAAGCAATGTGAAGGAAACAGGAGGGATGTGGATGATATCAGACTCTGGGAAAGCTGGATGTAGCAGGTAGCTTCAGAGTAGACATACCAAGCAATGTGAAGGAAACAGGAGGGGTGTGAATGATATCAGACTCTGGGAAAGCTGGATGTAGCAGTTAGCTTCAGAGTAGACATACCTGGAGAGGAGAGAATTGGGTGATGGTCAGTAGGCAGTGATGACAAAGTGGATTTCATATCCATAATATTAAATCCTGGTATAATTCGGTATCAGCACTTAGAGTGTTACACTTTGAAGATGTTGCATGTTGAAATGACCAAGGTTGAAACCTTTCCTCACCTTTGGCCTTATGATTGTCCTATAGACTTTCCTCCTGGGACTACACCACCTCGAGGTTGTGTCTGTCCTCTGTCTCTTCCAAAAACACAGGCAATGTCAGAATACATACAGAAAAAAGATAACCTGGAGAGGGGTTTAATCCACAAATCTTCATCCCTGGCTAGAGTTGGATTCTTCTTTGTTAAATTGAAAGATAGGTGATGTTGGTCACGGGTGCGGACGAACTTCAGGTCAAAGTTGACCCCGAACCCGAACCCCATTAAAGTCAATGGGGACCCGAACTTCACTTTATTATTTTCCGTTATAACATGGTTATAACTGAAAATAATAGTATTTGGCCATTAAGGGGTTAGAAAAAACAAATAACTCACCTCATTCACTTGTTCGTGCAGCCGGTCTTGTCTTATTTCTTCTTCTTTGCAGAACCTGGCTGGAACAGGACCTTTACGGTTAGAGTTCGCTCAACCCTAATTATCAAGGTTTAAATAAAATGAAATTATAAAAAAAAAACTGCTGCCGTTGATCCCAGAACTATTGATCAGGCTTTGTGGTGCTAAAATCTTTTGTAAACGGGATCTATGCAGGGCATACAATTTGATGCAAGGTGATGAATGGAAGATGGCATTTCATACTTGTGATGGCCACCATGAATATTTAGTTATGCCATTTGGTCTCATTAATGCTCCAGTGGTTTTTCAAGAATTTATAAATTATACATTTGGGGACCTCCTCTACACTTGTGCTGTGGTATACTTCGACAACATCTTAATCTTTTTGTCTGATCTGACATCCCACTGCAGGCATGTCTGCACTGTTCTACAATGCCTTAGAGAGAATAGACTATACACTAAATTTAAAAAGTGTATCTTTGAGAAAACTACCCTTCCCTTCCTGTGTTTTATCATCTCTGCTCAAGGACTTCAGATGAATCCCGACGAAGTTGGCAGACATATTGAATTGGTCTAATCACACTTACTTACACGCAATTCAACTATTCCTGGGCTTTAACAATTACTATAGGCAGTATATTTCCCACTCCTCCTTAACTGCACCAATTTCTACCTTTCTGTGGGCTGATGCCAAGGCGACATATGTCCAAACTAGAGGGCATCCAGAGGTTCATAAAACCATTCAACTAATCTTCAGATACTATTGTTGGCCATCCCTTTATGAGGATATTAAAGACTAGATTTTATTTCTGCTTGAGTGAAATTTGTCCAGAACAAGCATTACAGACAGAAACCAGCTGGTTTACTTCTTACTTTGCTAATATGTGATGTTTCTTGACAACACATTAGAATGGATTTCATTACAGATCTTCCTTGGATGTACAGTGATCTGGGTAGTGATGGACTATTTCTCGAAACTGGCACACCTTGTTGATCAAACACACATTTTTTCTGAAACATATTATTTCAGATAAAGGGGTACACTTTAGTTCTAAGCTCTGGAGATCACTCTGTAGGTTGTCGGAGGTGGATTTGGATTTCTCATCTGCCTATCACCCACAGTTTAATAGGCAGGTGGAGAGAACTAACCAGATTTTGGAAAACTATCTATGCTTCTTTGTTTCTGCCAAGCAATAGATCCCTGCTCCCATGGGCTGAGTTCCTCCATAATCACTTAAATGAGTCTGCAACATGTTACCTTTCTTTATTTTTTATGGTGAACATTCTAATAATTTGTCACTGATGTGCCGGTCGCAGGTGACATGGACAAGGATTTTTTACAGATCTGGCAAGAGACCAAGGCTTCCTTGACTCAGGCTTCTGCACCCATTAAGAGATGTGCAGACAAGAAATGAAAAATTCCTACACAATTGTCATTTTGTGACAGGGTTTGCTTATCCTCAAGAAATAACCATTGGAAAGTGGCATCTTTCAAATTTGATTCTTGGAAATCATTTCCCAAGTTAATCATGTCTGTTCTAAGCTTTGTCTTTAACCATCTTTCCACATTTCCACCTCCTTTCATGTGTCCCTCTTCAGACCACTGGTACTGAGCCACTACTCCAAACCCTCTAGCACTGCAAATGCAGAGCAGGGAATCAGGAGGAGGGGGGAAGGAGCACAATGGCATATAATAACTGATAAAAGTGTTGGGAAGGGTGAGGACTATGATGATGATTGTGTGTTGGACAACACCTGGGAGCCAGATTGGGGGCTGAAGAGGAGGTGGTAGCTAAGAAAAAGGGTGGTGGCTGAGGTGGTGGCAATAAAGTGCAGATACAACATACAGTGCCTTACAAAAGTATGCACCCCCTTGACTTTTTTGTATTTTGGTGCCTCACAACCTGGAATTAACATGGATTATTTGAGGATTTGCATCATTTAATTTACAGTACATGCCCACAACTTTGAAGATTTATATATATTTTATTTTTCTTTAAAGGGAACCTGTCATGTGGAACATGGTGTCTGAGCTGCAGGCAGCATGTGATAGAGCAGGAGGATCTGAGTAGATTGATATATAGTATTGTGGGAAAGGATTCAATAAAACTTGTCATTTATACATTTAAATTCCTGCTCATTCTGGGCTTTGAAGTCCTGGAGGCGGTCCTATCAGTGATTGACAGCTCTCTCTGTATACACAGTCATAGAAGGAAGGCTTGCAATCACTCATAGGACCACCTCCTGGACCTTAAAGCCCTGAATGAGCAGGAATTTAAATGTAAAAAATATAGGTTTTACTTAATCTTTTCCCACAAAACCATACATAAATCTCCTCAGCTCCTCCTGCTCTATAACATGCTGCCTGTAGCTTACAATGCATTTTAATGGTGAAAGGTTCCCTTTAATTGTGAAGCAAACAACAAATAGGACAAAATAATATAAATAGTCAATGTGCATAATTATTCACCCCCCTAAAGTCAATACTTGGTAGAGCCACCTTTTGCAACAATCAAAGTCTCTATAAGCTTGCCACATCTTACCACTGGGATTTTTGCCCATTGCTCCTTGCAAAACTGCTTCTATTCCTTCAAGTTGGATGGTTTGCGCTTGTGAACAGCAATCTTTAAGTCTGACCATAGATTTTCTGGATTGAGATCTGGGCTTTGACTAGGCCATTCCAACACATTTACATGTTTTCCCTTAAACCATTCAAGTGTTGCTTTAGCAGTGTGTTTGGGGTCATTGTCCTGCTGGAAGGTGAACCTCCATCCTAGCCTCAAATCACACACAGAGTGTTACAGGTTTTGCTCAAGAATATCCCTATGTTTAGCACCATCCATCTATCCCTCAACTTTGACCAGTTTCCCAGTCCCGTCTGCTGAAAAACATCCCAACAGCATGATGCTGCCACCACCATGTTCCACTGTGGGGATGGTGTTCTTTGGATGATGTGATGTGTTGGGTTTGCGCCAGACATAGCGTTTTCTATGATGGCCAAAAAGTTAAATTTTAGTCTCATCAGACCAGAGCACCTTCCTCCATAAATTTTGGGAGTCTCCCACATGCCTTTTCTCAAACTCACAATGTGCCTTTTTGTTTTTAGCTGAAAGTAATGGCTTTCTTCTGGCCACACTGCCATAAAGCCAAACTATATGGATCATACAGCTTATTGTCGTCCTATACACTGATACTCCAGCCTCTGCTGTGGAACTCTGCAGCTTCTCCAGGGTTACCTTAGGTCTCTGTGCTGCCTCTCTGATTAATGCCCTCCTTGCCTGGTCCGTGAGTTTTGGTGGGCGGACGTCTCTTGGCAGGTTTGCTGTTGTTCCATGTTCTTTCCATTTGGTTATGATAGATTTGATGGTGCTCCTGGGGATCATCAAAGATTTTAATATTTTTTTTATAGCCTAACCCTGACTTATACTTCCCAACAACATTGTTCCTTACTTGTTTGGAGAGTTCCTTGGTCTTCATTGCAGTGTTTGGTTAATGATGCCTCTTGTTTAGGTGTTGCAGCATCTGGGGCCTTTCAAAAAAGGTATGTATATATCTAATAACAGATCATGTTACACTTAGATTGCACATAGGTGGACATCATTTCACTAAGTTTGTGACTTCTGAAGTTAATTGGTTGCAACAGAGATTTTTATGGGCTTCCTAACAAGGGGGGTGAATAAATACTCACATGCCAATTTTCTGTTTTCTATTTCTAAGCAATAGTTTTACTTATCTTTCTCATTTCACTTCACCAACTTAGACTATTGTGTTCTGATCCATCACATAAAATTTGGATTAACAAAACATTGAACTTAAGGCTGTAATGTAACAAAATACGAAAAAAGTCAAAGGGGGGGTGTATACTTTTGCAAGGCACTGTACCGTAGATCCAAAACCTCAAAATATCTGTCAGGGCCAGATCTGCTTCTATTATGGTGAGCTCTGGAACTCTAAATGCTGCTGATACTGTGGACGCAGGATCAAAATGTACAAGACCTAAGCCAATCTATGCTGTTTCTTAATCTGTGCAAGTATCTCCTTTCTGCCATTTTTTTTTTTTCCACAGTGCCGGCAGACAAAAGCAATGTCATTTGCATGACTCGCAGGATAAACCACGAGCGTTCAAACACAAACATAAGCACCATGGGTATAAAGTGGGAAAAAATTGGAAAAGTAAAACAGGCCACCAAGAAATGAAACAAGTGTCCTCCTTCTCTCAATCTCCTTTGTGGCAGCCAGGCTACATCCACATCAAGTACAGTGTTTTTGTCATCATCATCTTCAGCTATTGCTTCACCCGCTTAGACAACTCATATTACTCAGTGGATTCTGTTGCCTTTAGGAGACTGATTGCGTGTGCACAGAATAACTGGAAGATACTTAGTCACCATTATTTCTTTTAAAAGCCATCCTTGCCTTGTACGGTTATGTGGAGGTGAATGTGGTCAGTTCCTTGCAATTGTAGCTGTGTGCACTGCACCAACAAGGCTAGGTTCTATTGCCACTATCACTATTGTGTCCGTCTGGTTCCATCTGGGCAAGGTGGTCAATGATAATGGCAGGAATATAGCGGCCACATTGCATTTATAGAAAATAACATATGCTTCCTACATGGTGCACGTAATAAATGTAGTGGTTCAATGCAGAGGCTGCTGCCCATACCCAGGAGACTGTCCTCACATTTCGTCCATTCACAACTCCCTCCTGGACTTGCAACAACAGAACTGTCTACCATTACTCCGCCTAATCCGGAATGTTACAATTTGCTGGAATTCCACCTTGCATATTGCAGAGATTTCATCATGCACCAAACCACCTCAGTAGGGACCATAAGTTGTTTTGAGTTCAGGCAGTGGCAGCTCAAATACAAAGACCCTTTGATAAGGTCACCACATTTGTCAGTATCCAACCACAGCATTAACAATATCATCACCTTAATGCAACAAGATGCACCTTCTGCATCTTGTTGGCTAAACTGTAGATATTGGGGATCCACATGGAAAAAGACCCATGGAGGAGGAAGTGTAGGATGAGGAGCTTCCACTGGAGAAGGAGCAGAAGGAGGAGTCATTTGTGCATGAGGAAACATAGAAACATAGAATGTGTCGGCAGATAAGAACCATTTGGCCCATCTAGTCTGCCCAATATACTGAATACTATGAATAGCCCCTGGCCCTATCTTATATGAAGGATGGCCTTATGCCTATCCCATGCATGCTTAAACTCCTTCACTGTATTTGCAGCTACCACTTCTGCAGGAAGGCTATTCCATCCATCCACTACTCTCTCAGTAAAGTAATACTTCCTGATATTACTTTTAAACCTTTGCCCCTCTAATTTAAAACGATGTCCTCTTGTAGCAGTTTTTCTTATTTTAAATATTCTCTCCTCTTTTACCATATTGATTCCCTTTATGTATTTAAAAGTTTCTATCATATCCCCTCTGTCTCTTCTTACTTCCAAGCTATACATGTTAAGGTCCTTTAACCTTTCCTGGTAAGTTTAATTTCGCTGATAAAGATATTAAACAATATTGGTCCCAGAACAGATCCCTGAGGTACCCCACTGGTAACAATACCATGGTCTGAATATACTCCATTGACTACAACCTTCTTTTTTCTGTCCTTCAGCCACTGCCTAATCCATTCAACAATATGTGAGCCCAAGCTCAAAGACTGCAGTTAATTGATAAGCCTTCTATGTCGGACAGTATCAAAAGCCTTACTAAAGTCCAGATAACTGATGTCTACTGCACTACCACCATCTATTATTTTAGTCATCCAATCAAAAAAGTCAATAGGATTAGTTTGACATGATCTCCCTGAAGTAAACCCATGCTGTTTTTTTTTATCAATCAACCCATGGGTTTTTAGATGTTCCACAATCCTCTCCTTAAGTATGGTTTCCATTAATTTCCCCATTATTGAGGTCAGGCTTACTGGCCTATAGTTGCCCGATTTCTCTCTACTTCCTTTCTTGTGAAAGCCTGAAGAGCCTGATGATAATGATTATAAACTATACTGGCCATGATGACCAATCATTGCAGTGGGCGGCAGAGCCATAAAGAAATAGATCCTCAGGCACACTGGCAAGCATGGCAAACTGTATTTTTGCTTGCATATATACTGACAGGCATATCTAGCATCAAGTAATCTGATGATTACTGGATAACCCTGATTAAGACCCTCGCTATCAAGGCAAAATGGGCAGAAAGAGAGACTAAATTGATTTATTACCAGAACAAACTGCAGCTTTGGCGGGTAGATGCCTGACGCCTACATGTCTATCGATGAGGCCCCTCTCCCTCTTCACACATCTCACCATCTCTACTACCACAAGCAGCAGAATCCATAGCAGCAGAAGCCAGTTCAGTATCATCAATATGATGAAGCAGTTTTTTCATGTGCTACACCAAGCTGATGCCAAACAGAAAACTGAGACATACTACCTGAATAACAAGGTTTAGTCCTACCTGGACTGTGGCCTTTCTCGAGAGCATGGACTTCTGAGCAAGCAGATTGGAACAGTGACCAGAACTGACTCTGTTTGCTCTCTCTTTACTGTCTTGTCCAGCCTCCAGTGTCTGCCTGCCTGACATCATGTTCACAGTTTTGCTCTTCCGACACCACCACAGGTGCTATTCCCCCACTTCATATCCCAATACTGTGACTTCAATTACCCCTACACAGCCACAACTACTAATGCTCCACTACCCCAATACCACCGCACATCTACTGCCTTGTCTGTTCCATGTTGTGCTGCTACTGGTGCCACTACCATGGCTTCCACTATTAGCCCTACACACTGTCCCCTTTCCACAACTACACTGTACTGCTGCTACTCCCAAATAAAAAAAAATTCCAGGCTTGTTCAACTTCAGAACGAGCCACAATAAAAACACTTGTGTGTGTAAAAGTATGGGCAGGCATTCTTATGACATTTATACGTGTGTGAGTGTATAAACAAGAGCAAGGATCTATCCTCATTAAGGCATAATTTGTCGATACTTCACCAGTTCTACTTCACACCAGTTTCATAAATTACACCATATGTGTTTATCCAAAGATGACACCACCCACAAAGGTCACCGTGCAAGAATTATATTATATTAGCTGAATTGGGGGCAACACTGAATACTATCTGGGAATCCAACCAGGAGTCTAGTATTGGTATTAACTAAAATAGTTTTATTTAAAATTATTTACTTATCATACATATATATAAGAACTATAAATGATATACAAATCTAAAATGTAAGAACAGACGTCTCTAATTGAATCTCAAATGCAACTTCTCAAAATAAGTGACTAATCAGCTAATATTCATAACTCTGTGACTTCAAAGTGCATACTGTGCAAAAAACATGAACATCAATTAGATTAGACTCAAGATATAGTGCAAATTAATCCTGTGCAAATCCCTTAATAAAACCCTAAAATACTCTTTCTTGAATCTTGAGATCCGATAAATAGTGTCACAACTTTGTGCTACATAAATTAGTGAAAATAGTACCAATATGGACACAATATCAGCCGATATCCTTATTTGTTGCTGCAGTATTGCAGAGTAGTCCTATGCCAGGAGACAATAATCACTGTTCAAAAAATATACTGTGCACTTATTGCAGAGTAGTCCTGTGCCAGGAGACAATTGCTGCTGTCCAAGGAATAAACCGTGCGCTTGTATAATAAATAGAATGATGGTACCTCAACAATTCAGCAATAAATGATGTGGGCCCACTCTCAGTACGTAGTACGTAGTACTTTAAATTATTGGATGTCACATGCGGCTATCCTTACATGCGTTCAGCCGCTTGTCTTCCGCGGCCCTCTCCTCCTCACCTCTGTATGCCAGCCCGTGTCCCGTGCCCCGACTGCCTTACCTGCAATCCCCGCGCTCAGTTTGCTCCACGGCACCCGCGGCGTCCCGCGTGGTGTCTCAGCCTGTACGTGGCCTCCCACGTGATGGCGCTGGGGGGTGAGTCTGGCAGCAGGCAGCGTTGGGTCCTAGGAACCGTAGGATATTGTATTCCTTATTATAGTCCTTCTTTAGTCCTGGGCTTGAAAGGTTTTTTCAGATGTGGGAGGTGTGCAAACTGCAGGATAACAACTTTTCCTGCTCCCAGGCACCCGCGTCACTCCGCATCCCTGGGAGGCCACTGCTACATGTCCTCCGTCTCACAGTCAATAGCAGGCCGCTGTGGGGACTAGCCTCCCTAAGGACATTCAACAATTGACCAAATATGCACTATTTGCTTTAGGGATAAAGTATTAAAAAAACAAAACAAAAAAAAAAACTATAACCAAAAAGGGTCTGTAGAATGTCTCACTAAATGCTTCCTGCAATATTTATATGAAGTACCACACCCCTCGGCTGCAGACGTGGGGTGTGGTACTTCATATAAATATTGTGACATCCAATAATTTAAAGTACCGGACTACGTACTGAGAGTGGGCCCACATCATTTATTGCTGAATTGTTGAGGTACCATCATTCTATTTATTATACAAGCGCACGGTTTATTCCTTGGACAGCAGCAATTGTCTCCTGGCACAGGACTACTCTGCAATAAGTGCACAGTTTATTTTTTGAACAGTAATTATTGTCTCCTGGCATAGGACTACTCTGCAATACTGCAGCAACAAATAAGGATATCGGCTGATATTGTGTCCATATTGGTACTATTTTCACTAATTTATGTAGCACGAAGTTGTGACACTATTTTTCGGATCTCAAGATTCAAGAAAGAGTATTTTAGGGTTTTATTAAGGGATTTGCACAGGATTAATTTGCACTATATCTTGAGTCTAATCTAATTGATGTTCATGTTTTTTGCACAGTATGCACTTTGAAGTCACAGAGTTATGAATATTAGCTGATTAGTCACTTATTTTGAGAAGTTGCATTTGAGATCCAATTAGAGACGTCTGTTCTTACATTTTAGATTTGTATATCATTTATAGTTCTTATATATATGTATGATAAGTAAATAATTTTAAATAAAACTATTTTAGTTAATACCAATACTAGACTCCTGGTTGGATTCCCAGATAGTATTCAGTGTTGCCCCCAATTCAGCTAATATAACTGAAAGAGTTTAAGTAGCCTATTTCAGTACAAAACACAAAATATATATGTATTTCATGTCTGCAGTTATATGAGGTGAAAGCATTTAGTGTCATGTTTCAGTACAAAAAAGAAAAATATATACGCACTTCGCTGTTGCATTTATTTGTGGTGAAAGAGTTTAGTGGACTATTTCAGTACAAAACGAAAAATATATATGCATTTCACTTCCACTGTTATTATTATTTCAGTACAAAAACAAAATATATTCAGCATTCACTATTGCAGTTATATGTGGTAAAACCTTTAGTGAAGTATTTCGGTAGAAAAACAAAATATATTAAGCATTCACTGTTGCAGGTATATTGGGAAAAACCATTAGTGGCGTATTTTGGTCGAAAAACTAATTTTATTCAGCATTCAGCACTGTAGTTATCTGCGGTAAAATCATTTCTGATGTATTTTGGTCGAAAAACAAATTTTATTCAGCATTCAGCGCTGCAGTTATATGTGGTAAAATCTTTATTGACGTATTTTAGTGGAAAAACAAATTTTATTCAGCGTTCAGGGCTACAGTTATATGTGGTAAAACCTTTAGTCATGTATTTCGGTAGAAAAACAAAATATATTCAGCTTTCACTGTTGCAGGTTTATGTGGCAAAACCTATAGTGACGTATTTCAATCGAAAAAATTTTTTTATTCAGCATTCAGCTCTGTAGATAAATGCGGTAAAATCATTTGTGACATATTTTAAGAGAAGAACAAATTTTATCCAGCATTCAGCGTTGCAGTTATATGTGGTAAAATCTTCCATGACGTATTTCGGTGGAAAAACAAATTTTGTTCAGCACTGTAGTTATATGCGGTAGAATCTTTTGTGACGTATTTTGGTCGAAAAACATTTTATTCAGCGTTCAGCACTGCAGTTACATGTGGTAAAATCTTACTTGACGTATTGCAGTCAAAAACAAATTTTATTCAGCGTTCAGCGCTGTAGTTATATGTAGGGTTGAGCGGACAAAGTTCAGGTTCGGGATCCGAACTTGACCCGAACTCAAACGCAAACCGGAACCCCATTAAAGTCGATGGGGACCCGAACTTTGGTGCACTAAAATGGCTGTAAAATAGTCATAGTAAGGGCTAGAGGGCTGCAAAAGGAAGCAAAATGGGGGTAAGAGCAGGACAATTGCCCTGCAAAAAATGTGGATAGGGAAATGACATAAAATAACAGAATATAAAAATAAAATAAAGAATAATAATCTTGAACTAGGAGACAGAGGTCAAAATGGAGTAGGAAGTTGAGCAGGCGATGGACATAGCGGTATAGGTGGAAGCGACGGTGGAGGAGGAGGCGGTAGCCAACACTGTTTTTGTCTTTTTATTTATTTATTTTTTATTTATTTTTATAAATTTGGGAAGACCTTAAAATTTGGGGAACTAGAAATGAGAACTAGAAGTGCGCTGGAGTCTAACAATGGCTGGGTGCGGAGTTATACTTGTCTATTCAGCAGAAGGTACAGACAAGTCCTATGGGATCCATGCCTGGTTTATTTTAATGAACATGAGCTTGTCCACGTTGGCTGTGGAAAGGCGGCTGCTCTTGTCTGTGATCACCCCCCCTGCCATGCTAAACACACGTTCGGACAATACAAATGGCCGCAGGGCAGGCCAGCACCTTTAAGGCGTAAAGGGCAAGCTCAGGCCATGTGCCCAATTTGGAGACCCAGAAGTTGAGTGGGGCAGACCCATCAGTTAGTATATGTAGGCGTGTGCACACACATTGTTCCACCATGTTGCTGAAATGCTGCCTCCTACTAAGACATTCCATATCAGCTGTTGGTGCCACAATAGGCAGATAGTGTTAGGTGGCTGTAAAAAATGGCTTGAATTTGGAATCAATACATTGGGCCAAATATTTTTTTTCTTATTGTGGTGCTTGGTGAACGGTAACAATGAGGAAAACATCTAGAAAGGGACGCGGACGCGGTCTTGGTAGTGTTAGTGGACCCTCTGGTGCTGGGAGAGGACGTGGCCATTTTGCCACAGCCACATGTCCTGGTGAACCAACTACCTCAGGTTCCAGTACCCGCCAGAATTTACAGCAATATTTGGTGGGGCCCAATGCCGTTCTAAGGATGGAAAGGCCTGAGCAGGTACAGGCGCTAGTCAATTGGGTGGCCGACAGTGGATCCAGCACGTTCACAAAATTATCTCCCACCCAGTCTTCTGCAGAAAGCGCACAGGTGGCGCCGGAAAACCAAGCCCATCAGTCTGTCACATCACCCCCATGCATATCAGGGAAACTGTCTGAGCCTCAGGTTATGCAGCAGTCTCTTATGCTGTTTAAAGACTCCGCTGGCAGGGTTTCCCAAGGGAATACACCTAGCCCTTCCCCAGTGGTGGAAGACATAGAATGCACTGATGCACAACCACTTATGTTTCCTGATGATGAGGACATGGGAATACCACCTCATTGGAGTCCGCACGCCTCTGATGATGACGAAACACAGGTGCCAACTGCTGCCTCTTTTTTCAGTATGCAGACCGAACAAGAGGTCAGGGAGGAAGACTGTGTGGAAGACAATGCAGGGGACGATGAGGTCCTAGACCCCATATGGAATGAAAGTTGTGCCACTGACTTTCATAGTTCAGAGGAAGAGGCAGTGGTGAGACCGAGCCAACAGCGTAGCAAAAGAGGGAGCAGAGGGCATCAGCAGAACAGCCGCCAAGAGAGTTTGCCTGCTAATGGCCACTGCCACCAGGGACCGAGCACCCCAAAGGCAGCTTCAAGGAGTTCCCTGGCATGGCACTTCTTTAAACAATGTGCTGACGACAAGACCCGAGTGGTTTGCACGCCGTGCCATCAGAGCCTGAAGTGAGGCATTAACGTTCTGAACCTTAGCACAACCTGCATGACCAGGCATCTACATGCAAAGCATGAACTGCAGTGGAGTAAACACCTTAAAAGCAAGGAACTCACTCTGGCTCCCCCTGCTCCCTCTTCTGCTGCTGCCTCGGCCTCTTCCTCCGCTTCGGGAGGAACGTTGGCACCTACCGCCCACCAAACAGAGGATGTGCCACCGACACCACCACCTCCGTCACCAAGCATCTCCACCATGTCACATGGCAGCGTTCAGCTCTCCATCTCACAAACCTTGGAGAGAAAGCTTAAATTCCCACCTAGCCAGCATCGAGCCCTGGGCCTGAATGCCAGCATTTCTAAACTGCTGGCCTTTGAAATGCTGTCATTCAGGCTGGTGGACACAGACAGCTTCAAACAGCTGATGTCCATGGCTGTCCCACAGTATGTTGTTCCCAGCCGCCACTACTTCTCCAAGACAGCCGTGCCTTCCCTGCACAACCAAGTATCCAATAAAATCAAGTGTTCACTGCGCAACGCCATCTGTGGCAAGGTCCACCTAACCACAGATACGTGGACCAGTAAGCACTACCAGGGACGCTATATCTCCCTAACTGCACACTGAGTAAATGTAGTGGCAGCTGGGCCCCAGGCGGAGAGTTCCTTGGAGCACGTCCTTCCGCCGCCAAGGATCGCAGGACATCATTGTTTGCCTCCTGTAGCCTCCTTCTCCTACTCGGGTTCCTCCTCCTCTGCTTCCACCAGCTCATCCAGTCAGCCACAAACCTTCACCACCAACTTCAGCACAGCCCGGGGTAAACGTCAGCAGACCATTCTGAAACTCATATGTTTGGGGGACAGGCCCCACACCGCATATGAGTTGTGGCAGGGTATTGAACAACAGACCGACGAGTGGTTTCTGCCGGTGGGCCTCAAGCCCGGCCTGGTGGTGTGCGATAATGGACAAAATCTCGTCGCAGCTCTGGGACTAGCCGGTTTGACGCACATCCCTTGCCTGGCGCGTGTGCTGAATTTGGTGGTGCAGAAGTTCATTCACAACTACCCTGACATGTCAGAGCTGCTGCATAAATTGCGGGCCGTCTGCGCTACAGCGGAACGTTGGCCTTCCCGCTCACCCCCTTATATGCGATGTGCCCACCAGGTGGAACTCCACCTTGCACATGCTGGAGAGACTGTGCGAGCAGCAGCAGGCCATAGTGGAATTACAGCTGCAGCACGCACGCGTCATTCGCACTGCGGAACAGCACCACTTCACCACCAATCATTGGGCCTCCATGCGAGACCTGTGTGCCCTGTTGCGCTGTTTCTCCACCAACATGGCCATTGGCGATGACACCGTTATCAGCGTTACAATACCACTTCTATGTCTCCTTGAGAAAACACTTAGGACGATGATGGAAGAGGAGGTAGCCCAGGAGGAGGAGGAGGAGGAGGATGAGGGGTCATTTTTAGCCCTTTCAGGCAAGTCTGATAGAAGTGGCTCAGAGGGAGGTTTTTTGCAACTGCAGAGGGCAGGTAAAAATGTGGCCAGCCAGGGCTCACTACTGGAGGACGAGGAAGATGAGGAGGAGGTGGAGGAGGATGAGGATGAAGCAGGTTCACAGCGGGGTGGCACCCAACACAGCTAAGGCCCATCACTCGTGCATGGCTGGGGGGATACTGAGGATGATGACGATACGCCTCCCACAGAGTACAGCTTGTCCTTACCTCTGGGGAGCCTGGCACACATGAGCGACTACATGCTTCAGTGCCTGCTCAATGACAACAGAGTTGCCCACATTTTAACGTGTGCGGACTACTAGTTTGCCACCCTGCTGGATCCGCGGATCAAAGACAATGTGCCCACCTTACTTCCTGCACTGGAGCGTGATAGGAAGATGCGCGAGTACAAGCACACGCTGGAAGACGCGCTCCTGAGAGCATTCCCAAATGTCACAGGGGAACAGGTGGAAGCCCAAGGCGAAGGCAGAGGAGGAGCAAGAGGTCGCCAACGCAGCTGTGTCACGGCCAGCTCCTCTGAGGGCAGGGTTAGCATGGCAGAAATGTGGAAAAGTTTTGTCTCCACGCCACAGCTAACTGCACCACCACCTGATACGGAATGTTAACAGTACGCGTGCACACCCCTCCAAGTACTGACTGATGGTTCGGCCCCATTCAACTTCTGGGTCTCCAAATTGTCCACATGGCCACAGTTAGCATTTTATGCCTTGGAGGTGCTGGCCTGCCCGGCGGCCAGCATTTTGTCTGAACGTGTATTCAGCACAGCAGGGGGCGTCAATACTGACAAACGCAGCCACCTGTCCACAGCCAATCTTATGCAGAATAGACATTTATTACTGCCTCCCCTTCAACCATGTATTCTTGCACTCTGGGGTACTTCTTTATTGATTCCTCATTTTTTTTAACTTTACCATGATCTTGCGGTGCAACCCAAAGTTGAATGAACCTTTCCTCAATCTGGGCGCTGGGGCCTAAATAACTGAAAGTGGCCTGTTACAATGGTGGGTGACATGAAGCATGAACCTCTGCTATGCGACCTCTCTCCTCTGTCTGGGTTCCGTGGTCTAAATATCTGGAAGTGGCCTTCTCCAGGGGTGGGTGATATGATGTCTTATTCCTTGCTGTGGGACCTCTCTCCTCTGTCTGGGTGCTGGGGCCAAAATAACTGAAAGTGGCCTTCTCCAGTGGTGGGTGATATGACGCCTGATTCTCTGCTGGGGGACCTCTGTCCTCTGTCTGGGTGCTGGGGCCTAAATAACTGAAAGTGGCCTTCTCCAGTGGTGGGTGATATGACGCTTTATTCTCTGCTGTGGGACCTCTCTCCTCTGTCTGGGTGCTGGGCTCTAAATAAATAAAACTGGCCTTCTCCAGTGGTGGGTGATATAACGCCTGATTCTGTGCTGTAGGACCGCTCTTCTCTGTCTGGGTGATGGGTCCTAAATAACTGAAAGTGGCCTTCTCCAGTGGTGGGTGATATGACGCCTCATTATCTGCTGTGGGACCTTTCTCCTCTGTCTGGGTGCTAGGGCCTAGATAACTGAAAATGGCCACCTCCAGTGGTGGGTGATATGACGCCTTATTCCTTGCTGTGGGGCCTCTCTCCTCTGTCTGGGTGCTGGGGCTAAATAACTGAAAGTGGCCTTCTCCAGTGGTGGGTGATATGACGCCTTATTCCTTGCTTTGGGACCTCTCTCCTCTGTCTGGGTGCTGTGGCCTAAATTACTGAAAATGACCTTCTCTAGAGGTGGGTGATATGACGCTTTATTCCTTGCTGTGGGACCTCTATCCTCTGTCTGGGTGCTGTGGCTAAATAACTGAAAGTGGCCTTCTCCAGTGATGGGTGAAATGACGCCTTATTCCTTGCTGTGGGTCCTCTCTCCTCTGTCTGGGTGCTGGGGGCTAAATAACTGAAAGTGACCTTCTCCAGAGGTGGGTGATATGACGCCTTATTCCTTGCTGTGGGACCCCTCTCCTCTCTCTGGATGCTGGGGCTAAATAACTGAAAGTGGCCTTCTCCAGTGGTGGGTGAAATGACGCCTTATTCCTTGCTGTGGGACCTCTCTCCTCTGTCTGGGTGCTGGGGCCTAAATAACTGAAAGTGTCCTCCTCCAGTGGAGGGTGATATGACGCCTTATTCCTTGCTGTGGGACCTCTGTCCTCTGTCTGGGTGCTGGGGCCTAAATAACTGAAAGTGGCCTTCTCCAGTGGTGGGTGATATGACGCCTTATTGCTTGCTGTAGGGACCTCTCTCCTCTGTCTCTTTGCTGGGGCCTAAATAACTGAAAGTGGCCTTCTCCAGTGGTGGGTGATATGACGCCTTATTCCTTTCTGTATGACCTCTCTCCTCTGTCTGGGTGCAGGGGGCTAAATAACTGAAAGTGGCCTACTCCAGTGGTGGGTGAAATGACGCCTTATTCCTTGCTTTGGGACCTCTCTCCTCTGTCTCGTTGCTGGGGCCTAAATAACTCAAAGTGACCTTCTCCAGTGGTGGGTGATATAACGCCTTATTCCTTGCTGTGGGGCCTCTCTCCTCTGTCTGGGTGCTGGGGCTAAATAACTGAAAGTGGCCTTCTCCAGTGGTGGGTGATATGACGCCTTATTCCTTGCTGTGGGACCTCTCTCCTGTGTCTCGTTGCTGGGGCCTAAATAACTGAAAGTGGCCTTCTCCAGTGGTGAGTGATATGACGCCTTATTCCTCGCTGTGGGACTTCTCTCCTCTGTCTCGTTGCTGGGGCCTAAATAACTGAAAGTGTCCTTCTCCAGTGGTGAGTGATATGAAACCTTATTCCTTTCTGTTTGACCTCTCTCCTCTGTCTGGATGATGGGGCTAAATAACTGAAAGTGGCATTCTCCAGTGGTGGGTGATATGACGCCTTATTCCTTGCTGTAGGACTTCTCTCCTCTGTCTGGGTGCTGGGGCTAAATAACTGAAAGTGGCCTTCTCCAGTGGTGGGTGATATGACGCCTTATTCCTTGCTGTAGGACCTCTCTCCTCTGTCTGGGTGCTGGGGCCTAAATAACTGAAAGTGGCCTTCGCCAGTGGTGGGTGATATGACACCTTATTCCTTGCTGTGGGACCTCTTTCCTCTGTCTGGTTGCTGGGGCTTAAATAACTCAAAGTGACCTTCTCCAGTGGTTGGTGACATGACGCCTTATTCCTTGCTGAGGGACCTCTCTCCTCTGTCTGGGTGCTGGGGCCTAAATAACTTAAAGTGACCTTCTCCAGTGGTTTGTGATATGACTCCTTATTCCTTGCTGTGGGACCTCTCTCCTCTGTCTGGGTGCTGGGGCCTAAATAACTGAAAGTGTCCGCCTCCAGTGGAGGGTGATATGACGCCTTATTCCTTGCTGTGGGACCTCTCTCCTCTGTCTGGGTACTGTGGCCTAAATAACTCAAAGTGACCTTCTCCAGTGGTGGGTGATATGACGCCTTATTGCTTGCTGTGGGACCTCTCTCCTCTGTTTGGGTGCTGGGGCCTAAATAACTGAAAGTGGCCTTCTCCAGTGGTGGGTGATATGACACCTTATTCCTTGCTGTGGGACCTCTCTCCTCTGTCTGGTTGCTGGAGCCTAAATATCTCAAAGTGGCCTTCTCCAGTGGTTGGTGATATGACGCCATATTCCTTGCTGTGGGACCTCTCTCCTCTGTCTGGGTGCTGGGGCCTAAATAACTGAAAGTGGCCTTTTCCCGTGGTGGGTGATATGACGCCTTATTCCTTGCTGTGTGACCTCTCTCCTCTGTCTGGGTGTTGGGGCCTAAATAACTGAAAGTGGCCTTCTCCAGTGGTGGGTGATATGACACCTTATTCCTTGCTGTGGGACCTCTCTCCTCTGTCTGGGTGCTGTGGCCTAAAAACCTGAAAGTGGCCTTCTCCAGTGGTGGGTGATATAACTTCTTATTCCTTGCTGTGGGACCTCTCTTCTCTGTCTGGGTGCACTGCTGGGGCCGAAATAACAGAAAGTGACCTTCTCCATTGGTGGGTGACTTGAAACCTGATTCTCTGCTATGGGATCTCTCACCAATTGATATTGGTTAATTTTTATTTATTTTGTTTTATTTTAATTAATTTCCCTATCCACATTTGTTTGCAGGGCATTTACCTACATTTTGCTGCCTTTTGCAGCCCTCTAGCCCTTTACTGGACTATTTTACAGCCTTTTTAGTGCCAAAAAGTTTGGGTCCCTATTGACCTCAATGCAATTCGGGTTCGGTATGAAGTTCGGGTCGAGTTCGGATCCCGAACCCGAACATTTTCGGGAAGTTCGGCCGAACTTCTCGAACCTGAACATCCAGGTGTTCGCTCAACTCTACACACAATATTATTCAGTGTGTATTGAACATCAATGCATTAATATAAAAAGTGGACCCTGGAGGACCAGGATAAGTAAAATTACTTCAAGGATAAAGATGAAAATCAAGGTTAACATGACCAGCACATTGAATAAAGAATAGTTGCATTTTTATTTTTTATTTATTTTTTGCAAAATCTTATTTTATGAGCAATATTCTCTATTCGATTTGCTTTTGAGGGAATGCATAAAACGCTACAAATATGTATACAAGCAACTTGTTCACTCTTTTTCATTCTCATACGATTGTAGTGCATCTGCAGCAAATATATTTTGAAGGGAGGTAAAAGGCATACATATAGTGAATAAGTGAGAAAAAAACATATCATAATTAGGGATGAGCGAATTTCATTTTTTTTAACCTCTTTCCGACCGCCTCACGCAGGATTGCGTCCTGCGGGCGGTCGGTCTGTTCCTCCTTGACGCGCCCGCGCGTCATCTCGAGGGAGGCGAGATTTCCTGTGAACGCGCGCGCGCGCGTTCACAGGATCACGTCGAGGACAAGGTAAGCTACAGCCTGCCAGCGCTGATCGTGCGCTGGCAGGCTGTAGAAGATAAAAATGGCATATCAGACGCTGTTTTGTTAACAGCGTCTGATATGCTTGCTGATCGTTCCTTTGGTGGTCCCTTTGCTTGGGACCACCAAAGAAACTTTTATAAGTGCACCAAAACACCACACAGACCCCCACCCATCCACCCCACCCCCCACCCCGTCACTGATTAACCCCTGATTAACCCCTGATCACCCCATGTCACCCCCTGTCACCCCCTGACACTAATTACCCCCTGTAAGGCTCATTCAGACGTCCAGTA
Organism: Bufotes viridis; assembly: GCA_033119425.1. Classification (NCBI taxonomy): domain Eukaryota; kingdom Metazoa; phylum Chordata; class Amphibia; order Anura; family Bufonidae; genus Bufotes; species Bufotes viridis. The sequence continues at coordinate 112,070,536 of CM065591.1, forward strand.
TGTGTTTTGCGGATCCATGGATCCACGGATCCGCAAAACACGGACACCAGCAATGTGCTTTCCGCATTTTGCGGATCCGCACATTGCCAGAACTATATAGAAAATGCCTTTTCTTGTCCGCAATTGCAGACAAGAATAGGACATGCTCTATCTTTTGCGGAGCTGCGGCCGGATGCTTGGGGGCCGAAACCCGGAAGTTTGCGGCCGCAGCTCCGCAAATGCTGATGCGGCGAGCGCATAGTGTGCTCTCCGCATCACCGCCAGCCCCATTCACACTGAATGGGTCCGCATCTATTCCGCAGAATTGCGGAATAGATGCGGACATTTTTGCGGACGTGTGAATGGGGCCTTACTACTTTTTTTTGCACATTTTTGGCAGAGATTTATTCATCCACATTGATCGATGCGAATGAGGAAATCTGTGCCGTTTTGTTTTTTTGCACATTTTTGGTCAGAGATTTTTTCATCCACATTGATTGATGCGAATGAAGAAATCTGTGCCGTTCATTTTTTTCTTTTTCAGCGCAGAGGCTGAACGGAAAAAAATCTCATTACCCGTATGCTCAATATAAGGAGAATCGCAGAAACTCCTAATGCTGGCCATACGTGTAATGATTGCGGAGACCCTAAAATGCCAGGGCAGTATAAATACCTCACATGTGACCCCATTTTAGAAAGAAGACACCCCAAGGTATTCCGCGAGGGGTATGGTGAGTTCATGTAAAATATTATTTTTGTCACAAGTTAGTGGAATATGAGACTGTAAAAAAAAAAAAAAAATCAATTTCCGCTAACTTGTGCCAAATTTTTTTTTTCTGTGAACTCGCCATACCCCTCACGGATTACCTTGGGGTGTCTTCTTTCCACAATGGGGTCACTTGTGGGGTATTTATACTGCCCTGGCATTTTAGGGGTCCTAAAGTGTGAGAATCCAAATGCGTAAAAATGCCCTGTGAAATCCTAAAGGTACTCATTGGTTTTAGGGCCCCTTGCATCTTGGCTGCAAAGTGTCACACATGTGGTATCGCCGTACTCAGGAGAAGTAGGCAATGTGTTTAGGGTGTATTTTTACATATACCCATGCTGGGTGTGAGAAATATCACTGTAAACGACAACTTTTTAAATTTTTTATTCAAAGTTGTCAATTTACAGAGATATTTCTCACACAAAGTATGGGTATATGTAAAAATACACCCCAAAACACATTGCCCTACTTCTCCTGAGTACGGCGATACCACATGAGTGACACTTTTTGCAGCCCGGGTGCGCAAAGGGGCCCAAATTCCAACGAGTACCTTTAGGTTTTATATGGCTGCTCACAATTTAGCCCCACCCAAAATGCCAGAACAGTACAAACACCCCACAAATGACCCCATTTTGGAAAGAAGACACCCCAAGGTATTCGCTGAGGGGCATAGTGAGTCCATGAAAAATTTAACTTTTGTCAAAAGTTAGCAGAAAGGTAGACTTTATGAGAAAAACAATAAAAATCAATTTCCGCTAACTTGTGCCAAAAAAAATCTTCTATGAACTCGCCATGCCCCTCACAGAATACCTTGGGGTGTCTTCTTTCCAAAATGGGGTCACATGTAGGGTATTTATACTGCCCTGGCATTTAGGGACCCTAAAGCGTGAGAAGAAAAATGCGTAAAATGCCCTCCTAAAGGTACTCATTGGTTTTAGGGCCCCTTGCGATCTTGGCTGCAAAAAGTGTCACTCATGTGGTATCGCCGTACTCAGGAGAAGTAGGGCAATGTGTTTGGGGTGTATTTTACATATACCCATGCTTGTGTGAGAAATATCTCTGTAAATTGACAACTTTGAATAAAAAATGTAAAAAGTTGTCGTTTACAGCAATATTTCTCACACGCAGCATGGGTATATGTAAAAATACACCCCAAAACACATTGCCCTACTTCTCCTGAGTTCGGCGATACCACATGAGTGGCACTTTTTGCAGCCAGGCGCAAAGGGGCCCTAAAACCAATGAGTACCTTTAGGATTTCACAGGCCATTTTTACGCATTTGGATTCTCACGCTTTAGGGGCCCCTAAAATGCCAGGTGCAGTATAAATACCCCACATGTGACCCCATTTTGGAAAGAAGACACCCTAAGGTATTCCGTGAGGGGCATGGCGAGTTCACAGAATTTTTATTTTTTGGCACAAGTTAGCGGAAATTGATATATATTTTTTTTTATTTTGTTTTTTACAAAGTCTCATATTCCACTAACTTGTGACAAAAATAAAATTTTACATGAACTCACCATACCCTCACGGAATACCTTGGGGTGTCTTCTTTCCAAAATGGGGTCACATGTGGGTATTTATACTGTCCTGGCATTTTAGGGGCCCCTAAAGCGTGAGAAGAAGTCTGGAATCCAAATGCGTAAAAATGCCTCTGTGAAATCCTAAAGGTACTCATTGTTTTAGGGCCTTTGCACCCAGGCTGCAAAAAGTGGCACACATGTGGTATCGCAGTACTCAGGAGAAGTAGGGCACATGCTTTGGGGTGTATTTTTATATATACCTATACTGTGTGTGAAAATATCTCTGTAAACGACAACTTTTAAAAAATTTTATACAAAGTTGTCAGTTTACAGAGATATTTTCTCACCCAACATGGGTATATGTTAAAATACACCCCAAAACACATTGCCCTACTTCTCCTGAGTACTGGCGATACCACATAAGTGACACTTTTTGCAGCCTGAGTGCTAAAGGGCCCAAATTCCAACGAGTACCTTTAGGTTTTACATGGCGGCTCACAATTTAGCCCCACCCAAAATGCCAGAACAGTAAACACACCCCACAAATGACCCTTTTCGAAAGTAGACACTCTAAGGTAGTTCACTGAGGGGCATAGTGAGTCCGTCTGAGATTTCTTTTTTTGCCAGAAGTTAGCAGAAATTGAAACTTTTTTTTTTTCTCAGAAAGTGTCATTTTCCGCTAACTTGTGAAAAAATGAAATGATACATGAACTCACCATGCCCCTCCGCGAATACTTTGGGGTGTCTTCTTCTAAAATGGTGTGATTTGGGGGTATTTATACTTTCCTGACATTCTAGCACCTGAAGAAACATGACAGGTGCTCAGAAAGTCAGAGCTGCTTCAAAATGCAGAAATTCACTTTTTGCACCATAGTTTGTAAACGCTATAACTCTTTACCCAAACCAATAAATATACACTTATTGGACTTTTTTTTATCAAAGACATGTAGAACAATAAATTTAGAGAAAATTTATATAGAAATGTAGTTTTTTTTAAAAAAAATTTACAACAGAAAGTGAAAAATGTCATTTTTTTGCAAAAATGTTGTTAAATTTGTATTAATGGCAAAAAAAGTAAAAATGTCAGCAACAATGAAATACTACCAAATGAAAGCTCTATTAGTGAGAAGAAAAGGAGGTAAAATTCATTTGGGTGGTAAGTTGCATGACGGAGCAATAAACGGTGAAAGTAGTGTAGTGCAGAATTGTAAAAAGTGGCCTGGTCATTAAGGGTGTTTAAGCTAGGGGGGCTGAAGTGGTTAATTTGTTTCCGGTTCGTACTGTGGTGTAATGTGAATTGCGTTAAGGATTCTGTTACCATGGAACATAACGCAATTCCATGATGTGGAATTTTGGCATTCCACAGCATTTCGTTATTGATTCCGTTATAATAGAAGTCTATGGCCTGCATAACTGATCAGTCTGGTTTACGATATGCTGAAGTCCTCTCCTTCATAACGTAAAATGCACGGATCCGTTATGCAGGCCATAGACTTCTATGATGACGGAATCAATAACATAATGCTGTGGAATGACAAAATTCCACGTCATGGAATTGCGTTATGGTCCGAGGTAACAGAATCCATAACGCAATTCATATTATACCACAACACAAACCGAAAGCGAATTTCAAAATATGAAATTCTCTCATCCCTAATCATAATCCGCAACCCACAGCACTAGATGTATCCTGTAAACTGTACAAATCTAAAATATTAGAAAGAACTGTATGGATGGTGGCTACTCTCTAAATTGAAAAAAAAAAAATCAAGTTGAATGGAAATGGAATTTGTGAAGGGAATTTGAACATAAAGGGGTTCTCCAAAAATTATTTAAAATTGCCGTCTGAAAGCAGTCATACAATGTGAGTAGGACTAGTTGCCATTACTTTTAAATATGCTAGGGAGGGGTGAGGAGGGAGGGGGCGTGGCCTTTTTACACACTATTGTACAAAAGAAGTTAATATATATGCAAGAGCCAAAGCATAATGTGTAATGCATAATGTGTAATGAGGTCCTGCCCCCTCGACAACGCCGCAAGTAGCATCAACCAGTCCTGCTCATATTCTTGGAAATTTTAAATAATTTCCAGAGAACTCTTTTAAATATATATACTACAGTTCAAAATGACAATATCAAATACCACCATACAACACATATAATTCCCTTGTCAACACCAGAAAGTACAGGGTGGGCCATTATATGGATACACCTTAATAAAATGGGAATGGTTGGTGATATTAACTTCCTGTCTGTGGCACATTAGTATATGTGAGGGGGGAAACTTTTCAAAATGGGTTGTGAGCATGGCAGCCATTTTGGAGTTGCCCATTTTGAATCCAACGTTTGTTTTTTCAATAGGAAGAGGGTCATGTGACACATCAAACTTATTGGGAATTTCACAAGAAAAACAATGGTGTGCTTGGTTTTAACGTAACTTTATTCTTTCATGAGTTATTTACAAGTTTCTGACCACTTACAAAATGTGTTCAATGTGCTGACCATTGTGTTGGATTGCCGACTTCAAAATGGCCGACATGGTCACCACCCATCTTGAAAAATTTTCCCCCTCACATATATTAATGTGCCACAAACAGGAAGATAATATCACCAACCATTTCAATTTTATTAAGGTGTATCCATATAAATGGCCCACCCTGTATATGATAAAACTGGATTATGAAGCAACCACTAGAGGGAGCTCAGTGCATAATAATTTACCTAGTTACCACGAACTTAAAGGGGTTATCCCTAGACATTGATGGTATTGCTCAGATATGCCATCATTATCAAATAGGTGCAGATTAGTAATGAGCAAGCATGCTCGGCCAAATATCTGTTAGGCTTGAGCATCGCTATGCTGGGCACGTGGCGGTACTCAACCGAGTACCGCATGTGCTCGAGCGCAAAGCTCTAGTCTCCGCCCGACGCGTTTTGCGGGTTTGAAGCAGCCAATAAAGGTGCAGGTAAGTACTGCCGTCACTGTAATACCAGTAGTCATGTTGGCTGCTGGCATTACAGTGATTGGCCGGCCGGAACACGTCATCGGGTGCTATATAGCACCCGATGATGCTTGTTCGGCTCACACATAGACAGGAAGAGCAGAGTGCAGGAAGGGAAAGACAGTCTAGGGAGCGATTTTCACAGTTTTTATTCTAAGAAAGCTTTTCCAAAACCCCAAAGACCTTTTACTACTGGACTACTGTGCAAGATATTTTTATTTTATACCTATTAGTGACATAAACTGTACATCATCCGCAGACCGTGTCTTTAATAATCTGGGCCACATCTAGTGTCCATATTCTGTGGTGTTCTGTAACCAATAGTGTAGAACATCTGCAGTGTCTGTATTACAAATTCCAATAATCTGTGCCACATTTAGTGTCCATAACCTGTGGTGTTCTGTAACCAATTCTGTAGAACAGGCATGCTCAACCTGTGGCCCTCCAGCTGTTGCAAAACTACAACTCCCAGCATACCTGAACAGCCTACTGCTATCTGCCTATAGCAGGGCATTGTGGGAGTTGTAGTTTTACAACAGCTGGAGGGCCGCAGGTTGAGCATGCCTGCTGTAGAACATCTGCAAACAGTGTCTGTATTACAAATTCCAATAATCTGTGCCACATTTAGTGTCCACAATCTGTGGTGTTCTGTAACCAATAGTGTAGAACATCTGCAAACAGTGTCTGTCAGACAAATTCAAATAATCTAGGCCACATCTAGTGTCCATAATCTGTAGTGTTCTGTAACCAATACTGTAATACCTAATATAGTGTCCATATTCTGTGGGTTTCTGTGACATACTGTCCTCCATCTGAAAACAGGGCTTTAGCAGACAGTAAAACAATCTACGCCAATATGAAGGGAAGCACTAAAGGACGGGGAAGTGGGCGTGATGCTGATGGTGCACGCAGAGGCCATGGCGCTGGGCGCAATAAAACTGTGCCTTCTGCCAGTGCACCGGAAAAGAAAAACATCCACCATACCCAGCTTCATGTCCAACTTAGCTGGGCTGCGCAGGACAATACTGTCCAAGTCGGACCAGTGCAAACAGTTTGTCGGTTGGATTGCTGAAGATAATGCTTCCAGTCGGTTAAGCACCACCCTCTCGTCCAGTCTCTGTAGCCAGGAGTCTGGTCAACGGAATCCTCACTCTGATCATCCCTTCTCCCACCATGGAGAGGCTTGCTAAATGAATGATCCCGCACTCGGATATTCCGAGGAGCTCTTTCCCGCGCCACTATCAGATTTGGCCCTCGCTCCCAGCACGCTTGAAGAAGTACCTGAGATATTGTGCCCTGACTCCCAACCTCTTGAGCCTTCACAGTCTCAAGAAGATGACAGTGGTGAACGGCAATCATTCGTTCACAAGATGGATAATGATGAGACACAGTTGTCAAACACTGAGGTTGAGGTTAGGTCAAGTCAGGAGGATGAGCAGAGTGAGGAAGTGGAAGAGGCGGTGGTGGACGATGAGGTCACTGACCCAACATGGGAAATAGAGATGTCGCGAACATAATTTTTTTTTATGAATTTCCGCAAATGTTTGCGAACGGACGAACCGGGTGAACCGCCATAGACTTCAATAGGCAGCCGAATTTTAAAACCCACAGGGACTCTTTCTGGCCACAGTAGTGATGGAAAAGTTGTTTCAAGGGGACTAACACCTGGACTGTGGCATGCCGGAGGGGGATCCATGGCAAAACTCCCATGGAAAATTACGTAGTTTACGCAGAGTCGGGTTTTAATCCATAAATGGCAAAAATCACCTAACATTCCTAAATTGTTTGGAATAACGTGCTTTAAAACATCCAGTGTGTGTATACGATCAGGTATGATGTTGTATCTATCAGGTAGTGTAAGGGTTATGCCCGCTTTACAGTGAAAGACCAATCTCTGACAGACCAAACTCCCCGTTTAACGCACCACAAACAACCGCAAACAGTCTATTTGCACAACAGCAAACTTCCCATTTGCACAAGGTTGGATTTCAAGCTAGCCATGTCCCTTTCCTTGTCCTCACTGACGTCATTGAAGGTCTCTTCCTCCACCCAGCCACGTACAACACCAAGGGTCCCCAAAAGGTGACAACAAGCACCCTGGGACGCCTGCTGTGGTTGGTCTTCCACCTCCTCAAAGCCACCTTCCTACTCTGCTACTCTTCTTCTTCAGACTCCTCTCTCTACGTTGCCGCAGGTCCAGCAATTGACGACGACAAGGCTGCTTCTGGTGGTGATGGTGACCACAATTCTTCCTCTTTATGCTCATCTATGGCCTGATCCAGCACTCTTCGCAGGGCACGCTCAAGAAGAGATTGCAAGCGATGGCGGTTTTTCAAAGCCTATGGTTGTGCTGAGGTAGTTCAGTGACAGTTAAGTGACCCAGAAAACAATGATTCTGCAGTGTGGGCCCATTGTTTGCCTAGTAGGATTTAATGATCACCTTAGATGATCACCAAGAAAATTAATATTTTTTCTATGAAAAATTATCCAGCCGATCGCTTTTGGTCTGTTCACAATAAAGCAATGACCTTATCATTTGGGATGTGCCAACATTGCCAACACACTCATAGAGGTGATCGCTTTATTGTGATACGCAAGCCCCTTCACCACAACAATGTAACGATCACAAAGATGAATTGACACATGTATGTGCCTTTTTTTTGTTTTGTCTTTGCAGCCACAGTGCCATACCAGAGGCCAGAAAAATTTGGCATGTACACATGCCTGAAAAATTTGGTATTGTTGCGGAAAGATTGATGTTTTCCAGGCAGAAAGTGTACTAAAACATTGCGGCTTGAACTCTTGTTGGTGGCGTAGAAGTCACGCACGTCATCCGGCATGCAGAGATTAAATTCAGCAGCGTGGGGGACCATTTTTAGCCCAAGGCATCTCATCAGGACTTTTTTAGTAAGAATGTATCCCCACTGTCAGTCCATTCGTTATCCACGCCTCATTCATCTTAATAAAGGTGAGGTATTCTAGACTTTTTTGACCTAGGCAACTTCTCTTGTCAGTGACAATACCTCCTGCTGCGCTGAAGGTCCTTTCTGACAGGACACTTTAGCGGGGCAGGCCAGACGTTCTATCGCAAATAGCTCAGGCCACAGGATAGCTGGGATAGCTCAGGCCACAAGTCAAGCCTGCACACCCAGTAGTCAAGGGGTTAATCGCTCCTCAGAGTGTCGATATCTGCAGTTAAGGCGAGGTAGTCTGCTACCTGTCGGTCGAGTCATTCTCTGAGGGTGGACCCCGAAAGGCTGTGGCGATGGGTAGGACTTAAAAAGCTCTGTATGTCCTCCGATCAACAACACGTCTGTAAAGCGTCCTGTCCTTGCCGGCGTGGTCGTGGTAGGAAGAGGATTAATTTCACCTCTTCCCCTGTTAGATTCCCGTTGTGCTGTGACATCACCCTTATACGCTGTGTAAAGCATACTTTTTAACTTGTTTTGGAAATGCTGCATCCTTTACGACTTCCGGTAATTCGGTAACATTTCAGCCACTTTTTACTTATACCGGGGGTCTAGTAGCGTGTGCCACCCAGTACAGGTCGTTCTCCTTCAGCCTTTTTATACAAGGGTCCCTCAACAGGCATGACAGCATGAAAGACCCCATTTGCACAAGGTTGGATGCCGAGCTACTTATCTCCCTTTCCTCGTCCTCACTGACCTCATTGAAGGTCTGTTCTTCCTCCCAGCCACGTACAACACCACGGGTCCCAGATAGGTGACTGCTGTGGTTGGTCTTCTTCCTCATCAAAGCCACATTCCTCCTCTGACTCCTCTTCCTCAGACTCCTCTTCCAGCGTTGCCGCAGGTCCAGCAAGCGATGATGATAAGGCTGTTTCTGGTGGTGATGGTGACCACAACTCTTCCTCTTCACGCTCATCTACGGCCTGATCCAGCACTCTTCGCAGGGCACACTCCAGGAAGAAAACAAATGGGATGAGGTTGCTGATGGTGCCTTCGGTGCGACTGACTAGGTTTGTCACCTCCTCAATAGCATGCATGAGCCTACAGGCATTGCTCATGAGCGTCCAGTAACATGGCAAAAAAATACCCAGCTCCGCAGAGGCTGTCCTAGCACCCCGGTCATACAAATACTCGTTGACGGCTTTTTCTTGTTGGAGCAGGTGGTCGAACATTAGGAGTGTTGAATTACAGCGTGTCGGGCTGTCGCAAATCAAGCGCCTCACTGGCATGTTGTTTCGCCGCTGAATATCGGAAAAGTGCGCCATGGCCGTGTAGGAATGCCTAAAATGGCCACACACCTTCCTGGCCTGCTTGAGGACGTCCTGTAAGCCTGGGTACTTACACACAAAGTGTTGTACGATCAGATTCATCACATGTGCCATGCACGGCACATGTGTCAACTTGCCTAAATTCAATGCCGCCAACAGATTACTTCCGTTGTCACACACCACTTTGCCGATCTCCAGTTGGTGCGGGGTCAGCCACTGATCCAACTGTACGTTCAGGGCGGACAGGAGTGCTGGTCCGATGTGACTCTCTGCTTTCAGGCAAGTCAACCCCAAGATGGCGTGACACTGTCGTATCCGGGATGTGGAATAGCCCCTGGGGAGCTGGGTGCAGTTGATGTGGAGCAAGAAGCAGCAGCAGAAGAGGACTCAGCCGAGGTTAGCGAAGAGGATGGAGTAGGAGGAGTAGAGGAGGTGGCAGCAGGCCTGCCTGCAAGTTGTGGCGAGTGTCACCTACTCCGCTTCGGAGCCACGCATTCCATGCTTGGCAGCCGTCAGCAGGTTTACCCAATGCGCAGTGTACGTGATATACCTGCCCTGACCGTGCTTTTCAGACCAGGTATCAGTGGTCAGACGGACCCTTGCCCCAACACTGTGTGCCAGACATGCTATGACTTTCTTTTCCACAATAGAGTACAGGTTGGGGATTGCCTTTTGTGAAAAAAAATTCGGCCGGGTACCTTCCACTGCGGTGTCCCAATAGCTAATATTTTTTTGAAGGCTTCAGACTCCACCAGCTTGTATGGTAAAAGCTGGCAGGCTAAAAGTTCCGACAAGCCAGCTGTCAGACGCCGGGAAAGGGGGTGACTCTGTGACATTGGCTTCTTACACTCAAACATTTCCTTGACAGACACCTGACTGTGGGCAGATGAGCAGGAACTGCTGAAGGTGAGAGGCAGAGTGGCGGGTGGTTGAGAGAGGGCAAGGAGGACAGCAGTGGTTGAGGTGGCTGCAGATTCTGGACCAGGAGAAGGATGGTGGCTTTGAGTTTGTGTGCTGCTTGTATTCATGTGTTGATACCATAGGCATTTGTGATGTGAGATTATGTGCCTTCGCAAAGCAGTTGTACCTAGGTGGGTGTTGGACTTCCCACGACTCAGTTTCTTTTGGCACAGGTTGCAAGTGGCATCGCTGTTATCAGAGGCATACACACACAAAAAATGCCACACTGCTAAGCTTTGCATTCTGGTGGTGACAGCATGCGTTGATTGGCCTGCTGTCTGGCTTAACCCGGGTGCCGATACATGCTGTCTGACTGTGCCACTAGCTCCTTGCGACGACCTCCCCCTGCTTCCAACACGTCTCCTCCTCCTCTCTGTCTCCCCATCTGAAATTTTCCCCCTGTTCTTCTTCTCTTCGAACGGGCACCCACGTGACATCCACAGACACATCGTCATCATCAACCACTTCACTTGTATCTGACAACTCAGCATAGGAAGCAGCAGCGGGTACAACATCATCATCATCACACCGTACGTCCATGTGTGTAATGCTGCCTGACTGAGACATATCCCTGTTATCTACATCTTCTGGCAATAATGGTTGCGCATCACTCATTTCTTCCAAATGATGTGTAAATAAATCCTCTGACAGATCAAGTGAAACGGCTGTGGTGCTAGTGTTGGTGTGTGGCAGCGGGCGGGCGAGTGGTAACTTGAGAGGTGCCCGAAGCTGAGCTAGGGGAGGATGGTGTGTCAAGGTTCTGAGCGGAAGCTGTAGAAGATTGGGTGTCCTGTGTAAGCCAGTCAACTATGTCCTCAGAATTTTTCGAGTTCACGGTATGTGGCCTCTGAACACTGGGCATTATTCTAGGGCCAAAAGAAATCACAGCACTACGACGGCCGCCTGCGGGGTGGACTGCCTCTGCCTGTCATTTTTTTTTTATTAGTGGTACTATGCGTGCAAGGTACTGTGCCAGCCTATATAAGTGGTGGGGCACTGGCAGTGGGCACAGTACGGTCTGTGGGCCTGACACACACTGGCAGGCAACTGAAATTATATTAAAGGGTAAAAATTAGATGACTTTTATCTGCAAGGTACTGTGCCACCCGATATGCGTGGTGGGCACTGGCAGTGGGCACAGTACAGTCTGTCGGCCTGACACACACTGGCAGGCAACGGAAATTATATTAAAGGGTAAAAATTAGATGACTTTTTTATCTGCAAGGTACTGTGCCACCCGATATGAGTGGTGGGCACTGGCAGTGGGCACAGTACAGTCTGTGGGCCTGACACACACTGGCAGGGAACTGAAATTATATTAAAGTGTAAAAATTAAATCACTTTTTTATCTGCAAGGTACTGTGCCACCTTATATGAGTGGTGGGCAGTGGGCACAGTACAGTCAGTGGGCCTGACACACACTAGCAGGCAACTGAAATTATATTAAAGGGTAAAAATGTAATTACTTTTTTATCTTCAAGGTACTGTGCCACCCGATATGAGTGGTGGGCACTGGCAGTGGGCACAGGACAGTCTGTGGGCCTGACACACACTGGCAGGCAACTGAAATTATATTAAAGGGTAAAAATTAAATGACTATTTTATCTGCAAGGTACTGTGCCACCCGATATGAGTGGTGGGCAGTGGGCACAGTACAGTCAGTGGGCCTGACACACACTGGTGGGCAACTGAAATTATATTAAGGGGTAAAAATTAAATGACTTTTTTATCTGCAAGGTACTGTGCCACCCTATATGAGTGGTGTGCACACAGTACAGTCTGTGGGCCTGACACGCTGGCAGGCAATTGAAATTATATTAAGGGGTAAAAATTAAATGACTTTTTTATGTGCAAGGTACTGTGCCACCCTATATGAGTGGTGTGCACACAGTACAGTCTGTGGGCCTGCGGCATCTCACACATGGGCAGGCAACTGCAATATATATATAGAAAAAATAAATAAAAGCAGACTGATGTACCAGCCCTAACAAGGGCTTTTTGGGGTGCTGTAAGGACGCTGTCCTTACAGCAGATGAGTCTTTGAGGACTGGAGTGGACAAAGAACACTAGTAGCTAACGCTTTCCCTAGAATCCCTATATTAATTCAGCAGCAGCAGTACTCTCCCTGCTCTAACTAACACTGTAGCTTCAGAATGAATCTAAGATGGATGCTCTCCTTGCTTTTTGATAGGAGGTGGGAGGGTCTGGGAGGGAGGGTATGCTGATTGGCTGGAATGTGTCTGCTGACTGTGAGGTACAGGGTCAAAGTTTGCTCAATGATGATGTATAGGGGCGGACCGAACATCGCATATGTTCACCCGCAGCGGCGAATGCAAACAAGCGATGTTCACCGGGAACTGTTCGCCGGCGAATAGTTCGGGACATCTCTAATAGGAAGGTGAAAAGCCGAGCAAGGACAGCAGTACAGAGGGAGAAGGATCCGCAATAGCGCAACAGTCTGGAAGAGGCAGTGGGGTTGCAAAAAGGGAGACGTCAGCCCACACCAAACAGGCCCGCAACTGTTACACCGAGCGCCCCCATGCGTAAATCTACTTTGCCATGGGGCAGGTGTTCCGTAGAGATTTCCCGAACTGTTCACCGGCGAACAGTTCCCGACGAACATTGCATATTCGCGTTCGCCGCGCGGGCGAAAATATGCAATGTTCAGTTCGCCCCCTATACGTCATCATTGAGGATTTGCAGATCTGCAACACACTGCGGACGTCTGAATGGGGCCTTAGTTAGAGCAGGGAGAGTGCTTCCGCTGCTGAATTAATAGGGAAAGCGTTAGCTAGGCCCAGGGGCGTAACGATCGCGGTCGCAGAGTGTGCGACCGCGACCGGGCCCAGCGGTGGAGAGGAGCCCCGCTGCAGGCTGGTGGCTGCAGCCTCCCCCTCTCCCAGAGCGGATTATAATGTGGGCGTTTGGGTGTCGGTCGCGGGCCCGGCATCGCTTGGGGCCGAGCGCCGACCCGAACACACCCACATACTGCGGCGGGGGCACGGGGCGTAGTAGTTCCCTGCCCGCGCTATCCTGCCATAGGCTTCAGGCCTAGTAGGCCCGAGGCCTATGTGGTGGTAGAAGCCCGGCGTGCGCGATGACATCATCGCGCGGCGCGTGATGACATCATCGTGCGCCTGTATAGTATGCATGCGCACGCTCTCATGTACCTGTGCCTGCCTCACCTATCAGCATACAGGTAAGTATTAGCTTTTTTCTTTTTTTTGTGTGTGCTAACTTGGGGGGATATATTAAGGGACAGTGGGGCATGTTTCTATGGGGGCAAATTAGTGAATGGATGGCAGTTGTGGGGGTGAATTAATTAATGGATGTCAGTGTGGGGAAATTACTATATGGGGGCAGTGTGGGGAAATTACTATATGGGGGCAGTGTGGGGAAATTACTATATGGGGCAGTGTGAAGGAAAATACTATATGGGGTAGTGTGGGGTATTGGGGACACTATACAGGGATTATTACCTGGAGCACAATATAGGATGTTAGTATTACTGGGGGCACTCTAGGGGACATTATAACTGCTTTAGACACTATAGGGATCTTTAGGGTCATTTATCAAACTGTTGTAGTAGACCTGGCTTAGTTGTCCATAGCAACAGATTCCACCGTTCATTTTTGACAGCTCCTCTGGAAAATGAAAGGTGGAATCTGGCTGCTCTTGGCAACTAAGCCAGTTCTAATTTACATCAGTTTGATAAATGACCCCAATTATGAGAAATCTAACGTGTCTATGTAACAAACTCTGTAGGGACGAGATGCGGCGGGAGGAATTAGTCATGGCGGTCTGGGTCAAACGGAGGAGAAGAGGAAAGAGAAGAGCTACATGACAGGAGAAGTCCCTGGATGTAAGAGGTATGTGGTGCTGTATTCCCTATATGTAGAGCTGGCTCACTACTGTGACCTCACGTCTCATCTTCTCCTCCAAGTCTTTATCATAATCATATGTATTTTAAATTTGGCAACTTAAATTTTTATTTTTCACCTGCAGTCCTATGTAACAGCCTTGATAACAGTGATAACTTTCTGTGTGCAGATAATGTACATGTTCCTGCAGTCCTATGTAACACCCCACATAGCACAATAGTTCACTGTGTTATGTGGGGGTGTTACATAGGACTGCAGGTAACATCTATGACATCTGTACACAGAGAGGTATGAGATGGTGGGGGTCCGACTCCTGGCAGCCCCGCCAATCAGCTGTTTGAGGAGACCGCGATGTTCCAGTGAGCGCCGCAGCCTCTTTGCTCCTTACTAAGCACAGCGCTGTCCATGTGATAGCACTGTGCTTGGTATTGCAGCTCAGCCCCAATCACTCAGATGGGACAGAGCTGCAGATAGGCCATGTGAACGATGAATGTGATGTCATATGGCCTATGAAGAGACTGTGGCGCTCACAAAGCACCACAGCCTCTTCATACAGAAAAAAAACCTGAAACCTAAAATGGAGGGGAGGGGGGGGGGCCCAAGTTGGGTAGTCAGCCCCGGGCCTATCATGCACTTAATCCGCCCCTGCCCTCTCCTCATCTTTCATTCAAAGCGGCCGCGGCGTGCTGGGGGAAGGAGCCGCAGGACTAAGGAGGCGGAGGCGGAGCTGTAGGAAGTGCGGGCGCGCGCCTGAGATTCTGGGGAGACAAGGGGAGGGAGGGTGGAAGAGGGGGCAGACAGTCAGGGAGAGCAGCAGAGAGGCCACAGAGAGGGGACAGAGAGAGCCACAGAGGGGACAGAGAGAGCCACAGAGAGCGACAGAGGGACAGAGAGGATCACAGAGAGCTACAGAGGGTGAAGAGAGAGCCACAGAGGGGACAGGAGAGCCACAGAGAGGGGGACAAAGAGAGCCACAGAGAGACCACAGAGGACAGAGAGAGCCGCAGAGGGGACAGAGAGAGCCACAGAGAGGGGATAAAGAGAGCCACAGAGAGACCACAGAGGGGACAGAGAGACACCACAGAGGGGACAGAGAGAGCCACAGAGGGGGGACAAAGAGAGCCACAGAGAGAGCCAAAGAGGGAACAGAGAAAGCCACAGAGATACCACAGAGTGACCACAGAGAGGGGACAGAGTGACCACAGAGAGGGGACAGAGTGACCACAGAGAGGGGATAGAGTGACCACAGAGAGACCACAGAGAGCAGCAGAGCGGAGGGAGAGCGCCGCAGAGAGGAGAGAGAACGCCGCAGAGAGGAGAAAAAGCCGCAGAGAGGAGAGCCGTGCCGTTAGAATATGGTAAAAAAAAATTAAACCCCTACCTCTTCTATTTTATATTTCACCTCAAACACATTCACACCGATAGTAGGCGGGGTCTTGGTAGTGGGCGGGGTTTTGCTAGGGGGGGCCCCAATCCAAAGTTTGCCCTGGGGCCCATAGAACTCTAGTTACGCCACTGGCTAGGCCAGTGTTATGTGTCCACTCCAGTCCTCAAAGACTCATCTGCTGTGAGGACAACATCCTGACCGCCCCCAAAAAGCCTTTTTTAGGGCTGGTACATCAGTCTGCTTTTATTTTATTTTTTTATATATATATGTATAATTTGCAGTTGCCTGCCGATGTGTGAGAGGCCGCAGGCCCACAGACTGTACTGTGTGCACAGCAATCGGGTGGCACAGTATCTTGCAGATAAAAGTCATTTAATTTTTACCCTTTAATTTAATTGCAGTTGCCTGCAAGTGTGTGTCAGGCCCACAGACTGTACTGTGCCCACTACCAGTGTCCACAACTCATATCGGTTGGCACAGTACCTTGCAGATAAAAAAGTCATCTAATTTTTACCCTTTAATTTAATTGCAGTTGCCTGCAAGTGTGTGTCAGGCCCACTGACTGTACTGTGCCCACTGCCAGTGCCCACCACTCATATAAGGTGGCACAGTACCTTGCAGATAAAAAAGTAATTTCATTTTTACCCTTTAATATAATTGCAATTGCCTGCCAGTGTGTGTCAGCCCCACAGACTGTACTGTGCCCAGTGCCCACCACTCATATAGGGTGTCACAGTATATTGCACGGCGCACGCGCAGTGACCTAAAATTCAAACAAAGCGTACCGAGCATGGGTCTTTTTCCATCTCACGGTTCCAAAAATCTATTTACTACACCGGCCCTGGCCCTAATAAGGAGATTAAACTGAGATTTAACTGATAGGAATAGTGCTTAGTTAACACTAGTTGCATTGGTGGCAAATTCCATTGCAAGTGCCCAAAATTAGAAGGAAGCGGACAGAGCAAGTTTTTTGTATCTCCACATGCAAGGATTCAATTCAATACACATCCCCTGATAGGGAGATTAAATGGTAAGAATAGTAGTTCACACGATTTGTATTGGTGGCACAGTACATTGTGCAGCACACGCGCAGTGCCCCAAATTGTAAGGAAGAGGACCGACCAACCATCTTTTTCCATCTCCTGGTTCCTAAAATCTATTCCATACACCGGCCCCTGATAGGGGACAAAACAGAGATTAAACTGGTAAGAACAGATTTTTTTAATTTAAAAAAAAGAGGACAGCCTCTGCAGAGCTGGGTATTTTTTGGCCATGTTACTGAACGCTCATGCACAATGGCTGTAAGCTCATGAGTCCTTTTGCGGAGGTGACAAACCTGGTTAGTCAAACCCAAGGCAACATCAAGAAGAGGAAGAGTTGTGGTCACCATCACCACCAGAAGCAGCATTGTCTTAGTCGATTTCTGGACCTGCGGCAACGCAGAGAGAGGAGTCTGAAGAAGAGGAGCCAGAGGAGGAAGGTGGCTTTGAGGAGGTGGAAGACCAACCACAGCAGGTGTTCCAGGGGGCTTGTTGTCACCTTTCGGGGACCCTTGGTGTTGCATGTGGCTGGGTGGAGGAAGAAACCTTCAATGACGTCAGTGAAGACAAGGAACAGGACATGTCTAGCTTGGTATCCAACCTTGTGCAAATGGAGTAATTTGCGGTTGTGCAAATGGACTGTTTGCAGTTGTTTGCAGTGCATTAAACGGGGAGTTTGGTCTGTCAGAGTTTGGTCTGTCACTGTGAAGCAGGCGTAACTCTTACACTACCTGATCGATACAACATCATACCTGATCGTATACACACACTGGATGTTTTAAACCACGTTATTCCAAACAATTTAGGAATGTTAGGTAATTTATGCCCTTTATGGATTAAAACCCCACTCTGCATCAACTATGTAATTTTCAATGGGAGTTTTGCCATGGATCCCCCTCCGGCATGCCACAGTCCAGGTGTTAGTTCCCTTGAAACAACTTTTCGATCACTATTGTGGCTAGAAAGAGTCCCTGTGAGTTTTAAAATTCACCTGCCTATTGAAGTCTATGGCGGTTCGCCCGTTTGCGAACATTTGCGGAAGTTTGCGTTCGCCATTCGCGAATGGAAAATTTTATGTTCGCGACATCTCTAGTGTTCTGCAGTATAGCGCTTTTTGTTTAGAAAGTGTAGAGGACAAAAGAGTGGTAGTTTGCAACCTGTGCCATACTAAAATGAGCCAGGGCGTGAACACAGGCAACCTCACCACCAGCAACATGATCCGCCACATGGCATCCAAGCACCCTCTCAATAAGTGGGCCAAACGTCTGGGTCCACAATCTTTGTCTGCAGGTCCCACCACTACCTCCTCTTCCCCTGTGTTACACACTGCCGGCCAATCCCCTGTCGAAGACGCAGGCCTGGATGCCCCTGGCCCTGCACCTGGATCTTTACATGAACCATCAGCAACAACATCCACTTCCCTTTCCCATCCAAATGTCGATAAAACAGACATTTGAACGCAAGCGCAAATACCCACCCACCCACTGCCAAAGCAACTTTCAAAATTACTGGCCCTTGAAATGTTGCCATTTAGGTTTGTGGACAATAAGGAGTTCCACAGCCTGATGTCGGCTGCCATCCCTCGGTACGCAGTCCCCAGCCGCCACTATTTTTCACGGTGTGCCATGCCCCCCTTACACCAGCATGTGTCCTGGAACATCACCCGTGCCCTGACCAACGCACTTACTAGGAAGGTCCACTTCACCATGGACACATGGACAAATGCTGGTGACCAGTGACGCTACATTTCCCTGACCGCACACATGAGTGAATGTTGTGGAGGCCGGGAGTGAGTCATACCCTGGGAAGGCACAGGGGCAACCCACTCCCAGGATTGCAGATCCTACGTCCATATGGGTCTCCGCCAGCAGCTACTGGCTTCAACGCCCATTTCTCCTCCTCTACCATCTCCTCCTCCACTTCCACCTCCAGCAGCAGTCAGCCATCAATCGCTACCTGGAAGCAGTGTAGCACTGCTGTGGGTAAGGGTCAACAGGCCGTGCTAAAGTTGATCTGCTTAGGGGACAAACTGCACACCGCCGCAAAGCTGTGGCAGGGTATAAGGGACCAGACCGAGCTGTGGCTCTCGCCACTCAACCTGTAACCAGGCATGGTTGTATCTGACAATGGCCGTTACTTGGTAGCGGGTTTGGAGCTTGGCAACCGGACACACGTCCCATGCTTAACCCACCTACCCCAATATGCAAGAGCTACTAGTGAAGGTGCACCGCATGTGTGCCCATTTCCGCAAGTCTTTAACAGCTTTAGCCGGTCTGTCAATGCTGCAGCAGCGCTTGTGGATTCCAGCTCACCAACTGTGGTGCGACGTGAGCACGTGCTGGAACTCTACGTTCTACATGTTGGCCAGGCTTTGTGAGCAGCAGAGGCCAGTTGTCGAATACCAGCTGCATCATGGTCGTCGCCTTTCCAGTCAACTGCCACTATTCACAGGCGAGGAGTGGGCATTGATGTCAGACCTACAGTATGTGAGGTTTTAAAACTTTCATGAATCCACACAGATGGTTAGTGGTGATAACGCTATTATCAGCGTAACCATCCCACTGCTGTGTCTATTCAAATGATCGCTGCTCACAATTTAGGACGAAACTCTGAATGTGGCAGATGAGGAAATGGGGGAGAACATTACACAGGGTGATAGCCAGACCACCCACAGTTCGTCTTCTCAGCGCGAATTGGACCATGAAGAGGAGGAGGAGTAGGAGCTGGAGACAGTTGCCTCTGCTACAGAGGGTGGTACCCATGGAACTTTAATTCCATCTGTTTAGCATCGATGGGCTTAAGAGGAGGAGGAGGAGGGGAGGGGAGTTATCCTGATGTTGACATCGACATCTTGCCTGTTGGTACTCTGACACAAAGAGAACTTCTCATCTCTCAATCCTGTGGTTGAGAGGACGAGTAAAACATTGCAATACCAGAAGGTACTTGAGAGATTGCTCCAGAATTTTCCATATGACAACGTGGCCGGCAGATTCTGTACTTACTTAGGCAACTGAGGAAGGGAGACAAGGGGAACACACAGCAGTTCCAACAAAGGCAGGGCAACACTCTCTAAGGCATGGGAGACTTTCATGACACCCGACCAGCAACCTCACCCTGAAGCACGGCCTAGTGGCACAAGAAGGGAAAAGTTTTGGAAGATGGTGAAGGAATACATCACAGACCATGTCAGTGTCCTAAATCAGTGTTTCCCAACCAGTGTGCCTCCAGCTGTTGCAAAACTACAACTCCCAGCATGCCCACACAGCTAAAGGCTGTCCAGGCATGCTGGGAGTTGTAGTTTTGCAACAGCTGGAGGTACACTGGTTGGGAAACACTGTCCTAAATAATCCCTCAGTGCCTTACAACTACTGAGTGTCCAAGCTGGACACGTGGCACGAACTTGTGTTCTATGCCTTGGAGGTGCTGGCCTGCCCTGCTGCCAGCATTTTGTCTGAGTGGATATTTAGTGCTGCTGGTGGCATTATAACTGATAAGCGTATCCGCTTGTTTAATGACAATGCTTACAGGTTTACTCAGATAAAAAGTAACAAGGCCTGGATTTCCACTGACTTCTCAACTCCACCAGAGGAGAGCTGAGCTGATGATAAACATAAAGGAAAGTTCAATTTATCATTTATAATGTACTCAATCTACTGTAGTGTATTTCCATGCACCTTTTCCACCCCAAAAAATGCACATGGTGTAATCTTGTTTTCTCCTCCTCCACCTCAACTCAAATTTTTTTATAGTGTCAGCTGAACAGCATGCCCTGGCATATGTTTTAGAGCGTCAGCTGTAAAGCATACACTCACGTATAATATTTTAGAGCATCATTTGAACACCATGCACTCGCATTTAATGTTTTAGAGTGTCAGCTGTACAGCATGCACTCGCATATAATGTTTTAGAGCATCATTTGAACAGCATGCACTCGCATATAATATTTTAGAGCATCATTTGAACAGCATGCACTCGCAAACAATGTTTTAAAGCGTCAGCTGAACAGCATGCACTCACATATAATTTTTTAGAGAGTCAGCTGAACAGCATGCACTAGCATGTAATGCTTTAGAGTGTCAGCTCACCTGCAGGCACTCACATATAATGTTTTTGGGCATCAGCTCACTTGCAGGCACTAGCATATGATGTTTTAGAGCATCAGCTCAGCAACAGACACTCACACATAATGTTTTAGAGCGTCAGCTGTATAGCATGCACTCGCATATGATGTTTTAGAGTGTCATTTGAACTGCATGGACTCACATATAATGTTTTAGAGCATCAGCTGAACAGCATGCACTCGCATATAATGTTTTAGAGTGTCAGCTGAACAGCATGCACTCGCATATCATGTTTTAGAGTGTCAGCTCACCTGCAGGCACTCGAATATAATGTTTTAGAGTGTCATTTGAACTGCATGAAATCGAATATAATGTTTTAGAGCATCAGCTGAAAAGCATGCACTCAAATATAATGTTTTAGAGCATCATATGTACAGCATGCACTCCCATATAATGTTTTAGAGCGTCAATTGAACAGCATGCACTTGCGTATAATGTTTTAGAGCATCAGCTAAACAGCATTCACTCACATATAATGTTTTAGAGAGTCAGCTGAACAGCAAGCACTTGCATGTAATGTCTTCGGGCGTCAGGTTACCTGCAGGCACTAGCATATAATGTTTTAGAGCATAAGCTCACCAGCATGCACTCGCATATAATGTTTTACAGTGTCAGCTGTACAGCATGCACTCGCATATAATGTTTCAGAGCGTCATTTGAACAGCATGCAATCACATATAATGTTTTATAGCATCAGCTGAACACCATGCACTTGCATGTCATGTTTTAGAGCATCAGCAAAAACAGCATTCACTCACATATAATGTTTTAGAGAGTCAGCTGAACAGCAAGCACTCGCATGTAATGTTTTTGGGCATCAGGTTACCTGCAGGCACTAGCATATAATGTTTTAGAGCATAAGCTCACCAGCATGCACTCGCATATAATGTTTTACAGTGTCAGCTGTACAGCATGCACTCGCATATAATGTTTTAGAGCGTCATTTGAACAGCATGCACTCGCATATAATGTTTTAGAGCAGGCATGCTCAACCTGCGGCCCTCCAGCTGTTGTAAAACTACAACTCCCACAATGCCCTGCTGTAGGCTGATAGCTGTAGGCTGTTCGGGCATGCTGGGAGTTGTAGTTTTGCAACAGCTGGAGGGCCGCAGGTTGAGCATGCCTGTTTTAGAGCATCAGCTGTACACCATGCACTTGCATGTAATATTTTAGAGCATCAGCTGAACAACATGCACTCGCATATAATGCTTTCAGGTGTCAGCTCACCTGCAGGCACTAGCATATAATGTTTTAGAGCGTCAGTTGTACAGCATGCACTCGCATATGATGTTTCAGAGTGTCATTTAAACACCATGATCTCTCATATAATGCTTTAGAGCATCAGCTAAACAGCATGCACTCGTATATAAAGTTTTAGAGCATCAGCTGAACAGCATGCACTCGCATATAATGTTTTAGAGTGTCAGCTGAACAGCATGCACTCGCATATAATGTTTTAGAGTGTCAGCTCTCCTGAAGGCAATCGAATATAATGTTTTAGATTGTTAGCTCATCAGCAGACACTCACATATAATGTTTTAGAGCATCAGATGTACAGCATGCACTCACACATAATGTTTTAGAACATCATCTGAACAGCATGCACTCACATATGATGTTTTAGAGCATCAGTTGTACAGCATGCACTCGCATATGATGTTTTAGAGTGTCATTTGAACAGCATGCACTCGCATATAATGTTTTAGAGCATCAACTGAACAGCATGTACTCGCATTTAATGTTTTAGAGTATGAGCTCACCTGCAAGCACTTGCATATAATGCTTTCGGGCGTCAGCTCACCTACACACACTCGCATATAATGCTTTTGGGCGCCAGCTCACCTGCAGGCACTAGCATATAATGTTTTAGAACGTCAGTTTAACGGCATGCTCTCATATATAATATTTTTTAGAGTGTCAGCTGAAAAGCATGCACTCGCATATAATGTTTTAGAGCGTCAGCTGAACAGCATGCACTCGCATATAATGTTTTAGAGTGGCAGCTCACCTGCAGGCACTCACATATAATGTTTTAGAGAGTCAGATGTACAGCATGCACTCGCATATAATGTTTTAGAGCATTATTTGAACAGCATGCACTCGCATATGATGTTTTAGAGCGTCAGTTGTACAGCATGCACTCTCATATAATGTTTTAGAGCATCAGCTCACTTGCAGGCACTCACATATAATATTTTAGAGCATCTGCTCACCTGCAGGCACTCACATATAATGTTTTAAAGCATCAGCTGAACAGCATGCACTCGCATGTAATGTTTTAGAGCATCAGCTAACCTGTAGGCACTCGCATATAATGTTTTAGAGCATCAGCTGAACAGCATGCTCTCGCATATAAAGTTTTAGAGCATCAGCTGAACAGCATGCACTCGCATACAATGTTTTAGAGCATCAGCTGAACAGCATGCACTTGCATATAATATTTTCGAGCATCTGCTCACCTGCAGGCACTCACATATAATGTTTTAGAGCATCAGCTGAACAGCATGCACTTGCATGTAATGTTTTAGAGCATCAGCTAACCTGTAGGCACTCGCATATAATGTTTTAGAGCGTCAGCTGGCCTGCAGGCACTAGCATATATTGTTTTAGAGCATCAGCTCACCTGCAGGCACTTACATATAATATTTTAGAGCATCTGCTCACCTGTAGGCACTCGCATATAATGTTTTAGAGCATCAGCTGAACAGCATGCACTCACATGTAATGTTTTAGAGCAGTGATGCCCAACCTAAGGCCTGTGGACCAAATCCGGTCCACAAAGCTCAATGCGACTCCCTGGAAAAAGTATAAGGCTTACCAATACGCCTTAGACTTTTCCCCCACATTTATCAGAGCAGTGAGAGCTGTGAACGGCACAGGCGGTGCAGCGATGCTGCCTGTGCCTGAACTAACCAATAGCAAAGCTCCTTACAGCAAGGAGCTATGTTATTGGTTGGTATAGGCATGTGCCGGGGAGATACTGTGCCCTGCAGCAGGGGAAGCCGGCGGGAGTTGGAAGGAGGAGGGCCGGCTCGCGGGGTGGCTGTTGTAAGGAGAGCGGGGCGCTGCCCAAGGACCCTGGGAAACATGACAGGACTGCTGGAGAGGTAAGGAGCCATGGACTCATGTGACTGGTACCCGGTGACCCTGCTCCCGCCTCCTCCTATCACCCCACTAGTGACCCTGCTCCCCCCTCCTCCTGTCACCCCACTAGTGACCCAGTTCCCCCCTCCTCTTGTCATCCCACTAGTGACCCTGCTTACCCCTCATCCTGTCACCTCACTAGTGACCCTGCTTCCCCACCTCCTGTCATCCCACTAGGGACCCTGCTCCCCCTCCTCCTGTCACCCACTAGTGACCCTGCCCCCTCCTCCTCCTGTCTCCCTACTAGTGACCCTGCTCCCCCTGTCACCTCACTAGTGACCCTGCTCCTCCCTACTCTTGTCACCCCACTAGTGACCTTGCTCCCCCCTCCTACTGTCAACCCACTCGTGACCCAGCTCCCCCTCCTCCTGTCACCCACTAGTGACCCTGCCCCTTCTCCTCCTGTCTCCCTACTAGTGACCCTGCTCCCCCTCTCACCTCGCTAGTGACCTTGCTCCCCCTCCTCCTGTCACCCCACTAGTGACCCTGCTTACCCCTCCTCTTGCCACCCCAGTAGTGACCCTGCTCCCCCATCCTCCTGTCACCCCTCTAGTGACCCTGTGCCCCCCCTCCTCCTTTCACCCTACTAGTGTCCCTGCTCCCCCTCCTCCTTTCACCCTTAAGTGGGGAAAATTGGCTTCTGCCCCACAGGGGTATAAATGGTAAAACACTCGGTAACACTGACATGGAAAAGGATCTAGGAATTTTAATAAACAGCAAATTAAGCTGCAAAAACCAGTATCAGGCAGCTACTGCCAAGGCCAAAGAGATAATGGGTTGCATCAAAAGGGGCATAGATGCACATGATGAGAACATAGTCCTACTACTTTACAAATCACTAGTCAGACCACACATGGAGTACAGTGTACAGTTCAGGGCTCCTGTGAACAAGGCAGACATAGCAGAGCTGGAAAGGGTTTGAAGGAGGGCAACTAAAGTAATAACTGGAATGGGGCAACTACAGTACCCTGAAAGGTTATCAAAATTAGGGTTATTCACTTTACAAAAAAGACGACTGAGGGGAGATCTAATAACTATGTATAAATATATCAGGGGTCAGTATAGAGATCTCTCCTATCATCTATTTATCCCCAGGACTGTGACTGTAATGAGGGGACATCCTCTGCGTCTGGAGGAAAGAAGTTTTGTACACAAACCTAGAAAAGGATTCTGCACTGTAAGAGCAGTGAGACTATGGAACTATCTGCCTGAGAAGGTGGTGATGGTGAGTACAATAAAGAAATTCAAGAGGGGACTGGATGTATTTCTGGAGTGTAATAATATTACAGTCTATAGCTACTAGAGAGGGGTCGTTGATCCAGGGAGTTATTCTGATTGCCTGATTGGAGTCGGGAAAATTGGCTTCTGCCTCACAGGTTTTTTTTGCCTTCCTCTGGATCAACTTGGAGGAAACAGTCCGAACTGGATGGACAAATGTCTTTTTTTGGTCTTATATACTATGTTACTATATTACTAGTAGAGTTGAGCGAACACCTAGATGTTCTGTTTCGAGAAGTTCGGCCGACCTTCCGAAAATGTTTGGGTTTGGGATCCGACCTCGACCCGAACTTCATCCCGAACCCCATTGAATTCAATGGGGACCCAAACTTTTGGGCACTAAAAAGGCTGTAAAATTGTCCAGGAAATGGCCTAGAGGGCTGCAAAAGGCAGCAAAATGTAGGTAAATTCACTGCAAACAAATGTGGATAGGAAAATAAATTAAAATAAAATAAAATTAATAAAACTTAAGCAATATCAATTGGATAGAGGTCCCATAGCAGATAATCAGGCTTCAAGTCACAAATGGAGAAGGCCACTTTCATTTATTTAGGCCCCAGCACCCAGACAGAGGACAGAGGTCGCATAGCAGAGAATCAGGCGTCATGTCACCCACCAATGGAGAAGGCCACTTTTAGATAATTAGGCCCCTGGCACCCAGACGGAGGAGAGGTTCATTCAACTTTTGGTTGCACCGCTATATAATGGTAAAATAAAAAAAAAGAGGATTCAATAAAGAAGTACCCCGCAGTACAAGAATATATGGTTGAGGGGGAGGCATTTATAAATGTCTATTCTGCACAAGGGATGGACAGGTCCTGTGGGATCCATGCCTGGTTCATTTTTATGAACGTAAGCTTGTCCACATTGGCTGTGGACAGGCGGCTGCGTTTGTCAGTAATGACGCCCCCTGCTGTGCTGAATACACGTTCAGACAAAACGCTGGCCGCCGGGCAGGCCAGCACCTCCAAGGCATAAAAAGCTAGCTCTGGCCACGTGGACAAATTGGAGACCCAGAAGTTGAATGGGGCCGAACCATCAGTCAGTACATGGAGGGGTGTGCACACGTACCGTTCCACCATGTTAGTGAAATGCTGCCTCCTGCTAACACGTTCCGTATCAAGTGGTGGTGCAGTTAGCTGTGGCGTGGAGTCAAAACTTTTCCACATTTCTGCCATGCTAACCCTGTCATCAGAGGAGCTAGCCGTGACACAGCTGCGTTGGCGACCTCTTGCTCCTCCTCTGCCTTCGCCTTGGGCTTCCACCTGTTCCCCTGTGACATTTGGGAATGCTCTCAGGAGCGCATCTACCAGCGTGCGATTATACTCGCGCATCTTCCTATCACGCTCCAGTGCAGGAAGTAAGGTGGGCACATTGTCTTTGTACTGGGGATCCAGCAGGGTGGCAACCCAATAGTCCGCTCATGTTAAAATGTGGGCAACTCTGCTGTCGTTGTGCAGGCACTGCAGCATGTAGTCGCTCATGTTTGCCAGGCTGCCCAGAGGTAAGGACAAGCTGTCCTCTGTGGGAGGCGTATCATCATCGTCCTCCGTATTCATTCAGCCACGCACCATTGATGGGCCTGAGCTGTGTTGGGTGCCACCCCGCTGTGAACCTGCTTCATCCTCATCCTCCTCCACCTCCTCCTCATCCTCTAGTAGTGGGCCCTGGCTGGCCACATTTGTACCTGGCCTCTGCTGTTGCAAAAAACCTCCCTCTGAGGCACTTCTAACAGACGGGCCTGAAAGTGCTAAAAATGACACCTCATCCTCCTCCTCCTGGGCCACCTCCTCTTCCATCATCGCCCTAAGTGTTTTCTCAAGGAGACATAGAAGTGGTATTGTAACGCTGATAACGGCGTCATCACCACTGGCCATGTTGGTGGAGTACTCGAAACAGCGCAACAGGGCACACAGGTTTCCCATGGAGGCCCAGTCATTGGTGGTGAAGTTGTGCTCTTCCGCAGTGCGACTGACCCGTGCGTGCTGCAGCTGAAACTCCACTATGTGCAAGGTGGAGTTCCACCTGGTGGGCACGTCGCATATGAGGCGGTGAGCGGGTAGGCCGAAGTTACGCTGTAGTGCAGACAGGCGAGCAGCAGCAGGATGTGAATGCCGGAAGCGTGCATAGACGGCCTGCACTTTATGCAGCAGCTCTGACATGTCGGAGTAGTTGTGAATGAACTTCTGCACCACCAAATTCAGCACACGCGCCAGGCAAGGGATGTGCGTAAAACCGGCTAGTCCCAGAGCTGCGGCGAGATTTTGCCTATTATTGCACACCACCAGGCCGGGCTTGAGGCCCACCGGCAGAAACCACTCGTCGGTCTGTTGTTCAATACCCCGCCACAACTCCTGCGCGGTGTGGGGCCTGCCCCCCAAACATATGAGTTTCAGAATGGTCTGCTGACGTTTACCCCAGGCTGTGCTGAAGTTGGTGGTGAAGTTGTGTGGCTGACTGGATGAGCTGGTGGAAGCAGAGGAGGAGGAACCAGAGTAGGAGGAGGAGGCTACAGGAGGCAAAGAATGATGCCCTGCGATCCTTGGTGGCGGAAGGACGTGCGCCAAGGAACTCTATGCCTGCGGCCCAGCTGCCACTACATTTACCCAGTGTGCAGTTAGGGAGATATAGCGTCCCTGGTAGTGCTTACTGGTCCACGTATGTGTGGTTAGGTGGACCTTGCCACAGATGGCGTTGCGCAGTGCACACTTGATTTTATCGGATACTTGGTTGTGCAGGGATGGCACGGCTGTCTTGGAGAAGTAGTGGCGGCTGGGAACAACATACTGTGGGACAGCCATGGACATCAGCTGTTTGAAGCTGTCTGTGTCCACCAGCCTGAATGACAGCATTTCAAAGGCCAGTAGTTTAGAAATGCTGGCATTAAGGCCCAAGGCTCGAGGGTGGCTAGGTGGGAATTTACGCTTTCTCTCCAAGGTTTGTGAGATGGAGAGCTGAACGCTGCCGTGTGACATGGTGGAGATGCTTGGTGATTCAGGTGGTGGTGTCGGTGGCACATCCTCTGTTTGGTGGGTGGCAGTTGCCAACGTTCCTCCCGAAGCGGAGGAAGAGGCCGAGGCAGCAGCAGAAGAGGGAGCAGGGGGAGCCAGAGTGAGTTCCTTGCTTTTAAGGTGTTTACTCCACTGCAGTTCATGCTTTGCATGTAGATGCCTGGTCATGCAGGTTGTGCTAAGGTTCAGAACGTTAATGCCTCGCTTCAGGCTCTGATGGCACCGCGTGCAAACCACTCGGGTCTTGTTGTCAGCACATTGTTTAAAGAAGTGCCATGCCAGGGAACTCCTTGAAGCTGCCTTTGGGGTGCTCGTTCCCTGGTGGCGGTGGCCAGTAGCAGGCAAACTCTCTTGGCGGCGGCTGTTCTGCTTTTACCCCCTGCTCCCTCTTTTGCTACGCTGTTGGCTCGGTCTCACCACTGCCTCTTTCTCTGAACTATGAAAGTCAGTGGCATGACCTTTATTCCATGTGGGGTCTAGGACCTCATCGTCCACTGCATCGTCTTCCACACAGTCTTCCTCCCTGACCTCCCTGACCTATTCGGTCTGCACACTGCAAAAAGACGCAGTAGTTGGCACCTGTGTTTCGTCATCATCAGAAATGTGCGGACTCCGATGAGGTGGTATTCCCATGTCCTCATCATCAGGAAACATCAGTGGTTGTCCATTAGTGCATTTTATGTCTTCCACCACTAGGGAAGGGCTAGGTGGATTCCCTTGGGAAACCCTGCCAGCCGAGTCTTCAAACGGCATAAGAGACTGCTGCATAACTTGAGGCTCTGACAGTTTGCCTGATATACATGGGGGTGATGTGACAGACTAATGGGATTGGTTTTCCGGCGCCACCTGTGCGCTTTCTGCAGAAGAATGTTGTGAAAGTGCTGGATCCACTGTCGGCCACCCAATTAACTAGCACCTGTACCTGCTCAGGCCTTACCATCCTTATAACGGCATTGGGCCCCACCAAATATCACTGTAAATTCTGGCGGGTACTGGAACCTGAGGTAGTTGGTTCACTAGGACGTTTGGCTGTGGCATAATGGCCACGTCCTCTCCCAGCACCAGAGGGTACACTAACACAATCACGACCGCTTCCCTTACTAGATGTTTTCCTCATTGTTACCGTTCACCAAGCACCACAATAAGAAAAAAAATATTTGGCCCAATGTATTGATTTCAAATCCAGGCCTTTTTTTTTACAGGCACCTAACACTATCTGCCTATTTATTTATGTACCGTATTACACTAATCCAGGCACAGCATTAACCACTGATTTAGGGGAATATCAATTGTAGGCCTAGTATTTAGGCCCTGGATGAAAGGTATCCTTTTATGGACAGATTTACACTTGGTGATGCACAGTAGCGTGTGAAAAAATATGTAGGATTATGCCTTCAGCAATTGTATTTTAACACTTTGTGTAATATACCCTTTAACGGACAGAAATACACTTGGAGATGCACGGTAGCGTGTGAAGTTATTAAGCATGACCCTCTCAGCACTTGTATATACACCTTGAGTGTAATATACCCTTTTACGGACAGAAATACACTATGAGATGCACAATAGTGCGTGCAGATTTACAGGATTATGCTTTCAGCAATTGTAATGTAACACTTTTCGTAATATACCCTTTTACGGAAAGAAATATAATTGGAGATGCACGCTGAGTGTAATTTACCATTTTACGGCGAGATTAACAATTGGCCTGCAACAGCTGGAACACCAGATTCAGGGTATTGCTATATTGGCAAGTGAATTTCACCCCAGAACAAAATCTATCCTTTGATGGATACTATTAAACTTGTCCAGTCACAGCTGGAACACCAGATTTACTGTATTTCTATTTTTGCAACTGTATTTCACCCCAGAAAATAATATATCCTTTGACGGACACTAGGGAAATTGTCCAGTCTCAGCTGGAACACCAGATTCAGGGTATTGCTATTTTGGCTATTAGATTTAACCTTTGAAAAAAATATACCCTTTTACGGACAGATTTAACCACCTCAGGACCGCCTAACGCACGGATGCGTCCGGCCAGCGGTCCTGTTGCTCTGGCTGGACGCATCCGTGCGTCGTCTCACGAGAGACGGGATTTGCTGTGAACGCGCGCGCACGTGCGCGTTCACAGCATCTACAGTATCGCAAGTTATACTGCAGCCTGCCAGCCATGATCAATCGCTGGCAGAGTGTAGATGCAGAATAAATCGCATCAAACATGTATATCAGATGCTGTTTTGTTAACAGCGTCTGATATACCTGCTACCTGGTCCTCTGGTGGTCCCATTTGCTGGGATCGACTACCAGAGGACCAGGTAGCTATGTAAAGTTGCACCAAGCACCACACTACACTACCCCCCCCGTCACTTATTAACCCCTTGTTAACCCCTTGATCACCCCATCTAGATTCCCTGATCACCCGCCTGTGATTGATCACACCCCTGTAAAGCTCCATTCACATGTCCATATGTGTTTTGCGGATCCACGGATCCGCAAAATACGGACACCGGCAATGTGCTTTCCGCATTTTGCAGATCCGCACATTGCCAGAACTATATAGAAAATGCCTTTTCTTGTTCGCAATTGCGGACAAGAATAGGACATGTTCTATATTTTTGCGGAACGGAAGTGCAGACCCAGAAGTGCGGATCCGCAATTCCAGATCCGAGCGGGACAAAGTCTGTCCCCATAGAAATGAGTGGGTCCGCAATTCTGTTCCGCAAACAGAACTGCGGACGTGTCAATGGGGCATAAGGGTCCCTTATCACCGCCAGTTAGGCCTGCAACAGCTGGAACACCAGATTCAGGGTACAGCTATTTTGGCAATTAAATTTCACCCCAGAAAAAAATATACCCTTTTACAGACAGATTTAAACTAGGCCCACAACAGCTGGAACACCAGATTAACTGTATTTCTATTTTTGCAACTGTATTTCACCCCAGAACAAAATCTATCCTTTGACGGACACTAGGGAAATTGTCCAGTCACAGCTGGAACACCAGATTCAGGGTATTGCTATTTTGGCAATTAGATTTCACCCCAGAACAAAATCTATCCTTTGACGGATACTATTAAACTTGTCCAGTCACAGCTGGAACACTAGATTTACTGTATTTCTATGTTGGCAACTGAATTTCACCGCAGAAAATAATGAATCCTTTGACGGACACTATTAAACTTTGCCAGACACTGCTGGGACACCAGATTTACGGTATTGCTATTTTGGCAATTGAATTTTTTTTTTTTTATTATAAATTTTTATCTTTTATTATGATATTAACAACATATAAAATTTACAAAAGAAGAAAACCTGGTAACATAATTGCAAAATCAACCCACCCCTCCCCCCCCCGCCTTGCAGAGTAGGAAAAAAAAAAAAAAAAAAAATTTTCATCACTCACCCCATTCCTTCCAAATCCTATCCCACTTTTCATAAGTTCCTCTTTGTCTATGCAAAATCTTTTCATAACTTTTAACCTTAGTGACTAAATTTAGCCAATTTTTACAGTCTGGAGCGGAGGGAGAAAACCATTTTCTAGCTATAAGAAGCCTTGCTAAAAACAAAAGTTTAGTCAACAATCGGGACTTCATAACCTGACAACCAACCTCCGATAAGTCCCCTAAGATCCATACCTTGGGAGAAAAAGGAATATCCATACTAAGTCTTTGGAGTAAGGTACTTTGAACCAGCTTCCAGTATCTGCTCACCGCTGGGCAATCCCAGAACAAGTGTAAATGGTCTGCCCCGGGACTGCCACAACGGGGGCACCCAGAGGAGGCACTTAATCCTCTCCTGTGAAGCCATAGAGGTGTTACATATATTTTATGAATAATGTTAAACTGTACTACCGTGTGATTAAAATTGTGCGAAACCCAACTTAAATTATCACCTATATTCTCCCAATCCGGGAACCCGAATCTGACAATAAAGTAGACCAGGATCTTTGCCCTGGAGATAAACAATCCGTGAAATAATTTTTTATAAGATACCTATAACAATGTGAAATTCTAACTTTCATACCACCCTTCTTTTGAATCAACTTATGTAAAAATTCCGGAGTGTCTATATTAAATAAGTGCTTATCAGAAATACTAAGCAGTGCCAAACGCAATTGAAGATATGCATACCAAGCCACCTCACCTACATTATCCTCTTGTTCTAGCTCCGAACGAGTAAGAATCTGCCCATTTTTTATCACTTGACTCAAGAAATAGATATTCTTATTCTTCCAATATTGCTGACAATTTGAGTCCTCCAAACTCAATAACTTTTGGTTGTGCCACAATGGGGTACAAATCAGTGATGCACTGACTTGCATCCAGCTTTTAATAACCCTCCATGCTTTCATAGCCATTCTGCAGAAGGGTTTATATTCATCCTGTATTTTATATAAATAGTCAGACTCCAACACTGTATAGAAGTCTGAGAAACCTGAATCTTTAACCAACTTCCTGCAGAGATGGCTATTTTCCCAATCGTTGAAAAAAATAGAGTTGGGAAGCCATAACATAGCCCTTAAAGTAAGGGAGATTAAGACCTCCCTGCCTATAGGGCATAGAAAAATACATAGCCTTTAATCTCACCCGCTTCCTCCCCATAATAAGTCATTTAGCATCCGCTCAATTAACCTGAAATACTTGTCCTCTATCCATATAGGGGAGTTACGGAGGACGTAGAGAACCTGGGGCAGCACCACCATTTTTATTAGCGAGACTCTATCCGCTCTAGCGAACAGGATTTTTTGCCATATCTTTATTTTAGATCTCAATCTTTGTAATAAAGGAGACAGGTTGAGCTGTATATAATCTTGTATATTAGCGGAAACTGTCATCCCCAGGTATTTCAACGTCTCCGAAACCGATAGTCCACTAGTCAACAGACCGGCGGATCCTCGCATTTCGGCCCACTGGAAGGAGAGTCGTCTTGGCCCAACTAACCTCCAGCCCGGAAGAGTTCCCAAAAAGATTAACTAACTCCATTACTCGGGAAGTACACTATCTGTTTGTTGGATAAAAACAGGATATCATCCGCATAAAGGGAGATGCGATCCTGTTTTCCCATTACCCCGAAACCAGCCACCCTTGTATCCTGCCTTATACTGACCGCAAGAGGCTCAATGTAAATATTAAACAAAAGAGGAGAAAGGGGACATCCTTGTCGGGTACCTCTCCCTAATTCAAAGCTCTCAGTTAACATGTCATTGATCCTAATCCTAGCGGTTGGAGATTTATATAACAGTTGTATCATTGCTATAAATTTAGGGCCAAAATTCATTTTTCTCATCACTTCCCAGAGGAAAACCCACTCGACTCTGTCAAACGCCTTAGTGGCGTCTAATGACAGGATGGAGCGGGCCTCGCTCCCGGACGCCTGAATGTTGGAAAAACCTGTGCAGATTATAATGAGTGCCCTTCCTGGCATAAAACCGTTCTGATCTGGATGAATAACCGAAGGCAAGACCCTCGAAAGTCTTCTAGCCATAACTTTTGACAATAACTTAACATCCGTATTTAGTAGTGAGATAGGCCTATAAGAGCTCAAACCGACGGATCCTTATCCTTTTTGGAATTAAAACTATTAAGGCTTCCATCATAGAAGTTGGGAGATTTCCTCGTCCAACGCGTGGGAAAATACTTCCAACAGGTGGGGAAGAGTATCTTCACTGTACTTACGGTAAAACTCATACGGAATACCATCTAAACCTGGCGAGGAGTTCCCCAAAACGGACTCCCAGAGCCTCCTGGAGCTCCAGGAGGGTCACTTCTTTTCCAGAGAGTTTTTTGAATCTCTGCTAAAGACGGCAAAGAAATTCCGTCCAGGAAGTACCTCGCCAAGTCCGATGAAACACTGGGGGATGCCTTATATATTTGAGAAAAGTATTGCAAGAAAATATCTCTAACTCCCTCAGGTTCATGTATGTTTACGCCATCTGGGCTACGAATCCAGGTTATAGCCTTTTTTTTCTTCTCCTGTTGTGAAACTATTCTGGCAAGGAGCTTACCAGGGCGGCCAGACTCTGAGAAGTATTTTTGTCCTTTAAAAATAAACTATGATTTGCCTTTTCAACTACATATTCCTCAAGAGAACGGCTAGCTTTCTGCATCTTATCCCTATTTTCATCCGTAGGTTGGTTCGTAAACCGCTCAGTTGTAAACACCACGTTCCTAGCCAATTCATCTTCTTTTTTCTGAAGGTCCTCCTCATAGCAGTAATCTCACTTATCAGAACTCCTCTCAAATAAGCTTTTAAAGCATCCCATACTATATTGATCTTAGCAGAGGGGAGGTTTACCTCCCAAAAGGAAGATATCAGTAGTTTAATAGAGGGGGAATTATCCATAATGGTAAGCCAGTATGGATTCAACTTAAACCCAAGCCCCATAGTGTCTCTATCCCCCCACTGCAAAGTTCAATCATTACAGGGGAATGGTCTGAAATAGTTCTTACTCCATATCGTATGGTTTTAATATTATTCCGATTATTCACATTAGTGAGCGCTAAGTCAATTCTGGACATTGCTCTACCGCCCTACTAACACAGGAGTACACTCTCTTGCCTCCGCCCAGATGTTCCCATATATCCACCAAGCCCACCTCCATACAGAACTGGGCCAGTGGAGAAATACCAGAGTTCCTGCCCAAGTCTGCATCCAAGGTCAATCTGTCCCTTTGGGATCCATAACAGCGTTAAAATCTCCCATCAGGACAAGTCGACACTCCGGTCTCTTTTCCAAAAATACCAACAACCGATTGAGTGAGTAAACCGAAACGGCGGAGGTATGTAAAAAAGGCCAGAGTGTAATCACGTCCATAGAGTCTACCATACAAAAAATAAATCTCCCTGATCGTCTATGGAAGACTCTATTAACGTGAAATCTATAGAACGGTGAATTAAAACTGAAACTCCCCTTGAGGAACTACTGAAGGTAGAATGATATGATTGAGCTTGCCACCCTACCGTCAGTCGAGACACCGCCTCCTTAGTGAGATGGGTCTCTACTATGCAGACAATAGCGGGAGAGCTTCTTTTATTGCATCCATAATGGCTTGTCTCTTAACCCTCTCTCCGAGGCCTCTGACATTCCACCGAAAGGATTCTAACCACCATTAATCACACAAAAAAAAAAAAAAACAAACCCCTGCAAGGCAAGTCCCACCCTCTCCCCCCCATTACCCTCCCCTCCCATTCCCTCCCCCACTGGTCCGCCCGATCCTGTCAGCAAACCTCTTATCTTCCGGCCACTCTCCCCCACTAACCCCATCACCCCCCCAACCCCCCGTCACCGCGCCACCAAATTTCAAATGCCCAACCGGTCCATCCATTCTCGCACTTGCTCCGGTTTTTCAAAAACTGAGAGGTCCCATTATAAATCACTCTTAGCTTCGCTGGATACTGTAGGGAATATTTAATGTCTTTAACGGCCAGTTGTTTCTTAATCTCAACAAAGCTTCTTCTTTTTCCTGAGTCTCCGGGCAAAATCAGGAAAGAATAACAATTTAGTCCCTTGATGTTCAATAGGTGAGCATTCTCTAGCTCTTCTCAGAATTGTGTCTCTGTCTGCAGACAATAGCAACTTCATCAAAATTGCTCGCGGTGGTTTCCTGGTATAGGCTTCCCCTGGAATACGATGCGCTCTCTCTATTTGGAACATGGAGGAGAAATATTCATCACCCAAATTATTGAGTATCACCTCTTTGAGCTGTTGGATCAGGTGTGGGCCTTCAACTCCTTCTGGAAATCCTACTATACGGATATTATATCGCCTTGATCTATTTTCCAAATCCTCGAGCTTAACTTGTAAGCGCTGGTTTTCTGAGGCAGCGGTTAAAGTCCTCAGTTTTAACGTGTCCACATCCGATTGAAGGAGTCGACCACTTTCTCCATATTGAGAACTCGATCTCGGATTTTAGCCAAGTCTTCCCTTATTAGGGATATATCGGTCTGCATTGACCCCAATTGGGTAGCCATCCCCTGCATTAAAGTACCGTTATTTTTACGGCACACAGAATTTTTTCCAGAGCTAGGGCCTCGCTCTCACTTTCTGTAGGTAATAACAAACTTTCTCCCCTTCTCGGAGTCT
Organism: Bufotes viridis; assembly: GCA_033119425.1. Lineage (NCBI taxonomy): Eukaryota > Metazoa > Chordata > Amphibia > Anura > Bufonidae > Bufotes > Bufotes viridis. The sequence continues at coordinate 112,106,949 of CM065591.1, forward strand.
GCTACTGATCGCCCATCCTCAGAAAATTCTTCTACTTGGGAAGCAGTCACATTTTTTTAAATTTACCCCTAATTTCCCTTTAACGAGTCCCTTCTCAATTGGGGATTTCCAAAGTTGGTCGATTTTTCCCTCGGTGACCTTAACCCCTGACCTAGTTCCAGAGGAATCGACTGATCGCCGCTCGGAGCCATTTTTAAAGCTTTTTGAGGACTTCTCTCCCCTTTTTTTAATTTTTTTTAGTTTTTTTTTTTTTTTTTTTCCCTCACTCGCTTCCTCTTGTTTTTCCCTTAATTATTCCCTTTGTTTTATTTATCTTGTAATAATTTTTGAGTCTTTTTGGAACTTTTCTTTTCGGATCTTTTCCTCTTGTTATTTCTTTCTTCCTTTCTTTAGTATATTTTTTTTCCTCTTTCCTTTCCTCTTCTTTAGTTATATATGTTTTTTTTAAATTTCCTTCCCCTTTTTCTCCTCTCTTCCTCTCTCTCTCTTCCTCTTCCTTTTTTTTTTTCCCTTTCCACTTTTATAAATTAGTCACTCTTTTTTTTTTTTTCCTTAGCCCGTCCTTGACCCTTTAATTTCTTTATATTTTCTCCCTTTCTTTCACTCCCCTTGCTTTGAATCAGTAGGGGCAGAAGATTGCCATAGATCACACAGGGAGCAGGAGCAACACTGAAAGGGCAGGAGGGCAAAAGGGCAAGCGGAAAGCGGAGTGGATATCCCCAGACACACAGTCACAAAAGGGTCGCACAGGGATAAAAACGTCTTACATGTCCGGCGTCTTCACCCACCAAAGCGGGCAGAACGAGGGAGAAGGTCTGGAGAGCAGGAGAAGTGAAGAGAGCAGAAGGCACCAGGAACCCAGCGAGAGAGGACCAGGAGACACGGCCAGAGCAGCTGGAACAGCGTCGAAATCGTCAGGCAGGCAGATCGAGGGAAAAAGTCTGGAGGGAGAAGGTGGAGGAGAGAGCCTCACTGCGGCGCCGGAGAGCAGGAGAAGCGAAGGGACCAGGCACCAGGAACCCAGCGGGAGAGGACCAGGAGACACGACCGGGGCAGCTGAGGCAGCGTCAGATCAGCAGGCTGGTACTGGCGGGGATCGGGATCCACGAAGCCCTAGCAGCATCGCGGCGGCAGCACGCCACGGCAGGTGAACGAAGGGGGGGAGGAGGAGAGCCGGAGGAAGAGGAGGAGAGCGCGACGCAAGCTCCTCACGTCATCACATTTTACCCCAGAACAAAAAATATCCTTTGCCGGACACTACTAAACTTGTCCAGGCATAGCTGGAACACCAAATTTACTGTATTTCTATTTTTGCAACTCTATTTCACCCCAGAAAATAAAATATCCATTGACGGACACTAGGGAAATTGAACAGTCACAGCTGGAACACCAGATTCAGGGTATTGCTATTTTGGCAATTAAATTTCACCCCAGAACAAAATCTATCCTTTGACGGATACTATTAAACTTGTCCAGTCACAGCTGGAACACTAGATTTTCTGTATTTCAATTTTGGCAACTGAATTTCACCGCAGAAAATAATAAATCCTTTGATGGACACTATTAAACTTGGCCAGCCACTGCTGGGACACCAGATTTACGGTATTGCTATTTTGGCAATTGAATTTCACTCCAGAACAAAATATATCCTTTGCCAGACACTATTAATCTTGTCCAGCCACAGCTGAAACACCAGATTTTCTGTATTTCTATTTTGGCAACTGAATTTCACCGCAGAAAATAATAAATCCTTTGCCGGACACTATTAAACTTGTCCAGCCACAGCTGGAACACCAGATTTACTGAATTTCTATTTTTGCTACTGACTTTCACCCCAGAAAATAATATATCCTTTAACAGACACTAGAGAAATTGTCCAGTCACAGCTGGAACACCAGATTCAGGCTATTGCTATTTTGGCAATTAAATTTCACCCCAGAACAAAATCTATCCTTTGACAGATACTATTAAACTTGTTCAGTCACAGCTGGAACACTAGATTCAGAGTATTGCTATTTTGGCAATTAAATTTCACCCCAGAACAAAATCTATCCTTTGACAGATACTATTAAACTTGTCCAGTCACAGCTGGAACACTAGATTCAGGGTATTGCTATTTTGGCATTAAAATTTCACCCCAGAAAAAAATATATCCTTTTACGGACAGATTTAAACTAGACCTGCAACAGCTGGAATACCAGATTCAGGGTATTGCTATTTTGGCAATAAAATTTCACCCCAGAAAAAAATATACCCTTTTACGGACAGATTTAACCACTACAGGACCGCCTAACGCACGGATGCGTCCGGCGGGCGGTCCTGTAGTCTTGACTCGACGCATCGGCGCGTCATCTTGCGAGACGCGAGACTTCCTGTGAACACGCGTGCGAGCACGTTCACAGTGTCGTGCGTCTCACAACTAGTACTGCAGCCTGCCAGCGATGATAAATCGCTGGCTGGCTGTAGATGCGAAATAATTCGCATCAAACAAGTATATCAGACGCTGTTTTGTTAACAGCGTCTGATATAAATGCTACCTGGTCCTTTGGTGGTCCCATTTGCTGGGATCGACCACCAGACGACCAGGTAGCTATGTAAAGTTGCACCAAACACTACACTAACCCCCCCTCACTTATTAACCCCTTGCTAACCCCTTGATCACCCCATCTAGATTCCCTGATCACCCCCCTGTCATTGATGACACCCCTTGTAAGGCTCCATTCAGACGTCCATATGTGTTTTGCGGATCCGTGGATCCACGGATCCGTGGATCTGATCCACGGATCCGTAGATCTTATCCACGGTGCCACGGATCAGCGGATCTGATCCTGTGATCCGCAGATCCTCAAAACACGGACATCGGCAATGTGCTCTCCGCATTTTGCAGATCCGCACATTGCCAGAACTATATAGAAAATGCTTTTTCTTGTCTGCAGTTGCTGACAAAAATAGGACATGTTCTATATTTTTGCGGAACGGAAGTGCAGACCCGCAAGTGCGGATCCGTAATTCCGGATCCGAGCGGGACAAAGTCTGTCCCCATAAAGATGAATGGGTCTGCAATTCCGTTCCGCAAACCGAATTGCGGACGTATGAATGGGGCCTAAGTTTCCCTTATCACCGCCAGTTAGTTAGCTACTTGTTAGGTAGCTAGCGCCCAGCCCACCGCACCGCACCGCAGTCACTGATTTTGGCATAGATTTTTATATCCACATTGATCGATGCGAATGAAAAAAAAAAATCTAATTACCCGTATTCTCAATATAAGGAGAATCGCAGAAACTCCTAATGCTGGCCATACGTGTAATGATTGCGGAGACCCTCAAATGCCAGGGCAGTACAAACACCTCACTTGTGACCCCATTTTAGAAAAAAGACACCCCAAGGTATTCCGTGAGGGGTATGGTGAGTTCATGTAAAATTTTATTTTTTGTCACAAGTTAGTGGAATATGAGACTTTGTAAAAAAAATATATATATCAATTTCCGCTAATTTGTGCCCAAAAATTTTTTTCTGTGAACTCGTCCTGCCCCTCACGAAATACCTTGGGGTGTCTTCTTTCCAAAATGGGGTCACTTATGGGGTATTTTTACTGCCCTGGCATTTTAGGGGTCGTAAAGCGTGAGATTCCAAATGCGTAAAAATGCCCTGTGAAATCCTAAAGGTACTCATTGGAATTAGGGCCCCTCTGCGCATCTTGGCTACAAAAAAGTGTCACACATGTGGTATCGCCGTACTCAGGAGAAGAAGGGCAATGAGTTTTGGGGTGTATTTTTATATATACCCATACTGTTTGTGAGAAATTTCGCTGTAAACGACAACTTTTCAAATTTTTTTATACAAAGTTGTCAATTTATAGAGATATTTCTATCACCCAACTTGGGTATATGTAAAAATACACCCCAAAACACATTGCCCTACTTCTCCTGAGTACGGCGATACCACATGTGTGCCACTTTTTTGCAGCCTGGGTGCACAAAGGGGCCCTAATTCCAACAAGTACCTTTAGGTTTTACACGGCTGCTCACAATTTAGCCCCACCCAAAATGCCATAACAGTACAAACACCCCACAAATTACCCCATTTTGGAAAGAAGACACCCCAAGGTATTCGCTGAGGGGCATAGTGAGTCCATGAAAAATTGAACTTTTTGTCAAAAGTTAGCAGAAAGGGAGACTTTGTGAGAAAAAAACAAGAAAAAATCAATTTCCGCTAACTTGTGCCAAAAAAAATCTTTTATGAACTCGCCATGCCCCTCACGGAATACCTTAGGGTGTTTTCTTTCCAAAATGTGGTCACATGTGGGGTATTTATACTGCCCTGGCATTTTAGGGGCCCTAAAGAGTTAGAAGAAAAATGCATAAAAATGACCTCCTAAAAGGTACTCGTTGGAATTTGGGCCCCTTTGCGCATCTTGGCTGCAAAAAAATGTCACTCATGTAGTATCACCGTACTCAGGAGAAATAGGGCAATGTGTTTTGGGGTATATTTTTACATATACCCATGCTGGGTGAGAGAAATATCTCTGTAAATTGACAACTTTGTATAAAAAAAATTAAAAAGTTGTGGTTTACAGCGATATTTCTTACACACAGTATTGTTATATGTAAAAATACACCCCAAAACACATTGCCCTACTTCTGCTGAGTACGGCGATACCACATGTGTGCCACTTTTTTGCAACCAAGATGCGCAAAGGGGCCCTAAAACCAATGAATACCTTTAGGATTTCACAGGGCATTTTTACGTATTTGGATTCTCACGCTTTAGGGCCCCTAAAATGCCAGGGCAGTATAAATACCCCACATGTGACCCCATTTTGGAAAGAATACACCCCAAGGTATTCCGTGAGGGGCATGTCGAGTTCACAGAATTTTTTTTTTTTTGGCACAAGCGGAAGTTGATATATTTTTTTATTTTAGTTTTTTATAAAGTCTCATATTCCACTAACTTGTGACAAAAAATAAAATTTTACATGAACTCAACATACCCCTCACGGAATACCTTGGGGTCTTCTTTCTAAAATGGGGTCACATGTGGGGTATTTATACTGCCCTGTCATTTTAGGGGCCCTAAAGCATGAGAAGAAGTCTGAAATCCAAATGCGTAAAAATGCCCTGTGAAATCCTAAAGGTACTCATTGGAATTAGGCCCCCTTTGCGCAGCCAGGCTGCATAATAGTGTCACTCTTGTGGTATCGCCGTACTCAGGAGAAGTAGGGCAATGTGTTTTGGGGTGTATTTTTATATATACCCATACTTTGTGTGAGAAATATCTCTGTAAACGAAAACTTTTTAAAATTTTTTTATATAAAGTTGACAATTTACAGAGATATTTCTCTCACCCAACATGGGTATATGTAAAAATACCCCCCAAAACACATTGCCCTACTTCTCCTGAGTACGGCGATACCAGATGAGTAACACTTTTTTGCAGCCGGGGTGCGCAAAAGGGCCCAAATTCCAACAAGTACCTTTAGGTTTTACATGGCTGCTCACAATTTAGCCCTGCCCAAAATGCCAGAACAGTAAACACACCCCACAAATGACCCCATTTCGGAAAGTAGACACCCCAAGGTATTCACTGAGGGGCATAGTGAGTCCATCTGAGATTTTTTTTTTTGCCAGAAGTTAGCAGAAATGGAAACTTTATTATTTTATTATTTTTCCTCAGAAAGTGTCATTTTCCGCTAACTTGTGAAAAAAAATGAAATGATACATGAACTCACCATGCCCCTCTGCGAATACTTTGAGGTGTCTTCTTTCTAAAATGGTGTAATTTGGGGGGCATTTATACTATCCTGGCATTCTAGCACCTGAAGAAACATGACAGGTGCTCAGAAAGTCAGAGCTGCTTCAAAATGCGGAAATTCACTTTTTTGCACCATAGTTTGTAAACGCTATAACTTTTACCCAAACCAATAAATATACACTTATTGGATTTTTTTTTTATCACAGACATGTAGAACAATAACTTTTGCAGAAAATTTATATAGAAATGTAGTTTTTTTTACAACAGAAAGTGAAAAATGTCATTTTTTTGCAAAAATGTTGTTAAATTTTTATTAATAGCAAAAAAAGTAAAAATGTCAGCAACAATGAAATACCACCAAATGAAAACTCTATTAGTTAGAAGAAAAGGAGGTAAAATTAATTTGGGTGGTAAGTTGCATGACGGAGCAATAAACGGTGAAAGCAGTGTAGTGCATAATTGTAAAAAGTGGCCTGGTCATTAAGGGTGTTTAAGCTAGGGGGTCTGAGGTGGTTAAACTAGACCTGCAACAGCTGGAACACCAGATTCAGGGTATTGCTATTTTGGTATTTAAATTTTACCCCAGAAAATAATATATCCTGTGACGGACACTTTTAAACTTGGCCAGCCACTGCTGGGACACCAGATTTACAATATTGCTATTTTGGCAATTGAATTTCACCCCAGAACAAAATATATCCTTTGCCGGACACTATTAAACTTGGCCAGCCACAGCTGGAACACCAGATTTACTTTATTTCTATTTTTGCTACTGACTTTCACCCCAGAAAATAATATATCCTTTGACGGACATTAGGGAAATTTTCCAGTCACAGCTGGAACACCAGATTCAGTGTATTGCTATTTTGGCAATTAAATTTCACCCCAGAACAAAATCTATCCTTTGAAAGATCCTATTAAACTTGTCCAGTCACAGTTGGAACACCAGATTCAGGCTATTGCTATTTTGGCATTTACATTTCACCCCAGAAAAAAATATACCCTTTTACGGACAGATTTAAACTAGGCCTGCAACAGCTGGAACACCAGATTAAGGGTATTGCTATTTTGGTAATTAAATTTCACCCCAGAAAATAATATATCCTTTGACGGACACTATTAAACTTGGCCAGCCACAGCTGAAACCACTGATTTATGGTATTGCTATTTGGGCAATTGAATTTCACCCCAGAACAAAATATATCCTGTGACGGACACTATTAAACTTGGCCAGCCACTGCTGGGACACCAGATATACGGTATTGCTATTTTGGCTATTGAATTTCACCCCAGAACAAAATACATCCTTTGCCGGACACGATTAAACTTTGCCAGCCACTGCTGGGACACTAGATTTAGGGGATTGCTATTTTGGCAATTGAATTTCACCACAGAAAAAAATCTATCTTTTGCCAGACGGCAGACAGTATTACACTTGGCTAGCCACAGCTGGAACACCAGATTTAAGGGAATTGCTATTTTGGCAATTGAATTTAAACCCTTAATAAAATATATAAATTTCTATCCTGAGCTTATAAGGGTGACAATAAGCACAGCCAAGCCCCTGATGTAATATATAGCAAAAAAAAAAAAAAGCACTAGTATTGATGGATTGATGGACTTGGTGGCAGCTTGTGCTGGTGCACCACAAGACACAAAACGGCCGCCGATCAAAGTGACAGAAAAACGCTCTGTGCAGCCTAAAATCCAGTGAGCAATTAACTAGCAGAAGTTGAATGATTCACAGCTGTAGATCAATCACTTCATTAGGTGTTTTTGCTGACTTTTCCCTGCCTAATCTCGCCCTCACAGAAGCTGCGTCCTCTCCCTACACTAATTAAAGCAGAGTGACGTGCGGCGCTACGTGACTCCAGCTTAAATAGAGGCTGGGTCACATGCTACACTTGGCCAATCACAACCATGCCCTTAGTAATAATGGCTGCGATGGCTTCTTAGGCTGGGTTCAGACTTGCGCGTTTTACAGCACGTTCAAACACGCTGTAAAACGTTCAACACATGAAAACCAATGCTTCCCTATGGCCCTGGTTCTCACTTGAGCGTTTTACAGCACGTTTGAACGCGGTGAAAAACGCCCTACGCCCAAAAAAAAGTTCTTGAGCTTCTTTGGGGCGTTTTGTCGCGCGTATTGTGATTGACACCACAGTAGTCAATCACACGAACGCGCATACGACTATTTCCAAAAATGCGCTGTAATACGCGCGACAGGTTGGGTTCAGACTTGCGCATATTTGAAACGCGCGTAAAAAGCGCGTTTCTGTCGCGCGTATTACAGCGCGTTTTTGGAAATAGGAAACGCGCGTCATACGTGCGTTCGTGTGATTGACTACTGTGGCGTCAATCACAATACGCGCGACAGTCCTTGCCGCCGTGATAGGAGGAGGATTACACTCACCTCTTCCCCTGTTAGATTCCCGTTGTGCTATGACATCCCACTTATAAGCTGTGTAAAGCATATTTTTTAGTTTGGTTTTGAACTGCTGCATCCTTTCCGACTTTCGGTAATTTGGTAACATTTCTGCCACTTTCTGCTTATACCAGGGGTCTAGTAGCGTGGCCACCCAGTACAGGTCGTTCTCCTTCATCCTTTTTATACGAGGGTCCCTCAACAGACATGACAGCATGAAAGACCCCATTTGAACAAGGTTGGATGCAGAGCTACTCATTTCCTGTTCCTCGTCCTGATGTCATTGATGGTCTGTTCTTCCCCCCAGCCACGTACAACACCATGGGTCCCAGATAGGTGACAACAACGAGCACCCTGGGGTGCCTGCTGTGGTTGGTCTTCCTCCTCCTCAAAGCTGCCACATTCCTCCTCTGACTCCTCTTCCTCATACTCCTCTTCCAGCGTTGCCGCAGGATCGGCAAGCGATGATGACAAGGCTCTTTCTGGTGGTGATGGTGACCACTACTCTTCCTCTTCACGCTCATCTACAGCCTGATCCAGCACTCTTCGCAGGGCACGCTCCAGGAAGAAAACAAATGGGATGAGGTCGCTGATGGTGCCTTCGGTGCGACTGACTAGGTTTGTCACCTCCTCAAAAGGACGCATGAGCCTACAGGCATTGCGCATGAGTGTCCAGTAACGTGGCAAAAAAATTTCCAGCTCCGCAGAGGCTGTCCTAGCACCCCGGTCATACAAATACTCGTTGACGGCTTTTTCTTGTTGGAGCAGGCGGTCGAACATTAGGAGTGTTGAATTGCAACGTGTCGGGCTGTCGCAAATCAAGCTCTTCACTGGCATGTTGTTTCACCGCTGAATATCAGAAAAGTGTGCCATGGCCATGTAGGAACGCCTGAAATGGCCACACATCTTCCTGGCCTGCTTGAGGACATCCTGTAAGCCTGGGTCCTAAGACACAAAGCGTTGTACGATGAGATTCAACATTGTGCCATGCACGGCACATGTGACAACTTGCCCAAATTCAATGCCGACAACAAATTTGTTCCATTGTCACACACCATCTCCAGTTGGTGCGGGGTCAGCCACTGATCCACCTGTGTGTTCAGGGCGGACAGGAGTGCTGGTCCTGTGTGGCTCTCTGCTTTCAGGCAAGTCAACCCCAAGACAGCGTGACATTGTCGTATCCAGGATGTGGAATAGCCCCTGGGGAGCTGGGGGTATTCAGTTGATATGCAGCCAGATGCCGCAGCAGAAGAGGACTAAGCCGAGGAGGATATCGAAGAGGATGGAGTAGGAGTAGAGGAGGTGACAGTAGGTCTGCCTGCAAGTCGTGGCGGTGTCACCAACTCCACTGCGGAGCCACGCATTCCATGCTTGTCAGCCGTCAGCAGGTTGACCCAATGCGCAGTGTACCTGATATACCTGCCCTGACCGTGCTTTGCAAACCAGGTATCAGTGGTCAGATGGACCCTTGCCCCAAAACTGTATGACAGAGATGCCATGACTTCCTTTTCAATGACATTGTAGAGGTTTGGGATTGCCTTTTTTGAAAAAAAAAAATTGTCCGGGTACTTTACACTGTGGTGTCCCAATAGCGACAAATTTTTTGAAGGCCTCAGACTCCACCAGCTGGTATGGTAAAAGCTGGCGGGCTAAGAGTTCCGTCAAGCCAGCTGTCAGTCGCCGGGTAAGGGGGTGATTCTGTGACATTGGCTTCTTACGCTCAAACATGTCCTTGACAGACACCTGACTGTGGGCAGATGAGCAGGAACTGCTGAAGGTGAGAGGCGGAGTGGCGGTTGGTTGAGAGGGGGCAGGGAGGACAGCAGTGGTTGACGTGGCTGAAGATGCTGGACCAGAAGGAGCATGGTGGCTTTGAGTTTGTGTGCTGCTTGTACTCATGTGTTGATCTCATAGGCGTTTGTGATGTGAGATCATGTGCCTTCGCAAAGCAGTTCTACCGAGGGGGGTGTTGGACTTCCCACGACTCAGTTTCTTTTGGCACAGGTTGCAAATGGCATTGCTGTTATCAGAGGCAGACTCACAAAAAATAATGCAACACTGCTGAGCTTTGCAATGACGGCATTCTGGTGGTGGCAACAGCATGCGTTGAGTAGCGTGCTGTCTGGCTGTGCCACTAACTCCTTGCGACAACCTCCCCCTGCTTCCAACTCGTCTCCTCCTTCTCTCTGTCTCCCCTTCTGAACTTTCCCCCTCTTCTTCTCTTCGAGCAGGCACCCACGAGGCATCCGTGGACACATCGTCATCATCAACCGCTTCACTTGTATCTGACACCTCAGCAAAGGAAGCAGCAGCGGGTACAACATCATCATCATCATCATCACACTGTACATCTATGTGTGTAATCCTGCCTGACTGAGACATATCCCCGTAATCTACATCATCTGGCAATAATGGTTGCGCATCACTAATTGCATCTAACTCATGTGTAAAAAACTTCTCTGACGGATCAAGTGAAGCGGCTGTGGTGGCTGTGGTGGTAGTGGTGGTGGTGGCGGCGGGCGGGAGCGTGGTAACTTGAGAGCAGGTGACCAAAGCTGAGCTGTAGGAGGATGGTGCGTCAAGGTTCTTAGCGGAAGCTGTTGAAGATTGGGTGTCCTGTCTAAGCCAGTCAACTATGTCTTCAGAATTTTTCGGGTTCAGGGTACGTAGCCTCTGAACACAAGGCATTATTCCAGGAACAGTGAAAATCACAGCACCACGACCACGACGGCCCCTGCGGGGTGGCCTGCCTCTGCCTGTCATTTTTTTATAGATAAGTGGTACTACGCGTGCTAGGTACTGTGCCACCCGGTATGCGTGGTGGGCACTGGCAGTGGGAACACTACAGTCTGTGGAAGTGGGCCTGACACACACTGGCAGCAAGCAATCAACTGAATTTAGACTACTGTCTAAAAATTAAATGACTTATTTATCTGCAAGCTACTGTGCCACCCGGTATCAGTGGTTGGCACTGGCAGTGGGCACACTACAGTCTGTGGAAGTGGGCCTGACACACACTGGCAGCAGGCAAGCAACTGAATTTAGACTACTGTCTAATAATTAAATGACTTATTTATCTGCAAGCTACTGTGCCACCCGGTATCAGTGGTGGGCACTGGCAGTGGGCACACTACAGTCAGTGGAAGTCGACCTGACACACAGTAGCAGGCAAGCAACTGAAATTACACTAAATTGTAAAAATGAAATGCCTTTTTTTGATGCAAAGTCCTGTGCCACACGGGATGACAGGGGTGGGCACTGGCAGTGGGCACACTACAGTCAGAGGAAGTCGGCCTGACACACACTAGCAGGCAAGCTACTGAAATCACACTAAAGTGTAAAAATGAAATGCCTTTTTTTGATGCAAAGTCATGTGCCACACGGGATGACAGGGGTGGGCACTGGCAGTGGGCACACTACAGTCAGTGGAAGTCGGCCTGACACACACTAGCAGGCAAGCAACTGAAATTAACTAAAGTGTAAAAATGAAATGCCTTTTTTTGATGCAAAGTGCTGTGCCACACGGGATGATAGGGGTGGGTACTGGCAGTGGGCACACTACAGTCAGTGGAAGTCGGCCTGACACACACTAGCAGGCAAGCAACTGAAATTAACTAAAGTGTAAAAATGAAATGCCTTTTTTTGATGCAAAGTGCTGTGCCACACAGGATGACAGGGGTGGGCACTGGCAGTTGGCACACTACAGTCAGTGGAAGTCGGCCTGACACACACTAGCAAGCAAGCAACTGAAATTACACTAAAGTGTAAAAATGAAATGCCTTTTTTTATGCAAAGTCCTGTGCCACACGGGATGACAGGGGTGGGCACTGGCAGTGGGCACACTACAGTCAGTGGAAGTCGGCCTGACACACACTAGCAAGCAAGCAACTAAAATTACACTAAAGTGTAAAAATGAAATGCCTTTTTTTGATGCAAAGTCCTGTGCCACAAGGGATGACAGGGGTGGGCACTGGCCGTGGGCACACTACAGTCAGTGGAAGTCGGCCTGACGCACACTAGCAGGCAAGCAACTGAAATTACACTAAAGTGTAAAATGAACTGCCTTTTTTTGATGCAAAGTCCTGTGCCACACGGGATGACAGGGGCGGGCATTGGCAGTTGGCACACTACAGTCAGTGGGCCTGCAGCTCCTTTCACACGGGCAGGCCAGGCAACTGCAATATATATATGGAGAAAAAAAAAGCAGACTAATGTTGCAGCCCTAAAGAGGGCTTTTTGGGGTGCTGTCAGGACGCTGTTCTTACAGCAGAGATCAGATGAGTTTTTCAGGACTGAAGTGGACACAATACACTAGCCTAGCTATCGATTTCCCAATTAAATCATCAGCAGCTACACTGTCCCTCCTCTCACTAAGACTGCAAATTCTGAATTAATCTAAAATGGATGCTGTTCAGGAGATGGGAAGGTCTGGGAGGGAGGGTATGCTGCTGATTGGCTGAAATGTGTCTGCTGACTGTGAGGTACAGGGTCAAAGTTTGCTCAATGATGATGTATAGGGGGCAGACCGAACATCGCATGTGTTCGCCTGCCGTGGTGAACGCGAACAAGCTATGTTCGCCGGGAACTGTTCGCCGGCGGATAGTTCAGGCCATCTCTAATCACTAATAGATATGAATACCCCGAGAGGATAGAAGATAAAAAAATCTAATGCAGAAAATAAAGAATAGAATATAGAATATAAAAGTTGCTGGTTGGTATACAGACTGAAGAGGTGGTGAGGACTGAAAGAAAATCAAGTGGAGGAGCCACCCGAAGAGTCAGTATTTTTTATGCTATCTCCTATTTTGAAAGTAAAGAGCGGACCAAATACTTTTGTTTTATATTGTTTGGACTATAGGAAGTTTGGATTTATCTTCCTGTTTTTAGGACTGCTGCTAATAGAGAGGCTTGTAAGGATAACACCAATTTAAACATATATAAACTGAGATTTTAGAGATGCGTACACTTTACACAGGAGATGTGGCGCGGATAATTTAACTGTCCGCAGCGGACACCGTCTACGGAAAGAGTACACTGGATGTCACTGATATTTTAGGGATGTGCACACTTTACACAAGAGATGTGGCGTGGATAATTTAACTGTCCGCAGCAGCCTATTAGACGTTATTTAGCGCAGGATTCGCTAAAAATATATATTGCTGCTGTCACACACAATAGTCCTTAAAAGGACTTTTGGCTGACTGAAAAGTTTTTCTAAGAAAAATCTTCCAATAACGCTTCCTACACTGTCTGTCCCTTCCTATGCTCAGCTCTCCATGACTAATACTGAGCCAAACACGTGTCATTGGGTGCAATATAGCACCCGATGATGCGTTCCGGCTAGCCAATCTCTGTAATGCCAGTAGCCAACATGGCTATGGCATTACAGTGCATGCCAGAACCTTGTGCGTGCATAGCAGAAATTAAAAGTGCTGGGAGGAGACTCGAGCATTGCGCTCGAGCACATGCTGTACTCAGCCGTGTACCGCCATGTGCCCAGCATCAAGATGCTCGAGCCAAACTGGTGTTCGGCCAAGCATGCTCGATCAACACTAATGAGAACCAAAGATTTGGACAGCAACACTCTTGTGCTTTTCATATCCAAACTATAAGTCCATTCAACGGTCCTGTAAAAAATTGCTTTGTTTTGTGGACAACAACCAGACTTTTCTCTAGATGGGAAAAAAAGGCGGGGAAAAAATATGCTGACAGCCAAGATCCGTGTTTTGAGGCCTGACGGGCATCTGTATGAGGCCTTACTATGAGTGGCAAGGTTTTATCAGTTTAGAACTCCATGTGCCTCATATTAATAGTAATTAACCCCATCATGTACCTCACATTAACCCCAGGTACACAATGGGGTTACTATTAATTTGAGGCAAATACTGTTATCAATGTAGACCTCCATGTGCCTTATACTAATAGTAAATAACCTCATCATGTACAGTACCTTGCATTAACTCCATGTTGTCCATTATGTGGGAAGGTACATGATGGAGACACTTACTATTAATGTAAGACAAGTGGCTTTATCATTTTGTACTTCCATGTACTTCATATTAATTGTAAATCACACCATTATGTACCTTCTATGTTGCTCATTATATGAGGATATACTTGATAGGGCCACGTTTACTATTATTGTGAGGTACAGGAAGGTGCTAAAGTAATAACACCTTGTGCCTCACATTAATATCAGCATATATCAGTGTCTCCATGATGCGCAAACCTCTCATCTGCATCTCTACATAAAAACAGCAGGAAACTTCTGCAGCAAGACTTCCTGGTTGTGTTAGGATAAAAAACCTGTCATGATGTCATCACCATGTGACCAGTAAAATGTGTACATTACTGGTAAATTTGTAATGATGTCATCACTCATCCTTTTATCTACCATACAGTACCGCAAGGAGTGTGGACTCCAACTGTATATAGCGCTGAGTTGTATATGTCTCCTGTGATCCAATTCTCGCTCATGCCCCCCCCTCACCCCAAGGTCACTCAGATTTTTCATTAGTGGCAGTGGCTGGCCTTGTCAGTGTGGGGGAGGGAGTAATTCCCTCCCTCTTTCTTCACTGTGCAGCTGCTGGCGTGTTCTGCTCTGTGCGCACACCATATTCTCTGACAGGAACTGATGTTAAGTTGTGTAGTAGCACAGCTTAGTATCGAAAAACAGGTAATCCCATTATCGGACCAAACCAGGTATCAAAGTATCGAAATATATATCGGTTCAATCCTACATTGTCCATGATTATTTTGTAGATTTACAGGAGCCAATATTGTAAGCTGGTTGTGTTTTTGTACGAGGGCGGCTTTTTAATCCCATTATGACCTTGTTCTTTGTGTACACTCACTGACACAATTAATAAATAATAATGCATCCACATAAAAATGTGGGATTGCTGCAAAACTCAGCAGACAGTTATGTCCCAGGCAGATATGTAAATGATTACATGTGTGGACAGATTACATACTGTCTACATAGTAACATAGTTTATAAGGCCGAAAAAAGACAACTGTCCATCCAGTTCGGCCTGTTATCCTGCAAGTTGATCCAGAGGAAGGCAAAAAAAAAAACTGTGAGGTAGAAGCCAATTTTCTCCATTAAGGGGAAACAAATTCCTTCCCGACTTCAATCAGGCAATCAGAATAACTCCCTGGATCAATGACCCATTTCTAGTTGCTATAGCCTGTAATACTATTATATTAATGTTTATGAAAATGTGTAGAAATCTGTCTTACTCCCCTTTTTCAAAAATTCACATCCCCATTTATCAGTTGGTTGATATTGATGGATTTATGCATTTTTTCAACAGTCATAACTATGTAACTATGACATTTTTCCCAGTTGACAGACTTTGAGAGGAAGTGCATCACTGTACTGATAGAGGTGAGATGCCTGCTATCTAGGCCATTACGACCAAGCTGTTAGGAGGTGTTGGGAGCAGCGGTTGCGTGAGGAATGAGCATAATGCCAACATGCTCTAGATGGACCAGATAGACTACCAGTAGAGATCACCATTTGATCCACTAACAAGCATGAGCAACTCCCTAAGTTTCCTTGTAGAGATGGCCTTGCGGTTCGCCCAGCGGTCGTTTTGTGGCAAATTTTGCACATTTGCGATTCACTGAACATGCAAACATATGGCGATATCGGCCGGCGCCATATTATTTTGCATTGCGCTGAACTTTGACCCATGACACATCCTTCTGGTGGAACAGGATAGCCAACATTTTAGCACATGGACACACCCCCGCTTTGTATGACAGGGACAGGCTGTCAGGGACACCAAACGATAGCTAATAGGGCCAAAAAAGTCCTTTTAAAGAATGGAATAGGTGTGCTATTGATACATGTGATATACTGAGGAGTGTGATATACTTATAATATACTTTCTAACATAGAAAGTATATTACAGTGCAATTGTACTGTGTAGCAGTTATGTGAGGTTTTGCTGTGATACCGCAGCTATATAGAGGAACAAACGCTATTCGAACAACTAAATGCAACAGGTGTGATATATCTGTTGCCCCTCAAAAAGATTGATTGAGGGGTGTGACATACCTATAATATACTTTCTAACATAGAAAGTATACAGTGCATTTGTATTGTGCAGCAGCTGTGTGCGGTTCTGCTGCGATACCGCAGCTATATACAGGGACAAGCGCTATTGGAAAAACTATTTGCCAAGGGGGGTGATATACCTGTTGCCCCTCAAAAAAAACTAATTGAGGGGTGTTATATACCTGTTGCCCCAAATAAACAGGGTGGTGTGCTATAAATGTTGTGGCAAAAAAATATAATTGAGGGGTGTGATATACCTGCTTCCACAAAATACTGATTAAGGCGTTCAATATACCTGCTTCCACCAAATATTTATTGAGGGCTGCGATATACCTGCCTCCACAAAATACTGATTAAGGGGTTCAATATACCTCCTTCCACCAAATATTGATTGAGGCCTGCGATATACCTGCTTCCACAAATACTGCTTTTCTCTAGGGACTTAGGCACAGGTTCATTTTGAAAATGACAGGCAGAGGAAGAGGCAGGCCATTCTGCAGGGGGGGTAGGGGTCGGGCAGGTGCACCAGGCCAGAGCCTAAGTGGGAAGTTGGAGAATGAGCTTGCGATTACTTCAAAGGGCGCACCAGAGTTGGTTGAGTAGCTCACTCAGCCTTCCGCTTCTGCACCCTCCTCATCCTCTGTATCTGCACCCACCTCACTCTTTGCTCTGTGCATCCCCAAATACACCACCACCACCAACATAGCCCCTCCACTCGAGTCAGAGGAATTATTTAACCATCCATTCCCAGAACTTACCAATGTGCAGCCATTCTTGACATTGGATGAGGGAGAGGAGGTAGCAACGGCCTCCACCCAGCAGTCTAATGACAGTAACCAGATCAGCCCTAGGAGAGAGGTCCCAGCTGTTGCTGCCTACTCTGAGATCTCTAATGTCAGTCAGTGGTGGTGAAGGTGACGATGATGACGTGTCGATGGACGTCACATGGGTGCCCACAAGAGAGGAAAAGGAGCGGAGTTCAGAGGGAGAGAAGGAGCAGCAGAGAGGGAGGAGAAGGAGGAGAAGCAGGAGGAGCTCGCAGGGCACAGGAGGCAAAAAGCAGGCTGCAAATGTATCTGGAGCAAGCCATCCAGGGCCACCATCAGGGGGTACAGCCCATACCCCAGTAAGGGGCCCGGACCCTGGGGGGGCCCGGCCGGTCCCAAGCCTTTTTTTTTTTTTTGTGGCCGCTAGACCTGGGGCCATGTGCGTAGGAAGTTGGGGGGACAGGCATGGTCAAATCCCCCCCAGCGGGGCAATGTGGTGTACATATAGCCCGGCACCGCCGGGCCCGGACAGCAGCGAGCACGGCGGACGGCGTCAATCCCGCAAGACCTGTGAACTCATGGGAACATGCGTGCGCTGTGCGCGCCAGAACTTCAACTGAGAGAGACTCTGAGGCCGGAACGCAGAAGAGTCATCATCCAGACAGAGCCAGCCCAGGACAGGAGGAGCAGGTAAGTTTATTACAATTACTGTGGGGGCAAATTAATTAATATGGGGCAGTGTGGGGACAAATGAATTATTATGGAGCAATGTGGGGGCAAATTAATTAATATGGGGCAGTGTGGGGACAAATTAATTATTATGGAGCAATGGGGGGGGGGGTGGAAGATGAATTAATATGAGGCAGTGTGGGGAGGCAAATGAATTAATATGAGGCAGTGTGGGGGGAAAATTATTATGGAGCAATGTGGGGGCAAATCAATTAATATGGGGGCAGTGTGGGGGCAAATTAATTAATATGAGGCAGAGTGGGGCAAATTAATTAATATAAGGGCAGTGTGGGGGCAAATTATTTAATATGAGGAGGCAGTGTGGGGCAAATTAATTAATATGAGGTAGTGAGGGGACACATTAATTAATATGGGGGCAAATCAATTAATATGGAGCAGTGTGGGGGCAAATTAATTAATATGGGGGCAGTGTGGGGGCAAATCAATTAATATAGAGCAGTGTGGGGGAAAATTAACTAATATGAGGCAGAGTGGGGGGCAAATTAATTAATATAAGGCAGTGTGGGGACAAATTATTATGGAGCAATGTTGGGGCAAATTAATTAATATGAGGGCAGTGTGGGGGCAAATCAATTAATATGAGGGCAGTGTGGGGGCAAATTAATTAATATGGGGGCAGTGTGGGGTCAAATTAATTAATATGAGGGCAGTGTGGGGACAAATTAATTATTATGGAACAATGTGGGGTCAAATGAATTAATATGAGGCAGTGAGGGGACAAATTAATTAATATGGGGGCAGTGTGGGGTCAAATTAATTAATATGAGGCAGTGTGGGGAGGCAAATTAATTAATATGAGGCAGTGTGGGGGGCAAATTACTTTACACCAGTTTGATAAATTACCCCAATTATGAGAAATCTAACATGTCTGTGTAACAAACTCTGCAGAGACGAGATGCTGCTGGAGGAATTTGTGATGGCGGTCAGGGTCAAACGGAGGAGAAGAGGAAACTGGATGTAAGAGGTAGGTGGTGCTGGATTCCCCTATATGTACAGCGGGCTCACTACTGTCACCTGCGTCTCATCTCCCCCCCCCCCCCCAAGTATTTATCATAATCCTATGTATTTTAAATTTGGCAACTACATTTTAATTTGTCACCTGCAGTCCTATGTAACAGACCAGATAACAGTGATAACTGTCTGTGCGCAGATAATGTAGTATTTGTTCCCTGCAGTCCTATGTAACACCCCACATAACACAATAGTTGTGTTATGTGGGGTGTTACATAGGACTGCAGGTAACATCTATAACATCTGTACTCAGACAGTTATGAGATAATGGTGATCCGGCGGGTTGAGGGGGGGGGGGTCCGCGACGAAGAGGGGGCCCCATGGATTGTGTGTACGCCACTGGGCATCTCCATAGTGATCTGTTTGTATGGGTGTGGCTTGAGGGTGGACGAGACACAGGGGCCCCATGATCTCCTATTCCTGGGGGAAGTGCCCCTCCAAAGACCAGGCTGTGGATCCTCCACTGGGGCAGTGTCGGGGCAAAATTACATAAAATCTTCTGAAATGGCCAGAGATTTTCCTCGCCTGCCGACGCCGAAAGACATCCTGGACCCCGGGATATTTGGCAACGAATCGCTGCACGATTAAGTTCAGGATGTGTGCCATATTGCCATATTCTGATGCATATTGGGTAAGAAGCTTATGCCCTTTGGATGTAGCACCCGCGATTGAAACATTTATATGGACTTTACTTCAGTGCCGCCATTTTTCTTCTGTATATATATATATATATATATATATATATATATATATATAAAGTTTCATTCGATTTCAACAACTCCATTTTGCTTTTTTTTATGTATATAATTATAATCATTTTGTACAGTAGTACACAATGCAGCTAATGTGTTCAGATAAGTATTTTCAACTATGTCATGGTGCTGGCTGGACGGTAGACATCAAAATTAGACTTCAATTATAGCAGTCACCTTATTTTATATTCTGAGTGCCTCCCAGTACTTGGATACCCCCAACAATTACAGCAGAGCAGAATTGTGTAATAGCCATGCATTCACAATGACAATAATATGAAGCATGTATTAATACTAGCAGGCAGCATAAAAAAAATTACAAATCACATGACAAATGTGTTGGTAAATGCATGATGGCCAAATGGATGATGGTAATGACAGATAATGTAGCAGAAAGATGATGACAACCAGAGATTAACTAACAGACAGTAACGGACCATAACTCTCCCTGACTCTTTCCCTAGATCGAACCCTGAATACTGGCCCTAACACCAGTCACCGTTGACCTTCAACGTCCCTAAAAAAATTCCTCTTGAAAACCCTAATCTGCAATCCTGTTCCCAACACAACAACAAGTGGGCACTAGCAAACAGAGACAAGAAATTCAAAGTAAGCAAAGCTAAAATAAACAAAGCAATAGCTGATCTTAGGGAGACCAGCTACAAAAATACCGTGGAGCCTCACTTAAGAGTCTCAAACACAGCAATCCAAAGTGCAAAGCTCCCTGGGAAACATAAAATGCAAAAGATTGTGGAGCCCCAGTTATGGGTCTACAACACAGTGAAAGCCAGATATCCCTCAAGGAAGGAAAACAAGCAAAGGGGTGTCTCCATTACAGAGATCACCAAAACCACCATATTAAGTGGCCCCTATGTCAAAATCCCGCTCTTTTACAAGCTTTAAGGATGTGACGGGGAAGACCTAAGCAAGTTATCCATCCACAGACAGCTGTTTCGGGGTGTTGCCCCTCATCAGTGTGGAGTAGGATTCTGGCTAACCGGGAGCAATGCTTTGGTGACTACTCAAACAAAGCAATAGCTGATCTTAGGGAGACCAGCTACAAAAATACCGTGGAGCCTCACTTAAGAGTCTCAAACACAGCAATCCAAAGTGCAAAGCTCCCTGGGAAACATAAAATGCAAAAGATTGTGGAGCCCCAGTTATGGGTCTACAACACAGTGAAAGCCAGATATCCCTCAAAGGAAGGAAAAACAAGCAAGGGTGTCTCCATTACAGAGATCACCAAAACCACCATATTAAGTGGCCCCTATGTCAAAAAATCCCGCTCTTTTACAAGCTTTAAGGATGTGACGGGGAAGACCTAAGCAAGTTATCCATCCACAGACAGCTGTTTCGAGGTGTTGCCCCTCATCAGTGTGGAGTAGGATTCTGGCTAACCGGGAGCAATGCTTTGGTGACTACTCAAACAAAGCAATAGCTGATCTTAGGGAGACCAGCTAAAATAAAACAAAAGCAACACAGTGTTAAAACAACAACACATTACAAAGACTGGAATAACTATAAGAACACAACTACATTGATAGGAAGCCGACTACTCAAGTAACAAGATACTAGAAGCATACAAAGAGTACGGGTATTAAATGCACAGAGTTTATGCTATAAGCAGCAACTGACTTCAGAAGACAGCAATATTTAAAGATAGGTTAACCAATCAGAAACTTTTTTCCAAGCAAGTTGTGCTGCAAGAGAGAGATCAGATGACCCACACCAATGGATCTGCTGTGAGACAACTGCATAACAACTGCCCCAAAGAAACTAATGAGAGATGATGAGACCCCAGAAGTATTTGTGCTGATTGTAACAAGCTATATAAATATATTATACTGTAATGCATAAAAACTGCCTATTATCATTTTATGGCAGGTGGCCCAGGGCTTCAGTCTGCCGTGACATCTTTTTGCATTTCTGAAGGTGAGGCATGTTAATGGGTCCTGCAATGCTCATGTAGAAAGGACTGGAACGGGATGGCATAAAAACTGCCTATTATCATTTTATGGCAGGTGGCCCAAGGCTTCAGTCTGCCGTGACATCTTTTTGCATTTCTGAAGGTGAGGCATGTTAATGGGTCCTGCAATGCTCATGTAGAAAGAACTGGAACGGGATGGAGGATGCTCTATTGACCTCTTTCAGACACACCAATTGTTCACCTTCCTGCCTAATTATAGCAAATCTGTCACTTTATGTAGTAATAACTTTGGAATGCTTTAACTTATCCAAGTGATTTTGATAATGTTTACTTGTGACACATTGAACTTCATGATAGTGGTAAAATTTGGTCTCTATGTTTTGCTTTAATTTATAAATAATCCAAAATTAATGGAAAATTTTGAAACATTTGCAATTTTCTGACTTTGAATTTCTCTTTTTTTAAATGGGGATGCCTAATAAAATAGTTATTCACCATATATCTACTTTATGTTGACATCATTTTGTAAATGTTATTTTCATTTTCAGGACATTAGAAGGCTTATAATTTTAGTAATACATGTATTCTTTTTTTAGAGACCAAATCAGTTTTGAAGTTACTTTGATTGATGGGCTTAAATAATAGAAACCACCCATAAAAAATCCAATTTTAAAAACTACACTAAAATTACACTACACTAAAAACCACACTTAATTATTTAAAACTATGTTTACAAAATCCATTAACCCATTAGGTGTTCTTCAGGAATTAATTCAAAATGAAGGTGAAATTAATAAAAATATTTTGTTAAAAAGGGTTAACAGCAAATCAGACCCCAATATTGATTACTCTGCAGTTTATATAAACATCCCATATGTGGTTGTAAACTTGTATGTGCACACCTTAGGGCTCAGAAGAGAAACAGTGAAATGTTCTTTCAAATTTTCTTTCTTTCTTAAAAGGAATGGTTTTTAAGCACAATGTCGCATTTGAAGAGATCCTGAGATACAACTGCAAGATAGATAGATAGATAGATAGATAGATATATATATCAACTGATATCCTAGATTTAATTTAATTTGCTAAAATACCGGTAACATACATGACAAGTAATCTGCAGTAAAAGCAAATGGTCTAGTTCAAGCATACAAAAACTAAAGACAGTGATTGCTTTCTCTGATATAAATCAAATGTGCTACATAGCATACAAAAATGAATGGTAAGTTTTACAATAATAGTATGGGCACAGATAAGATTCATAATCTTGACAGAAGGAAATTACCTTTATTTCAAAGATTAGATAATTTAATTGTTCTCAAGAGACCAGAGGGTACTTTCTGGATTTAGCTTTGCCTGTCAAGAGCAGTAATGTATGTGAGGAACCAACTAGTTGAATAAAAGGAATGTAAAAATAAATGTAAGCTGTTTAATGTGTTAGATTGTTTAATGTTTTAAGCATAAACCTATGTTAGCACAATGGACAGGAAGCTGGCGTTAAAGGGAGTATGTCACCACATTTGGCCATAATAGACTGAGTGCATAGTACATTAGCATAACAGTAGATTATTCTAATGTTACCTTTGTTGATTTCTTGGGAATCTCACGGAGGCAAAACTGACTTTTATTGTTATGTAAATGAGGGTCCGCAAGTGCCTACGATTGGCTTTCACCTTGTTGGAGCCCAGGCTGCTCTGCCTCTTCGGCTCATATCCACGCCTCATCCTCTGCCTCTGCCCGCCCTTCTCTTCCCTTATATCCTCCGTCTTTCCCATCGCGATCCCGCACCTGTGCTCTCCTCTGCTGGGCCAGGGCATGCGACTGCGATGCCCATTATGGGCACAGCATCATTGTAGCTACTGCGCATTCACTGGCCAACGGGTGAAAAACCAGCCCATTGGCCGGCGTATGCACAGTAGCTACAATGATGCCATGCCCACAATGTGCATTGCAGTGCGCATGCCCTGGCCAGCAAGAGAGAGAGCAAGTGCGGGATCGTGATGGGAAAAAAGGAGGACACGAGGGAAGAGAAGGGCAGGCAGTGGCAGAGGATGGGGTGTGGCTATAAGCCGAAGAGGCAGAATAGCCTGGGCTCCGCTCATGGGCACTTGCAAGCCCTCATTTACATAACAAAAAGTCAGTTTTTGCCTCCGGTGAGCATCACAAGAAATCAACAAAGTTACCATTAGAATAATCTACTGTTATGCTAATGTGATATGCACTCGGTCTATTATGGCCTAATGTAGAGACAGACTCTCTTTAAATGGGTTTACTATGACTTTTAACAGATATGCTAAAATAGTTGCATACCTCATGGACATATTCCTCATGCTTTTTTTCAGCTTCAATTATCCTGCCTCCTTTTCAGAATGTAAATAAATCACTTTGGTTTGTTTCTATCCTGCATGGAGCACTTTATTTTGCAGTATACAAGTAATACAACCAACCCATGATCCATTTTTTCTCTCTACCTCAGTTCCAGCACCAAGCCTAACAATGGCATGCTAGTTTATAGCTCGTTTTACCCAGCTAGTTACATACAGTAGACACTCCCCATATCACTTCCCCTATTGCTGCTTTGACATGCCCAGACAAATGTGCTGGTAAATGTAAGGATGGCCAAATGGACTGATGGTAGTCGACAGATAATGTGTAGTGCAGAAAGATGATGACAACCAGAGATTAAACTAACAGACAGTAGCGGACCATAACTCTCCCTGACTCTTTCCCTAGATCGAACCCTGAATACTGGCTCCTTAACACCGAGTCGCCGTTGACCTCTCAACGTCCCTAAAAATCTCCCTCTTGAAACCCTAATCTGCAATCCCGTTCACCAACACACAACAACAAGAGGGCACTAGCAAACAGAACAAGAAAATTCAAAGTAAGCAAAGCTAAAAGCAAGCAAAGCAATAGCTGATCTCAGGAGACCAGCTACAAAATATACCGTGGAGCCTCACTTAAGAGTCTCAAACACAGCAATCCAAAGTGCAAAGCTCCCTGGGAAACATAAAATGCAAAAGATTGTGGAGCCCCAGTTATGGGTCTACAACACAGTGAAAGCCAGATATCCCTCAAAGGAAGGAAAACAGCAAAGGGGTGTCTCCATTACAGAGATCACCAAAACCACCATATTAAGTGGCCCCTATGTCAAAATCCTGCTCTTTTACAAGCTTTAAGGATGTGACGGGGAAGACCTAAGCAAGTTATCCATCCACAGACAGCTGTTTCGGGGTAAGCGCCCTCATCAGTGTGGAGTAGGATTCTGGCTAACCGGGAGCGATGCTTTGGTGACTACTCAAACAAAGCAATAGCTGATCTTAGGGAGACCAGCTACAAAATACCGTGGAGCCTCACTTAAGAGTCTCAAACACAGCAATCCAAAGTGCAAAGCTCCCTGGGAAACATAAATGCAAAAGATTGTGGAGCCCCAGTTATGGGTCTACAACACAGTGAAAGCCAGATATCCCTCAAAGGAAGGAAAACAAGCAAAGGGGTGTCTCCATTACAGAGATCACCAAAACCACCATATTAGTGGCCCCTATGTCAAGAATCCCGCTCTTTACAAGCTTTAAGGATGTGACGGGGAAGACCTAGCAAGTTATCCATCCACAGACAGCTGTTTCAAGGTGTTGCCCCTCATCAGTGTGGAGTAGGATTCTGGCTAACCGGGAGCAATGCTTTGGTGACTACTCAAACAAAGCAATAGCTGATCTTAGGGAGACCAGCTAAAATAAAACAAAAGCAACACAGTGTTAAAACAACAACACATTACAAAGACTGGAATAACTATAAGAACACAACTACATTGATAGGAAGCCGACTACTCAAGTAACAAGATACTAGAAGCATACAAAGAGTACTGGTATTAAATGCACAGAGTTTATGCTATAAGCAGCAACTGACTTCAGAAGACAGCAATATTTAAAAATAGGTTAACCAATCAGAAACTTTTTTCCAAGCAAGTTGTGCTGCAAGAAAGAGATCAGATGACCCACACCAATGGATCTGCTGTGAGACAACTGCATAACAACTGCCCCAAAGAAACTAATGAGAGATGATGAGACCCCAGAAGTGTTTGTGCTGATTGTAACAAGCTATATAAATATATTATACTGTAATGCATAAAAACTGCCTATTATCATTTTATGGCAGGTGGCCCAAAGCTTCAGTCTGCAGTGACATCTTTCATTTCTGAAGGTGAGGCATGTTAATGGGTCCTGCAATGCTCATGTAGAAAGAATTGGAACGGGATGGAGGATGCTCTATTGACCTCTTTCAGACACACCAATTGTTCACCTTCCTGCCTAATTATAGCAAATCTGTCACTTTATGTAGTAATAACTTTGGAATGCTTTAACTTATCCAAGTGATTTTGATAATGTTTACTTGTGACACATTGAATTTCATGATAGTGGTAAAATTGGGTCTCTATGTTTTACTTTAATTTATAAATAATCCAAAATTAATGGAAAATTTTGAAACATTTGCAATTTTCTGACTTTGAATTTCTCTTTTTTTAAATGGGGATGCCTAATAAAATAGTTATTCACCATATATCTACTTTATGTTGGCATCATTTTGTAAATAAGCTATATAAATATATTATACTGTAATGCATAAAAACTGCCTATTATCATTTTATGGCAGGTGGCCCAAAGCTTCAGTCTGCAGTGACATCTTTCATTTCTGAAGGTGAGGCATGTTAATGGGTCCTGCAATGCTCATGTAGAAAGAATTGGAACGGGATGGAGGATGCTCTATTGACCTCTTTCAGACACACCAATTGTTCACCTTCCTGCCTAATTATAGCAAATCTGTCACTTTATGTAGTAATAACTTTGGAATGCTTTAACTTATCCAAGTGATTTTGATATTGTTTACTTGTGACACATTGAACTTCATGATAGTGGTAAAATTTGGTCTCTATGTTTTGCTTTAATTTATAAATAATCCAAAATTAATGGAAAATTTTGAAACATTTGCAGTTTTCTGACTTTGAATTTCTCTTTTTTTTTAAATGGGGATGCCTAATAAAATAGTTATTCACCATATATCTACTTTATGTTGGCATCATTTTGTAAATGTTATTTTCATTTTCAGGACGTTAGAAGGCTTATAATTTTAGTAATACATGTATTCAAAACTTTTTTAGAGACCAAATCAGTTTTGAAGTTACTTTGATGGGCTTAAATAATAGAAACCACCCATAAAAGATCCAATTTTAAAAACTACACTAAAATTACACTACACTAAAAACCACACTTAATTATTTAAAACTATGTTTACAAAATCCATTAACCCATTAGGTGTTCTTCAGGAATTAATTCAAAATGAAGGTGAAATTAATAAAAATATTTTGTTAAAAAGGGTTAACAGCAAATCAGACCCCAATATTGATTACTCTGCAGTTTATATAAACATCCCATATGTGGTTGTAAACTTGTATGTGCACACCTTAGGGCTCAGAAGAGAAACAGTGACATGTTCTTTCTTTCTTAAAAGGAATGTTTTTTAAGCACAATTTTGCATTTGAAGAGATCCTGAGATACAACTCCAAGATAGATAGATAGATAGATAGATAGATAGATAGATAGATAGACAGATAGATAGATATAAATATCAACTGATATCCTAGATTTAATTTAATTTGCTAAAATACCGGTAATATACATGACAAGTAATCTGCAGTAAAAGCAAATGGTCTAGTTCAAGCATACAAAAACTAAAGACAGTGATTGCTTTCTCTGATATAAATCAAATGTGCTACATAGCATACAAAAATGAATGGTAAGTTTTACAATAATAGTATGGGCACAGATAAGATTCATAATCTTGACAGAAGGAAATTACCTTTATTTCAAAGATTAGATAATTTAATTGTTCTCAAGAGACCAGAGGGTACTTTCTGGATTTAGCTTTGCCTGTCAAGAGCAGTAATGTATGTGAGGAACCAACTAGTTGAATAAAAAGGAATGTAAAAAATAAATGTAAGCTGTTTAATGTGTTAGATTGTTTAATGTTTTAAGCATAAACCTATGTTAGCACAATGGACAGGAAGCTGGCGTTAAAGGGAGTATGTCACCACATTTGGCCATAATAGACTGAGTGCATAGCACATTAGCATAACAGTAGATTATTCTAATGTTACCTTTGTTGATTTCTTGGGAATCTCACCGGAGGCAAAAACTGACTTTTATTGTTATGTAAATGAGGGTCCGCAAGTGCCTACGATTGGCTTTCACCTTGTTGGAGCCCAGGCTGCTCTGCCTCTTCGGCTCATATCCACGCCTCATCCTCTGCCTCTGCCCGCCCTTCTCTTCCCTCATATCCTCCGTGTTTCCCATCGCGATCCCGCACCTGTGCTCTCCCTTGCTGGGCCAGGGCATGCGCACTGCGATGCCCATTATGGGCACAGCATCATTGTAGCTACTGCGCATGCACTGGCCAACGGGTGAAAAACCAGCCCATTGGCCGGCGTATGCACAGTAGCTACAATGATGCCATGCCCACAATGTGCATTGCAGTGCGCATGCCCTGGCCAGCAAGAGAGAGCTCAGGTGCGGGATCGTGATGGGAAAAAAGGAGGACACGAGGGAAGAGAAGGGCAGGCAGAGGCAGAGGATGGGGTGTGGATATAAGCCGAAGAGGCAGAATAGCCTGGGCTCCAATGAGGTGAACACAGCTCATGGGCACTTGCAAGCCCTCATTTACATAACAAAAAGTCAGTTTTTGCCTCCGGTGAGCATCACAAGAAATCAACAAAGTTACCATTAGAATAATCTACTGTTATGCTAATGTAATATGCACTCAGTCTATTATGGCCTAATGTAGAGACAGACTCTCTTTAAATGGGTTTACTATGACTTTTAACAGATATGCTAAAATAGTTGCATACCTCATGGACATATTCCTCATGCTTTTTTTCAGCTTCAATTATCCTGCCTCCTTTTCAGAATGTAAATAAATCACTTTGGTTTGTTTCTATCCTGTATGGAGCACTTTATATTGCAGTATCCAACCAACCCATGATCCATTTTTTCTCTCTACCTAAGTTCCAGCACCAAGCCTAACAATGGCATACTAGTTTATAGCTCGTTTTACCCAGCTAGTTACATACAGTAGACACTCCCCATATCACTGCCCCTATTGCTGCTTCGACATGCCCATGGATATAACATCACAGGAAGTATAAAAAAACAAACAAACACTGTATGGATATGGTCATGTGACCACAACCCTACATGGAAGATAAGAGCAATAAAGGTAAAAGAAATAATGTTATAAAATTACTACTGCATGTTTTAAAATATGTTGATGCAAACTAGAAAACCATTTTAATGCAAAAAGGTGATAAAAGAACATTTTTATTTGTTCCATACAAACATTTATTCTAAATTAGATTTACCAATAAGTAATATATACAGTAGTCACTGAAATAACTTGAAACTGACAAACGTAAATATAAATAAAAATGAAAATCAGACATTGGAACCCCTAGAAAAGATTGAAAATAATTTGAACATAGTTACATACATGTTAAACTAAAGTTTGTCTTCTAATTAGCAACATAGATGTCTTCAAACTTGTAATAAGTCAGCCTCCCTATTTAGAGGGTGAAAAGTAGTCACTGTGCTCTTTGGTATCATGGTGGTTACCACACTGAAGAAGGATCAAAGAAAGCTAAGAAGAGAGTTGTCTCAGGAGATTAGAAATAAAATTATTATCAAATTAAAAGTCAAGTCTATAAGTCCATTTCCAAACAGCTTGATATGCCTGTTACTGCAGTTAAACTTCTGAATAATATGTTCAAGGTCTATGGGACTGTAGCCAAACTCCCTAGACAGGCCACAAGAGGAAAATTGATGACAAATTGAAGAGACTGATGATATGAATGGTAACCAAAGAGCCTAAAACAACTTCCAAAGAGATTAGAGTTTAACTCCAAGGTCAAAGTACATCAATGTCAGATTGCACCATCCAACACCGTTTTAGCCAAAGTGAATTTAATGGATGACAACCAAGGAGGAAACCACAAGTAAATCATAGTGAGACTGGAATTTGCGAAAATGCATATTGACAAGCCATAAAGCTTCTGATGACTCTGATTTAAATCCTATTGAATTTCAAGAATTCAAGGAGCTGAAATATGCAGTCCGGTGGAGGCACCCTTGAAACCTGAGACATCTGGAGCAGTTTACTTACAAGGAATGGGCCGGTACAAAAGTCTCATTGAGAGTTACAGAAATTGCTTGATTGCAGTGATTGCCTCAAAAGGTTGTGTAAAAAAATATTAAGTTAAGGGTACCATCATTTTTGTCCAGGTTAGTTTCATTAGTTTGTGTTATGAATTATTGTTTTGAACCACAATTTAAAAGCAATGTTGGATTTTCAATAGTTGATTTTGAGCATATTTTTATTTACTATTACTTTTGTCAGTTTCTAGGTATTTTAGTGACCTTAGTAGATTTTTCTTTCTTTAACTAAAGGGTACCAACAATTTATATAGTATCAAAAATGATACATAGGATATAAAAAGATACGTACAGGTTATAAAAAAGTTGATCCACTCACCTAGGTGCATTTACACAGAGCAATAGTTGAACTGTATATGAGTAAACCAGTTAAATAATTTAAAGTCTATGTACACCTTTGGGGGCATTTATTTACTAGTGCATTGTACTTATTATGAGCTAAAAGTCATTTTTTCAATTGATCTTTATTAAAAAAATATGGAGCCCTTTTCTCTGTACAGATCTGAGATGGTCTACTGCCAAGATTTGATTGTTCTCTCTGGTCCATCAGATAGCTATCTGACAAGCTCCTTACCTTTGCTCTCAGAAACATAGAAACATAGAAACATAGAATGTGTCGGCAGATAAGAACCATTTGGCCCATCTAGTCTGCCCAATATACTGAATACTATGAATAGCCCCTGGCCCTATCTTATATGAAGGATGGCCTTATGCCTATCCCATGCATGCTTAAACTCCTTCACTGTAGTTGCAGCTACCACTTCTGCAGAAAGGCTATTCCATGCGTCCACTACTCTCTCAGTAAAGTAATACTTCCTGATATTACTTTTAAACCTTTGCCCCTCTAATTTAAAACTATATCCTCTTGTAGCAGTTTTTCTTCTTTTAAATATTCTCTCCTTTATCCTTATCTTACTTTTAAGAATGTGGCTTAAATAAGTCTTTATGACCTCTTAGTAATTTAGAGATAAGGGTTATTAGATGATGGCACAAAGTAAAAGTAGGATGCAAACAACTAGAAAAACAGTTAAACCTTTGTGACAGAATGGCTCAATATTTTTTAATAAAGACATACTGAAAAAAAATGATGTTTAG
Organism: Bufotes viridis; assembly: GCA_033119425.1. Classification (NCBI taxonomy): domain Eukaryota; kingdom Metazoa; phylum Chordata; class Amphibia; order Anura; family Bufonidae; genus Bufotes; species Bufotes viridis. Next base: position 112,137,744 of record CM065591.1, read on the forward strand.
CCCCAAATTAGTAAATTACAATCCTTAAAAAATTGCCCCCAAAGGTATACATAGCCTTTAAGCACATACAGTACATTATAATTTTTGTCAGCAATACATCCCTGTTTACACTCCACACAATCTGTTGCCACCAACCAAGGATCGTTCTGCCCCCATAAAAGATTTGAATAATGTCAAATGAGCACTTAATGGGCAAGTTTACATGGAACATTGTTATGGAATGAACATTTGAAAGAGCAATTGTCCACCCTATCACTGACCCACATACATTTTCTGAAATACTACCTGTACCACAAGACAAATCAGAAAGGCCGAAGGTAATTAGAGAGGTAAATAAGTGGCTCAATAACTGGTGTAGGAAGGAAGAGCCTGGGCTTCTGGACAAATTTTTTGTCAGCTACAGGCTTTATGATAGGGATGGGTTGCACCTCAGTGGTAAAAGTGCAGCTGTTTTGGGTGAGATGGGGCCAGGAGGTTTGAGGGGTGTTTAATCTAGGGACTAAGGGAAGGGTAAGTACATTATCAAAAGGCAAGATAGTGCAGATAGTGATCTGGGGTGAGGTAATAGAACTGGAGGTGAGATGGAGGGAGGGACTAGAACAGTTCATAAGGAAAGATTTGCAGAGTTCCACTGCTAGCACAGTGCTACACTGCTTAAATGGTTAAAGTCATGCAACAGTGTATTTTTATACTGTGTATCCTAAAGGTTCTGTATAAATAAGTCTGGGGACCCAGACTGAACTTTCACTTGCCCTAATGCATCCTACATATACACCTTGGGAACTTGCTGTCATAGCGAGGAGTAGTAGGGAACACCACACCAAACACAATAGGGGGTGGGACGGGAAAGGAATCTGGCCTGGAACCTAGGGAGAGTAAAAGGTCACCACCTAATGAATCCTAACCGTAGCCCTGACTGCTAACCAAATGAACAGACCTCAGTGGTAGGACTGTTAATTCACTGGAACCTAAAGCCTGAATTACCCTGTAATGCCCTGAGGTAGGGATAGGGCCCAAAGACGACCTGTTCCTTCCCAGCTGAAGGAACTGGAGTCTCGACTCAGACCAGATACCAGAAGACAGGGAAAACAACGCAATACAAATACAAAGGAAAGAGACACTTAACTCCTGAAGTAGAAGAACAAGCAGGAACACCAGAGGAGACAGCACACACCAGCTCTTCCACTTGCTATGAAGTTATACACCGGAAGGAGTGATGGGAGTAGCCAGACTAAATAGTAATGACCACTATGCTGCACCTGACAAGAGGTTTGGTCATTACCATCAACAACAAAGTGAAACTAAAAGAGGCTGTCAGATGACATCACGTGTAGAGTTGAGCGAACACCTGGAAATTCGGGTTCACCAGGTTCCGCCGAACTTCATAAAAAAAAGTTCGGGTTCGGATCCGAACTTGACCCAAATTTGACCCCGAACCCCATTGAAGTACAAATCGGATTCCAAAAAAGTTGGGACACTATACAAATCGTGAATAAAAACTGAATGCAATGATGTAGAAGTGCCAACTTCTAATATTTTATTCAGAATAGAACATAAATAACGGAACAAAAGTTTAAACTGAGAAAATGTACCATTTTAAGTGAAAAATATGTTAATTCAGAATTTCATGGTGTCAACAAATCCCCAAAAAGTTGGGACAAGGCCATTTTCACCACTGTGTGGTATCTCCCCTTCTTCTTACAACACTCAACAGACGTCTGGGGACCGAGGAGACCAGTTTTCAAGTTTAGAAATAGGAATGCTCTCCTATTCTTGTCTAATACAGGCTTCTAACTGTTCAGTCGTCTTGGGCCTTCTTTGTTGCACCTTCCTCTTAATGATGCACCAAATGTTCTCTATAGGTGAAAGATCTGGACTGCATACTGGCCATTTCAGTACCCGGATCCTTCTCCTACGCAGCCATGATGTTGTGATTGATGCAGAATGTGGTCTGGCATTATCTTGTTGAAAAATGCAGGGTATTCCCTGAAAGAGATGACGTCTGGATGGGAGCATATGTTGTTCTAGAACCTGAATATATTTTTCTGCATTGATGGTGCCTTTCCAGACATGCAAGCTGCCCATGCCACACGCACTCATGCAACCCCATACCATCAGAGATGCAGGCTTCTGAACTGAGCGTTGATAACAACTTGGGTTGTCCTTGTCCTCTTTGGTCCGGATGACATGGCGTCCCAGATTTCCAAAAGAACTTTGAATCGTGACTCGTCTGACCACAGAACAGTCTTCCATTTTGCCACACTCCATTTTAAATGATCCCTGGCCCAGTGAAAACGCCTGAGCTTGTGGATCTTGCTTAGAAATGGCTTCTTCTTTGCACTGTAGAGTTTCAGCTGGCAACGGCGGATGGCACGGTGGATTGTGTTCACTGACAATGGTTTCTGGAAGTATTCCTGAGCCCATTCTGTGATTTCCTTTACAGTAGCATTCCTGTTTGTGGTGCAGTGTCGTTTAAGGGCCCGGAGATCACGGGCATCCAGTATGGTTTTACGGCCTTGACCCTTACGCACAGAGATTGTTCCAGATTCTCTGAATCTTCGGATGATGTTATGCACAGTTGATGATGATAGATGCAAAGTCTTTGCAATTTTTCGCTGGGTAACACCTTTCTGATATTGCTCCACTATCTTTCTGTGCAACATTGTGGGAATTGGTGATCCTCTACCCATCTTGGCTTCTGAGAGACACTACCACTCTGAGAAGCTCTTTTTATACCCAATCATGTAGCCAATTGACCTAATTAGTGTTAATTGGTCTTCCAGCTCTTCGTTATGCTCAAATTTACTTTTTCCAGCCTCTTATTGCTACTTGTCCCAACTTTTTGGGGATTTGTTGACACTGTGAAATTTTGAATCAACATATTTTTCCTTTAAAATGATACATTTACTCGGATTAAACATTTGATCTGTCATCTACGTTCTATTACAAATAAAATATTGACATTTGCCATCTCCACATCATTGCATTCAGTTTTTATTCACAATTTGTTTAGTGTCCCAACTTTTTTGGAATCCGGTTTGTAAATGAGGACCCGAACTTTGGGGAAAGGGAAGCAAAATGGGGTTAAGAGTAGGACAAGTGCCCTGTAAACAAATTTGGATGGGGAAATAACTTACAAAAACATAAAATACATTCAAATAAAAAACAAACGTTCTAAACGTGAGCCCAAGTGAGTGACATTAGCAGTGGCACCAACCAACCAGCAAACAGAGTAGTTGGAAGCAACACCACCACATCTGTCACCATCACCAAGCATCTCCACCGTATCCCATGGAAGTGTTCAGCTGTTCTTCTCCCAAACACTGGAAATAAAGAGAAATAGAAAGAGGAAGTACCCCCCTACCCACCCGCGATCCCTGGCCCTGAATGCCAGCATTTCGAAATTCCTGGTCCTTTGAAATGCTGTTAATATGTCTGGTGGAGATGGTTGTAGACTTTTAATAACCTTATGGCGGTGGCTTTCCCACAGTACGTGGTTTCCAGCCGCCACTACTTTTCCAGGTGCGCCATCCCTTCCGGGCACAACCAATTGGCGGACAAAATCAGGTTTGCACAGCGAAACGCCATGTGTGCCCATCTTTTGGTTAACATATCCACGATTATTAGGACTTTGTATTATAAATAGTAAAAAATATATACAAGGACCATTTAAAAAAAAAAAAAAATCAACCCTACCAGCCTCCCACCCTATACCCCCCCCCCCATTTCACTCAAACCACTCATTAATGCCGATTCACTTAGAAACGTATTTATTTAGAAACATATTTAAATAACTATAACTCAGATAAACTAAATGAACAAACAAAACTATATACATTCTGGTGGAGATGGATGGAGAGTTTTAAAAACCTTATGTCAATGGCTGTCCCTCAGTACGGGTTTCCCAGCCACCACTACTTTTCCAGGTGAGCCATCCCTGCCCTGAAAAACCAAGTGACAGACAAAATCAGGTTTCCACTTTGCAACGCCATCTGTGGCAAGGTCCACATAACCACTGGTACGCGGACCAGTAAGCACGGGCAGGGACATTATTTTTCCTTAACAGCACACTTGGTAAATGTAGTGGCAGCTGGGCCTGAGGCAGATAGCAGTTTGTCGCATGTCCTTTTGCCTCCGAGGATTGCAGGGCATTTCACTTTGCCTCCTGTTGCCTTCTCCTTCTCCTTCTCTGCTTCCTCCTCTGTACCATCTCTTCATCTGCTTAGCATAACACCTTCACCACCAACATCAGCACAGACAGGGGGAAATGACAGCAGGCTGTTCTGTAACTCATCGGTTTGGGGGACAAACCCAACACCGTGCAGGAGCTGTGGACGGGCATGGAACAACAGACCGATGAGTGGTTGGTGCCACTGAGCCTCAAGCCCGGCCTGGTAGTGTGTGATAATGGGTGAAATCTCGTAGCAGCTCTGGGCCTAGCCAGTTTGACACACATCCCTTGCCTGGCACATGTGCTGAATTTGTTGGTGGGGAAATTCCTGAACACCTGACAGTAAAAATAAATTCAGTTAATCCAGCTCTTAAATTATGGTGGAACAAATTCACTTTTATTGGTGGTCAAGGACCCCTGGAGCCTTAGCTGCAGATGTGACAGGCAAACAATTATATAAAATTTGTCGGTTAAATTGTTGGGTAACATTTCCACGGTTAACAGGACTTTGTATTATTAATGGTAACAAAACCTATACAAGGAACAATTAAAAAAGAGAAAATTAATCCGACCAGCCTCCCACCCTACACCCCCTATTTCACTCAAACCACTCCCATTTACAAACTATTTACAAATTTACTTATAAACATATTTAAATAACTATAAGTCAGATAAACTACATGAACAAAAAACTATATACATGCTTTACCCTTAACTTATATAAGGCCACTAGGCCAGTCATATACAGCTGGCTCAGAGGGTGGGTTCCTGCACCAACATAAACCAGGTGGGTACACAATTGTCCAGCCAGGGCACAGTTCTGGAGGATGAGGAGGAGTAGATTAAAGTATAACTGTAAATTTTTTATTTTTTTTTACTATTGGATTCTGGTGATTAATATTACCTTGTTGGCCCTGTTTTAATTTCTGATTCTTAAATAAATAACCCCTAAAAGCCACCTAAAAGTCCCCAGTATTGGCTATTGTTACCTGAGATAAAATCAGGTTGCTATGCTCCTTCCGTCTACCAGATGAGAGGACGGAGCACGCTGCGTGCACTGGGAACTGATAGTGAGTCAGCATTGTAAGGGAATGTATAAAAAGCCAGGTTCTTCCTGACAGGAGATAACAGTGCTGGGCTGTGTGTGTGAACTTCTCCACATGCCTGTGCTTGGCAGACACTCCCTTAGCAGTGAAGGACGATGTAGAGCCCAGTGTATAAATGACAGCCTTATCTGATAAGAGGAGAGCTTGTAGAAGGACTACAGGCTTCAGCCAGACCTGGGAACTTTACTGCAAATCCCCATATACAGAGCTGGTCTTCACTAACTTCACTGCAGGTGTCCTATGGATTAGCCTCAGGGCTGAGGGCAGCCATCTTAACAGAATAGTGAAATTTCAGTTTTATGCAGACTGGTTGCTAAGGGTTGAATCTTATTAAATAAGGGGTAAGTAAGTCTAATAGTTATTGATTCAGGTATATTATCATATTAGTAACTACATATATGAAAACTGAAATTAGGGTCTAAATGTGACAGTTATCCTTTAAACCATGTTCACAGCAGGTTGGCACACAAAGCAGCTCATGGCCATCACTTGAGTGTGGCTGTGGGGGATTCGGAGGACACAGACTATACACTTCCAACAGAGGACAGCTTGGCATTGCCTCTGGGCAGCCAGGCAAACATGACCGACTACATGCTGCAGTGACTGCACAACGACTGGCGAGTTACAACCACATTCTAACTTGTGCTGATTACTGGGTGTCCATCCTGCTGGATCCCCTTTACAAGGACAACGTGTCGTTCTTATTTCTGTCACTGAAGCGTGATCGGAAGAAGCCAACGCTGGTAGATGCGCTGCTGATGGCCATAACACCTGACACCGGGGGCTCAGTGGAAGCACAAGGAGAAAGCAGAGGAGGAGGAGGAAGAAGTCACCAACGCATCTGGGTCACCGCCTGCAACTCAGAGGGTTAGCATGGTTGAAATGTGGAAAAGCTTTGTTACCACGCCACAACAACCAGCAACAACAACAGCAGATATGGAACATCTTAGCAAGAGGCAGCATTTAAGCAAAATGGTGGAATAGTCTGCCCGTGAGCGTAGCTACAGGGGAAGCAGGGAAAGCGGCTGCTTTGGGGCCCTGACCCAAAAGGGGCCCATCCAGGAGGAGGAGGTCTAAAAGACTTTGCCAGGGCCCCCTCAAAAGTATTATACAATGAAATTTTATACAATGGCAGTATAGACAGTGCAGAAAATCGATGGAACAGCTGCCGGGCCTGGTCTGAGAGAGCCATCCTTAGTGAAAGTTGCAAAAAAATTTCTGTAGGAGTTCAAACATGTGCCCAGTCGGGCCCAGTCATTTCTAGCTACGCCACTGGGTCTGCCATATTCAACTTCTGGGTCTCCAAATTGGGCAAATAGCCTGCGCTTGACTTTTACACTGTGGAGGTCCTGGCTGCCTTGCAGCCAGTGTATTGTCTGAACGTGTGTTTAGCATGGCTGGGGGCGTTATCACAGACAAGCGGAGCCTGTTGTCCACAGCCAATATGGACAATCTCACGTTCATTAAAAACAACCAGGCATAGTTCCCACCTGACTTGTTCGTACCTTATGCAGAATATACATGTATACTGGCCTCACCCAACCATTGTTATACCACAGCGCACTTACTCTTTGTTTTGTTTTTTATATTTTCCTATGTTTTGTGGTCTACCATAATTTATAAAAAAAAAAAAAAAAACACAAAGAAAACCATACACATTGTTGTTGCTGACTACCTTTGACTTCACAGCCAAAAAAGCCTTAATATTAGGCAAAAATGTCACTGCCAATTGTAATGAATCAAGTTCTCTGTCTGTTCTGCAGCGGGGTACTTTGAAAGAAATAAGGGTACAGATCTGTTGCCACCAACCAAGGATTGTTCTGCCCCCATAAAAGATTTGAATAATGTAAAATGAGCACTTGATGGGCAAGTTTACATGGAACATTGTTATGGAATGAACATTTGAAAGAGCAATTGTCCACCCTATCACTGACCCACATACATTTTCTGAAATACTACCTGTACCACAAGACAAATCAGAAAGGCCGAAGGTAATTAGAGAGGTAAATAAGTGGCTCAAGAACTGGTGTAGGAAGGAAGAGCCTGGGCTTCTGGACAAATTTTTTGTCAGCTACAGGCTTTATGATAGGGATGGGTTGCACCTCAGTGGTAAAAGTGCAGCTGTTTTGGGTGAGATGGGGCCAGGAGGTTTGAGGGGTGTTTAATCTAGGGACTAAGGGAAGGGTAAGTACATTATCAAAAGGCAAGATAGTGCAGATAGTGATCTGGGGTGAGGTAATAGAACTGGAGGTGAGATGGAGGGAGAGACTAGAACAGTTCATAAGGAAAGATTTGCAGCGTTCCACTGCTAGCACAGTGCTACACTTCTTAAATGGTTAAAGTCATGCAACAGTGTATTTTTATACTGTGTATCCTAAAGGTTGTGTATAAATAAGTCTGGGGACCCAGACGGAACTTTCACTTGCCCTAATGCATCATACATATACACCTTGGGAACTTGCTGTCATAGCGAGGAGTAGGAGGGAACACCACACCAAACACAATAGGGGGTGGGACGGGAAAGGAATCTGGCCTGGAACCTAGGGAGAGAAAAAGGTCACCACCTAATGAATCCTAACCCTAGCCCTGACTGCTAACCAAATGAACAGACCTCAGTGGTAGGACTGTTAATTGACAGGAACCTAAAGCCTGAATTACCCTGTAATGCCCTGAGGTAGGGATAGGGCCCAAAGACGACCTGTTCCTTCCCAGCTGAAGGAACTGGAGTCTCAACTCAGACCAGATACCAGAAGACAGGGAAAACAATGCAATACTAATACAAAGGAAAGAGACACTTAACTCCTGAAGTAGAAGAACAAGCAGGAACACCAGAGGAGACAGCACACACCAGCTCTTCCACTTGCTATGAAGCTATACACCGCAAGGAGTGATGGGAGTAGCCAGACTAAATAGTAATGACCACTATGCTGCATCTGACAAGAGGTTTGGTCATTACCATCAACAACAAAGTGAAACTAAAAGAGGCTGTCAGATGACATCACGTGTAGAGTTGAGCGAACACCTGGAAGTTTGGGTTCGCCGGGTTCCGCCGAACTTCATAAAAAAAAGTTCGGGTTCGGATCCGAACTTGACCCGAATTTGACCCCGAACCCCATTGAAGTACAAATCGGATTCCAAAAAAGTTGGGACACTATACAAATCGTGAATAAAAACTGAATGCAATGATGTGGAAGTGCCAACTTCTAATATTTTATTCAGAATAGAACATAAATAACGGAACAAAAGTTTAAACTGAGAAAATGTACCATTTTAAGGGAAAAATATGTTAATTCAGAATTTCATGGTGTCAACAAATCCCAAAAAAGTTGGGACAAGGCCATTTTCACCACTGTGTGGCATCTCCCCTTCTTCTTACAACACTCAACAGACGTCTGGGGACCGAGGAGACCAGTTTCTCAAGTTTAGAAATAGGAATGCTCTCCCATTCTTGTCTAATACAGGCTTCTAACTGTTCAATCGTCTTGGGCCTTCTTTGTTGCACCTTCCTCTTAATGATGCACCAAATGTTCTCTATAGGTGAAAGATCTGGACTGCAGACTGGCCATTTCAGTACCCGGATCCTTCTCCTACGCAGCCATGATGTTGTGATTGATGCAGAATGTGGTCTGGCATTATCTTGTTGAAAAATGCAGGGTCTTCCCTGAAAGAGATGACGTCTGGATGGGAGCATATGTTGTTCTAGAACCTGAATATATTTTTCTGCATTGATGGTGCCTTTCCAGACATGCAAGCTGCCCATGCCACACGCACTCATGCAACCCCATACCATCAGAGATGCAGGCTTCTGAATGGAGCGTTGATAACAACTTGGGTTGTCCTTGTCCTCTTTGGTCCGGATGACATGGCGTCCCAGATTTCCAAAAAGAACTTTGAATTGTGACTCGTCTGACCACAGAACAGTCTTCAATTTTGCCACACTCCATTTTAAATGATCCCTGGCCCAGTGAAAACGCCTGAGCTTGTGGATCTTGCTTATAAATGGCTTTTTCTTTGCACTGTAGAGTTTCAGCTGGCAACGGCGGATGGCACGGTGGATTGTGTTCACTGACAATGGTTTCTGGAAGTACTGTATTCCTGAGCCCATTCTGTGATTTCCTTTACAGTAGCAATCCTGTTTGTGGTGCAGTGTCGTTTAAGGGCCCGGAGATCACGGGCATCCAGTATGGTTTTACGGCCTTGACCCTTACGCACAGAGATTGTTCCAGATTCTCTGAATCTTCGGATGATGTTATGCACAGTTGATGATGATAGATGCAAAGTCTTTGCAATTTTTCGCTGGGTAACACCTTTCTGATATTGCTCCACTATCTTTCTGTGCAACATTGTGGGAATTGGTGATCCTCTACCCATCTTGGCTTCTGAGAGACACTGCCACTCTGAGAAGCTCTTTGTATACCCAATCATGTTGCCAATTGACCTAATTAGTGTTAATTGGTCTTCCAGCTCTTCGTTATGCTCAAATCTACTTTTTCCAGCCTCTTATTGCTACTTGTCCCAACTTTTTGGGGATTTGTTGACACTGTGAAATTTTGAATCAACATATTTTTCCTTTAAAATGATACATTTACTCGGATTAAACATTTGATCTGTCACCTACGTTCTATTACAAATAAATGAGGACCCGAACTTTGGGGAAAGGGAAGCAAAATGGGGTTAAGAGTAGGACAAGTGCCCTGTAAACAAATTTGGATGGGGAAATAACTTACAAAAAGATAAAATACATTTAAATAAAAAACAAACGTTCTAAACGTGAGCCCAAGTGAGTGACATTAGCAGTGGCACCAACCAACCAGCAAACAGAGTAGGTGGAAGCAACACCACCACATCTGTCACCATCACCAAGCATCTCCACCATATCCCATGGAAGTGTTCAGCTGTTCTTCTCCCAAACACTGGAGATAAAGAGAAATAGAAAGAGGAAGTACCCCCCTACCCACCCGCGATCCCTGGCCCTGAATGCCAGCATTTCGAAATTCCTGGTCCTTTGAAATGCTGTTAATATGTCTGGTGGAGAAGGTTGTAGACTTTTAATAACCTTATGGCGGTGGCTTTCCCACAGTACGTGGTTTCCAGCTGCCACTACTTTTCCAGGTGCGCCATCCCTTCCGGGCACAACCAATTGGCGGACAAAATCAGGTTTGCACAGCGCAACGCCATCTGTGCCCATCTTTTGGTTAACATATCCACGGTTATTAGGACTTTGTATTATAAATAGTAAAAAATATATACAAGGACCATTTAAAAAAGAAAAAATCAACCCTAGCAGCCTCCCACCCTATACCCCCCCCCCCCATTTCACTCAAACCACTCAGTAATGACGATTCACTTAGAAACATATTTATTTAGAAACATATTTAAATAACTATAACTCAGATAAACTAAATGAACAAACAAAACTATATACATTCTGGATTTTTTTTCAACCCCAGTGAAACAGATGAATTAACAGATTATTTTTCACTATCAGATCGCCTATGCAGGCAGAGGACGGAATTTATTTCAACAAAATATATACTTTCTTCAACCCCAGTGAAACTGCCGGATGTAAATAATATACTTCCACCCACAATGTCTCATTGGAATTTTCAGATTTTTTTTTATTTGCTGTACAAGGCAATAAGGTACTTTATAGGAGGAAAAAAAGAGGATTTTTCAACCCCAGTGAAATCAGATGGATTTAGTGATTATTTTTCAGTATCAGATTTGCTGAGCAGGCAGAAAAGGCACTTATTGATAAAAAAAAATAAAAATCACCCACAATGAAACAGATTATTTATTTCACTATCACAAATGTAGTGCACAGAGCAAATGTACTTTTTAGCACCCAAAAAACAATAATTCCCAGAATCTGATGGATTTATAGAATTAATGACAAGTATATATGCAGCACAGGGGTACATTACAGAACAAAATTGTCACCCCCTAGGTCCCTAAAATCACAAACAGAGTAACAGTACTATTTTTGCCTTCCCCAGCCAGATATGCAGTGCAGGTGCACTTAAAAATGGGTAAATGTTGCCAAATGAAGTAAAAAGACTGGATTCAATTACTGTCCCTAGCATATATGCAGCTGCAAGTGCACGTCACTTGCACAAAATGGTCGCCGACACCAACCACTCAGAAAAAAAACAGTCTTTGTCCCTGGCCTCATAAAAAAACAAAAACACTGCCATTGCACCCACAAGAATAAAAAAGGTTGTAGATTGCTGAGTGAACACAATTCTGATGTCAGATATTATTAGCTAAGCTTGTTTCCTATTCTCTCCCTGAGAGCACCAGCAGCAACCTGTCCCTACACTAAGAGCAGCAGAGTGACGTGCGGCGCTACGTGATTCCAGCTTACAAAGAGGCTGGGTCATATGCTGCACTTAGCCAATCACAGCCATGCCATTAGTAGGCATGGCTGTGATGGCTTCTAAGTGAAAAGTAGTTAGACGCTTGTTGATTGGCTGCGAGTGATTGGCCAGCAGCTTTTCAACAAGCGCCATAAAATCTGCCAAACAATAAACCCAAACACGAACAATTACGAAAATATTCGGGTCCTGGTGCCAAAAATCCAAAAATTCAGTACAAACCCGAACTTTATAGTTCGGGTTTGCTCAACTGTAATCACGTGCAATCAGTCTTTCAGACCTTCTAACACCTAACCTGGGACTGACCGTGACACTTGCATTTGCCAACTATAAAGACTGTGTATTCAGTGCCTTGGTGAATCGTCTACCGACTGCTTTAGTAAAATACAGTGGACTTGTTGCACTTAATTTAGTGCACTGCTCCATTATCCACTTCTCCATAATGCACATTACATGGTCCATCTGCAAGACCCCTACCTTGAACCTCTGAAAACTAACCTTTTAGGGCACCTTCACAAGAGGGCCCCAGAACCAGAGTGTGCTCTGAGTGGAAGAAAGTGTACACCCCTTCCTTTACTGCACAGCACAGGAAAGTCATTTTGAGTACTACTACCACCATCTGGTTCACTATCATCATTCCTATCCTCTCTCCTCTCCTGGATATACTGCAGGTGTAGTGTTAAAACAAAGATTGAAAAACCTCTTAATTGTATGTATACTAATGTCAGAAGTCTGACCAATAAAGCTGGTCAACTGGAAGTACTGTGGTAATGTCGCAGGGGGACTTTGACATAGTGAGAACAACTGAGACATGGATGGATGATAAATAGAGATGAGCGAATGTTTCAAAAATTTTTGTTTAGCCCAAATTTATTCGGGGTGAATCATGTTAAAAAACTGCTTTTTCCTGGCATCAGAGAGCCTTTATAGTGGTGTAGAAAGAACACTGTGCCTTGAAGTAACACACACAGGGAGTTTGATCTGGTAGTGAAACAATACTGTGAGTCCAAATGACATGCAGATGACAGGCGTTGCTGTTAGAATCACTGCACAATTCATTTATTTGGGCAGTCACGGGGCCCAAACTGACCAAATAACTCAAGTATGAACTCAGCCTTACAGGTAGATGTTTGCGTCAAGAAAAAGCACACTCCTTTTACACCGTCGTCAGCTGATTCCACATAGATGTCTACAGAACCTGTTCTATTAAAAGCTTATACAAGTAGAGCCCCCCGACAGAGTGGAGAGGGTGTCAGCAGTAAGTTTGTGTTGACGTCACTGAATATTTTGCCCTTCCTCTGATCCGTCAGAACAATAACCCCCAAAAAACGGTTCCTGTCTGTTGAGCATCCGCCTTCACTCGGTTAGCATTTGGTCAGTAATCCATCAGTATTGCTAATGCAAAAAAAACAGAAGTGGATCCAAAACAGAGATGACACATAAATGGAATATTTGCATGTCTTCTGTGTTTTGTGCCCACTCCTTTTGGCTACCAAATCACAAGCCAATTCTGATGGGACCATACAGACCTTACAGCTGCTATGCTGACAGGATCCTTTGTGCATCTCATTTTTCCTTTCTTCTGACAGATCAGCAGAAGGGTCAAATAAAAATTTATATCAGCCAGGCCAAAAGGAACAGCATGAGAAGTCCTTAGAGTGGCCCTATGACATAGTGGTGAGGTGAAAGCAGCATGAGGAGGCCACAGAGTGGCCCAATAACAGTGTGGAGGTGGCATCAGCAGCATCAGGAGGGGGTAATAGAGTGGCACAATGACAGTGTGGAGGTGGTGGCAGCATCAGGAGAAAACAGAGTGGCAAGGTGACATAGTGTGGAGGAGGCAACAACATGAGGAGGCCACAGAGTGGCACAATGACAGCGTGGCCCTCATTTTTTTCTACTTTTACACAACAGGCTTTTCAATAGATAAGTTCAACGCCAAACAGCAAATATATTTTTATTTTGCCACCAATACACGGCAAACTGGGCTTTTGAATATATCACTGCACCGCAGAACGGCAATTAGGCCCTAATTTTTTCTACTTTTACACAACAAAAAAAGCTTTTCAACAGATAAGTGCAATGCTGAACGGCGAATCTATTTTTATTTCCCCACTAATACATGACAAACTGGGCTTTAAAATATCACTGTACCACAGAACTGCAAATAGGCCCTAATTGTTTTCCACTTTTACACAACACAAAAGGCTTTTCAACAGATAAGTGCAACAATGAACGGCGAATATATTTTTATTTCGCCACTAATACATGGCAAACTGGACTTTTGTATATATCACTGAACCGCAGAACGGCAATTAGGCCCTATTTTGTCTCCACTTTTCCACAACATAAAAGGTTTTTCAACAGATAAGTGCAACGATGAACGGCAAATATATTTTTATTTCACCACTAATACTGTACATGGCAAACTGGGCTTTTGAATATATCACTGCACTGCAAAATGGCAATTAGGTCCTATTTTTTTCCACTTTTACATAATAATAAAGGCTTTTTAACAGATAAGTGCAACGATAAACGGCAAATATATTTTTATGTCGCCACTAATACACGACAAACTGGTCTTTTGAATATATCACTGCAATGCAGAAGGGCAAACATATTATTCCATTGCCACTAATTCATGGCAAAAAGGGCTTTACAACATGTAACTGCACCTCACAAGGGCAAATAAGACATATTGTAGAAATATTTCCTTGTAAAGTAATAAACTCTGTTAATGGCTGTATCAAACAGCACTTGCACCCCAATAACAAGAACGGTTTGCTAGAATGACAGAGCTGTATAATGGGGGTCTCACCCTTTATTTGGGCTGAACACCACTCCATACACTATGGATGAATGCATGACATATGAGAATCGTAGGCCCGTGTGCACACTGGGGAACCGGTGGTGCATCGGAAGCCTGATGAATATGATCTATAAGAATGAATGGGTGGACCATCCGTATAATGCCTATAATCTATATGACCAGTACACCTGGTGGCCTGGTGGTCCTCCAGCTACAGAAGAGTGTGGGTGTACATATATTTATATGAGGAAACAGTATAATGGTTTGCACCACACGGGAACCATAATTTATTTAATTCATTTAATTTTATTTAAAACATCGCGGGTACCTATGCAAATGCACCTCTGTTGAATCAGGCCCTTATTAAGCCCATTTACTAAATGATTTGTACAAATACTATTACCCTAAGAAACAACATGGGGCCAATACCTTTTAGCAACGGCATACATGGTCTCCTAGGAAACGCGTCCTAGCAACCATCATGTGACCGGAACTGGTGTGGCGTGACATACTGGGCGGGAGTTCCGAATACAGCTCTTTACATTTTGCGTGACCGGAACTGACGTCAGCAACCGGGCGGAAGTTCCCGGACTGGGAACTTCCGGACGCCGACAGCGCGTGGATGCCGCACACGATTGGTCATTATGACCATTCATACACTCCCGGACTGACCTCCCCAGCCTCCACTAAGTAAGTTATGATATTTTGATACAGATATTTGCTTTTTGACACTGTATAGAGGGCGGGATTTGGGTAGGAGGGGACTGGTGGCACCTCCTCCCTATTATCACTTATTTATTGGGGTATATATATGTGTGCACAAGGTGTAATTACTATGCTTGAAAAAGACTGACTGTCGAAACGTCGCATGCTGGGTGAATAAACTTCACAGCTTTCAAGAAGAGTGCCGTGGTTCTCAGCTTTTACTTTGTAATTTACTGCGGGGATCCACGACCGGGATCCGACACCACAGGCACCGGCACAAAAAGGACTGTCCGTTTGTGGACTAAGGTAGTGCTGCCCTATTTTGTTTTTGGTTTAAGAGCTGTATAATGGCAATTTGGATCCCCAAATTCAGTGCACCAAGGTGTAATAGTATTGTTCCTATTACCTAGTTTGTAACCTCCCCTTCTGAACCCTGTTCTACATAAATGCTGTGGAACGATTCCTCACTATTAGTGTTGATCGAGCACCCAAGTGCTCAGGCCGAACACATAGGGATGATTGAAGTCAATGGGAGAACCCAAGCATTAAACCAGGTACCCCCTGCTCTAAAGAGGGGAGGGTGCCTGGTTCATAGGAAAAGGTCAGAAATTAATGGAAACACCACTGAAATAGTTCAGGAACAGCATAGGGAGTATGTCTGGATGCATCTTGGACTCCCAGGTTGCTGCTGGGAACGATGTTGTCCGAGTAGTACGCCACTTTTACTGACTGTCAATAATACACACAAAACCATAGATAAAATAGATTTAAGAGGAAGAATTGCTAGTAAACATTCTTTCCTGTATATTTAATTACAAGCTAGAGTTACTCCGATACAACCTGTATATCACATTGTGGTACAATTGTTCAGGTAGTGGGACTCCTACACTCATAAAGCCTATGCACTTAGTGAAAGGGCTGCCAAAAATTACAAGGAACCGGCACTCCAATAAATCCTTTGTTACACATAAAGTAGGGCATCATACAGACACTTGAAAAATTATGATTGCTGGCCTGCTGGGGACACTCAAAAACTTTTGGAGCAAGGGCCTGCCAATCTGACCATCTAAAACATTTGGTGTGAGGGCTGCTGCTGAGCTGACCCTCTAAAACATTAAGGGTGAGGGTCTGCTGGTGAGATGACCCTCTAAAAGATTGCAGGTGAGGACCTTCTGGTGAGCTGACCCTCTAAAAGGTTGTAGGTCAGGGCCTGCAGGTGAGCTGACCCTGTAAAACATTATATGCGAGGGCCCGTAGGAGAGCTGACCCTCTTAAAGATTGCAGGTGACTCTGAGGACCTTCTGGTGAGCTGACTCTCTAAAAGGTTGTAGGTCAGGGCCTGCAGGTGAGCTGACCCGGTAAAACATTATGTGCGAGGGCCTGCAAGTGAGCTGACCCGGTAAAACCTTATATGCAAGGTCCTTGACTACTGAGACTGGACTTGGTGGAAGACAGGGTGGTGGTTAACCGACTGAAAGCATTATCTGCTGCAATTTAACCTATTACATGGTCGCACTGGTCTGACTTCAAGAGTGGTGTCCTGCGCCGCCCTGCAAACTGGGACATAAAGCTAGGTATCGTGGATGATTGTTGTTCTGGTGCTCTGGCAGCAGGCACAGTTTCAACGCACCCAGGGCCACAGCCTCTGCGTGCACCATCAGCATCACGGCCACTTCCACGTCCTTTACTGCTCGCCTTCTTTATTTTAAATGTTAGATATGCTTGAAAGTATGTCACATGTACAGTAGCGTAGGATTTGGAAGCATATACGCAAATATTTTTTAAAAGGTATTTGGGATGTGGAGACCTCACACAGGAGATATCCCTCAGATAATGTCAATGCTGTCACCAGCGGCTAATAAAAAAATTTCAGGGAATGTCACAGGTATTTGGGATGAGGAAACGTTATACAGGAGAGGTACCACAGGTAATGTCACTGTCTGCAGCGTCAACGTAATAAGTACACTGTATGTTACAGATAAATTATTTAAGCGCACACGTTACACTTTAGATGTGGCACTGGTAATGTTACTGTCAGAAGCAAACACTGTCTATTGAAAAACGACACTGTATGTCAGATAATTATTTTAAACGCACACGTTACACTTTAGATGTGGCATGGTAATGTCACTGTCAGAAGCGGAAACCGTCTATTGAAAAAGTACTGTGTAAGTCACTGATATTTTTTTTAAACGCTCACGTTACACTGTAGTTATGCCCCTTGTAATGTCACTGTCAGAAGCAGACACCCTCTATTGAAAAAGTACACTGTATGTCACTGATAAAAAAAAAATTAAATGCTCACGTTACAGTTTAGATATGCCCCTTGTAATGTCACTGTCAGAAGCAGACACCGTCTATTGAAAAAGTACACTGTATGTCACTGATACATTTTTTAAATCCACACATTACATGCAGATGTGGCACATGTGTCAGTGATATTTTAGGTATGCGGACACTTTACACAGGAGATGTGACGCAAATAAATTAACTGTCTGCAATTTTCCCCACTTAAGGGGAGTAAAAAATTCCTTCCCAACTACAATCAGGCAATCAGAAGAACTTCCTGGTAGTGATGTCGCGAACATAAAATTTTCAGTTCGCGAACAGCGAACTCGAACTTCCGCAAATGTTCGCGAACAGACGAACCGGGCGAACCGCCATAGACTTCAATAGACAGGCGAATTTTAAAAACCAAAGGGACTCTTTCTGGCCACAATAGTGATGGAGAAGTTGTTTCAAGGGGACTAACACCTGGACTGTGGCATGCCGGAGGGGGATCCATGGCAAAACTCCCATGGAAAATTACGTAGTGGACGCAGAGTCGGGTTTTAATCCATAAAGGGCATAAATCAACTAACATTCCTAAATTGTTTGGAATAACATGCTTTAAAACATCCAGTGTGTGTATACGATCAGGTATAATGTTGTATCGATCAGGTAGTGTAAGGGTTACGCCCGATTCTCAGACATTGACAGACCAAACTCCCCTTTTAATGCACCGCAAACAGTCCATTTGCACAACCGCAAACTCCCCATTTGTACAAGGTTGGATACCAAGCTAGCCACGTCCCGGTGATGACATTGAAGGTTTCTTCCTCCACCCAGCCACGTACAACACCAAGGGTCCCCGAAAGGTCAATTGAATTGATTTTTCGAACGTGGAGATGGTTAAAAAAACGCTGGCTCCCTCCCCTTTGTTTTAATCCACGGTCACTGCTTCTGCGCCGTGCAATTTACTGTCACACCCGATATGAGTGGTATTTTCTGTAGTACTATTCTCATCAGTTTAATCCCTCTAACGTCCCCAATCTGCGGGCCATTTATTGAATAGATTTTTCGAACGGGAGATGGTTAAAAACGCTGGCTCCTCCACTCTGTTTTAATCCACGGTCACTGCGTCTGCGCCGTGCAATTTACTGTCACACCCGATATGAGTGGTATTTTCTGTAGTACTATTCTCATCAGTTTAATCCTCTAACGTCCCCAATCTGGGGGCCATTTATTGAATAGATTTTTCGAACGGGAGATGGTTAAAAACGCTGGCTCCCTCCACTCTGTTTTAAACCACGGTGACTGCGTCTGCGCCGTGCAATTTACTGTCACACCCGATATGAGTGGTATTTTCTGTAGTACTATTCTCATCAGTTTAATCCTCTAACGTCCCATATCAGGGATTGCCTTTTGTGAAAAAAAATTTAGGCCTGGTACCTTCGACTGCCTTCACAGTGACAGACCAAACTCTCATACTCCAAACTGAATTGATTTCAGGAACCGGAGATGGAAAAAGCAGCTTGGTCGGTCCTCATACTCCCAAATTGGGGCACTGCGCGTGCACAGAGCAATGTGCTGTGACACCCTATATGAGTGGTGTCTTAACTAGTACTATTCCTATCAGCGGCGGGCGGGTGTGTGGTAACTTGAGAGCAGGTGACCAAAGCTGAGCTGGAGGAAGATGGTGCGTCAAGGTTCTTAGCGGAAGCTGTTGAAGATTGGGTGTCCTGTCTAAGCCAGTCAACTACGTCCTCAGAATTTTTCGGGTTCAGGGTACATGGCCTCTGAACACTAGGCATTATTCCAGGGACAGTGGAAATCACAGCACCACGACCACGACGGCCCCTGCGGGGTGGCCTGCCTCTGCCTGTCATTTTTTTCGATAAGTGGTACTGTGCCACCCTGTATCAGTGGTGGGCACTGGCAGTGGGCACACTACAGTCTGTGGAAGTGGGCCTGACACACACTGGCAGCAGGCAAGCAACTGAAATTAGACTAATGTGTAAAAATGAAATGCCTTATTTATCGTCAAGCTACTGTGCCACCCGGTATCAGTGGTTGGCACTGGCAGTGGGCACACTACAGTCAGTGGAAGTGGGCCTGACACGCACTGGCAGCAGGCAAGCAACTGAAATTAGACTAATGTGTAAAAATTAAATGCCTTTTTTATGCAAAGTCCTGTGCCAGCCGGTATGAGTAGTGGGCACTGGCAGTGGGCACACTACAGTCACTGGAAGTCAGCCTGACACACACTGGCAGGCAACTAAACTTAGATTAAAGTGTAAAAATTAAATGACTTTTTGATGCAAAGTCCTGTGCCACATGGGATGACAGGGGTGGGCACTGGCAGTGGGCACACTACAGTCAGTGGAAGTCGGCCTGACACACACTAGCAGCAGGGGCAAGCAGCTGAAATTACACTAAAGTGTAAAAATTAAATGCCTATTTTGATGCAAAGTCCTCTGCCAGCCGGTATGAGTGGTAGGCACTGGCAGTGGGCACACTACAGTCACTGGAAGTCAGCCTGACACACACTGGCAGGCAACTAACCTTAGATTAAAGTGTAAAAATTAAATGCCTTTTTTGATGCAAAGTCCTGTGCCACATGGGATGACAGGGGTGGAGCACTGGCAGTGGGCACACTACAGTCAGTGGAAGTCGGCCTGACACACACTAGCAGCAGGCAAGCAGCTGAAATTACACTAAAGTGTAAAAATGAAATGCCTTTTTGATGCAAAGTCCTCTGCCAGCCGGTATGAGTGGTAGGCACTGGCAGTGGGCACACTACAGTCAGTGGAAGTCAGCCTGACACACACTGGCAGGCAACTAACCTTAGATTAAAGTGTAAAAATTAAATGCCTTTTTTGATGCAAAGTCCTGTACCACACGGGATGACAGGGGTGGGCACTGGCAGTGGGCACACTACAGTCTGTGGGCCTGCAGCTCCTCACACACAGGCAGGCCATGCAACTGCAATATGCATATAAAGGAAAAAAAGCAGACTAATGTTGCAGCCCTAAAAGGGCTTTTGGGGTGCTGTCAGGACGCTGTCCTTACAGCAGAGATCAGATGAGTCTTTCAGGACTGGAGTGGACACTGAATTCACTAGCCTAGCTATCGATTTCCCAATTAAATCAGCAGCAACTACACTCTCCTTCCTCTCACTAAGACTGCAGCTTCAGAATGAATCTAAAATGGATGCTGTGCAGGAGGTGGGAGGGTCTGGGAGGGAGGGTATGCTGCTGATTGGCTGGAATGTGTCTGCTGACTGTGAGGTACAGGGTCAAAGTTTGCTCAATGATGATGTATAGGGGGCAGACCGAACATCGCATATGTTCGCCCGGCAGAGGCGAACGCGAACAAGCTATGTTCGCCGGGAACTGTTTGCCGGCGAATAGTTCGGGCCATCTCTACTCCCTGGATCAACGACCCATCTCTAGTAGCTATAGCCTGTAATATTATTACACTCCAGACCCCTCTTGAATTCCTTTATTTTACTCACCATCACCACCTCCTCAGGCAGAGAGTTCCATAGTCTCACTGCTCTTGCCGTAAAAACTCTCTTCTATATTTGTGTACAAACCTTCTTTCCTCCAGACGCATGGGATGTCCCCTCGTCACAGTCCTGGGGATAAATAGATGATAGGAGAGGTCTCTGTACTGACCCCTGATATATTTATACATAGTTATTAGATCTCTATGTTATTAGATATTTTACTGTGCAAGCCTTCAATCTGAGTGTGTACCGTTAATAACCACCCTGTGTTTTCTGTCACTCAGCCAGTTACTTACCCACTTACAGACATTTTCTCCCAGTCCGAGCATCCACATTTTATATACTAACCTTTTATGTGGTACAGTGTCAAATGCTTTGGAGAAGTCCAGATATATGACATCCATTGATTCACCGCTGTCAAGTCTAGAACTTACCTCCTCATAGAAGCTGATCAAACTAGTTTGGCATGACCGATCCCTCATGAAGCCATGCTGATATGGCGTTTTTTGCTTATTTTCATTGAGATAATCCAAAATAGCATCTCTTAGGAACCCTTAAACCAGTTTACCAACAACAGATGTTAAACTTACCGGCCTATAATTTCCAGGCTCTGTTTTTGGACCCTTTTTGAATATTGGTACAACATTTGCTATGCGCCAATCCTGTGGAACATTCTCTGTCAGTATAGAGTCCGCAAATATCAGAAATAAGGGTCTGGCTATAACATTAATTAATTCCCTTAGGATACGGGGATGTATGCCATCCAGTCCTGGCAATTTGTCTATTTTAATCTTATTAAGTCGCTGTTGTACTTCTTCTTGGGTCAGACAGGACACTTTTAATGGGGGATTTATTTTTACATTCAGCATTTCATCTGACAGTTTATTTTCCTCAGTGAATACATTGGAGATAAAAATATTTAACAGCTTTGCTTTCTCCTCGTCGCTCTCTGTAACTCCCCCTTCATTACTCTTTAAAGGGCCGACACCTTCAGATTTATACTTTTTAACATTTATATAATAACATTTAGTTTTACTCTCTTTGGCAATTAATCTCTCGGTCTCTAGTTTGGCCGCTTTTATTTGTTTTTTACATGGTCTATTTTTTTCCTTATAGTTTTTCAGTGCTTCCTCGCTACCCTTCTGTTTTAGTGATTTATATGCTTTCTTTTTGTCATTTATTGCTTTCTTTACATTTCTATTTATCCACATTGGTTTCTTTTTGTTCCTTAACCTTTTATTCCCACATGGTATGTACCTCTCACAGTGAGAATTTAGGATGCTCTTAAAGATATCCCATTTTGTGGCTGTATTTTTGTTTTTGAGGACTTTGTCCCAGTTAGTTAGGCCTATGGCCCATGCTCTTTTGGATGATAATTGGAAGGTTATTACTTTATGGTCACTATTTCCCAGGTGTCCCCCAACTTGCACATCTGTTGTTCTGTCAGGTCTATTGGTTAATTCTAAGTCCAGTATGGCCATCCATCTAGTCGGGTCCTGAACCAGTTGGGAAAGGTAATTTTCTTTGGTTTTTGCCAAGAACCTGTTTCCTTTTGGGATGTACAGCTTTCAGTTTCCCAGTCTATATCAGGGTAGTTGAAGTCCCCCATAATAACCACCTCATTATGATTTGCGGCCTCGTCTATCTCGTTTAGTAATAGATTTTCTTTGGACTGTGGTATATTAGGTGGTTTATAGTAAACTCCTATTAGTAATTAATTTTTGTTTTTGCTCCATGTATCTCTACCCACAGTGACTCCACATGTTCATGTCCCTCACTTATATCTTCTCGGACTGTGGGCTTTAGATAGGACTTTACATAAAGGCAGACCCCTCCCCCTCAGGTTTTGATGATCCTTTCTAAACAGACTGTAACCCTGTACATTAACTGCCTAGTCATAGCTATCATCCAGCCATGTCTCAGTTATTCCCACTATATTATAGTCCTCCTCACACATCACTAATTCCAGTTCCCCAGTTTTGTTAGTCAGGCTTCTGGCATTAGTGTAGATACAATAAAGAGTTTTTTTTTATATTTTTAAACCTACACTTTTCCTTTTAACCCTACAACTTTCCTGGCACAGATAATTTAGCTGTCCGCAGTGGACACTGTCTACGGAAAAAGTACAATGGATGTCACTGATATTTTTTGGATGCGCACACTTTACACAGGAGATGTGGCGCAGATAATTTAACTGTCCACAGTGGCCTATTAGACGCTATTTAGCGCAGGATGTTCTACAAATATATATTGCTGCTGTCACACACAATAGTACTTAAAGGACGTTTGGGTCTCTGAAAAGTTTTTATAGTATAAATCTTCCAACAATGTCTGTCCCTGCTCTCCCTGACTAATACTTAGCCGAACACGTGTTATTGGGTGCTATATAGCACCCGATGACGTGTTCAGGCCAGCCAATTACTGTAATGCCAGTAGCCAACATGGCTACGGCATTACAGTGCGTGCCAGTTACTCCCTGCACATTTATTGGCTGCGTAGCAAAGAAACGTGTGGGAAGCAGACTCGAGCATTGCGCTCGAGCACATGCGGTACTCGGCCGAGTACCACCATGTGCCGAGCATGTTCGATCAACACTACTCCCTATCCTTTCCCTGCACTTATAAATAGTTTTTTCACCACAATCCAGTTTTTCCTATCACTGTCCTTAGCGCCTGCAGACACAACTCTCCTTACACTAAGTACGCTTGTAAATGGCAGAAGCTGAGATGGTTGCCGCTATTTATAGCGCTGTGACATCACAGGGCTGGATGGCTGCTGATTGGCTCCATGCATGGCATTATGGGTGACCTCCATATCCTCACATGTGCAGCAGCCATTTTAGGAAAAAATGCGTTTCATACCACAAAGAGTGAGGAAATTCGGCTTCGTTGCAAATCAAATTTTTCCTGAAGTTCGGATTGAATTCCACTTTGTCGAACTTTGATTCGCTCATCTCTAGTGATAAATATAACTGGGTAGTAAATGTACTGTCTATTTAATAAGAATTGCAAAAACCAGATAGGGGTTAGCCTTTATGTTAAGTCCAGTGTAAAGCCCACACTCCGAGAAGATATAAGTAGGGGTAATGAAAATGTGGAATCACTGTGGGTAGAAATACAAGGTGGGAAAAAACAATAATAAAATATTGATATAGATTGTTATAATAAAGCCCACAAAAAACCTACTACTAAGAGAAATAGGTGAGGCAGCAAATCATATTGAGACCGTTATTATGGGGGACTTCAACTACCCAGATATAGACTTTGAAACTGAAACCTGTGGATCTCATTAAAGAAACAGGTTCTTGTCAATAACTAAAGACAATAACTTTTCTCAACTGGTACAGGATTCAAGTAGAAAGACAGCTGTAAGGAAATTGGCCATACTGGACTTAGTATTAACTGATACCATAATATAATTTCAACTTACAGCGCTATTCAGGTTTTGAACTCCGTAGAGATGGCCCGAACTATTCGCCGGCGAACAGTTCCCGGCGAACATAGCTTGTTCGCGTTCGCCTCAGCAGGCGAACATATGCGATGTTCGGTCCGCCCCCTGTACATCATCATTGAGCAAACTTTGACCCTGTACCTCACAGTCAGCAGACACATTCCAGCCAATCAGCAGCATACCCTCCCTCCCAGACCCTCCCATCTCCTGAACAGCATCCATTTTAGATTCATTCTGAAGCTGCAGTCTTAGTGAGAGGAGGGAAAGTGTAGTTGCTGCTGATTTAATAGGGAAATTGATAGCTAGGCTAGTGAATTCAGTGTCCACTCCAGTCCTGAAAGACTCATCTGATCTCTGCTGTAAGGACAGCGTCCTGATAGCACCCCAAAAAGCCCTTTTTAGGGCTGCTACATTAGTCTGCTTTTTTTTTTTCTCCATATATATATTGCAGTTGCCTGGCCTGCCTGTGTGTGAGGAGCTGCAGGCCCACTGACTGTAGTGTGTCCACTGCCAGAGCCCACCACTCACACCGTGGCACAGGACTTTGCATCAAACAAAGGCATTTAATTTTTACCCTTTAATCTAAGGTTAGTTGCCTGCCAGTGTGTGTCAGGCTGACTTCCACTGACTGTAGTGTGCCCACTGCCAGTGCCCACCACTCACACCGTGTGGCACAGGACTTTGCATCAAACAAAGGCATTTAATTTTTACCCTTTAATCTAAGGTTAGTTGCCTGCCAGTGTGTGTCAGGCTAACTTCCACTGACTGTAGTGTGCCCACTGCCAGTGCCCACCACCACTCATACCGGGTGGCACAGGCATTTAATTTTTACACTTTAGTCTAATTTCAGTTGCTTGCCTGCTGCCAGTGTGTGTCAGGCCGACTTCCACAGACTGTAGTGTGCCCACTGCCAGTGCCCACCACCACTCATTCCGGGTGGCACAGGCATTTAATTTTTACACTTTAGTCTAATTTCAGTTGCTTGCCTGCTGCCAGTGTGTGTCAGGCCGACTTCCACAGACTGTAGTGTGCCTACTGCCAGTGCCCACCACCACTCATACCGTGTGGCACAGGCATTTAATTTTTACACTTTAGTATAATTTCAGTTGCTTGCCTGCTGCCAGTGTGTGTCAGGCCGACTTCCACAGACTGTAGTGTGCCCACTGCCAGTGCCCACCACCACTCATACCGGGTGGCACAGGCATTTCATTTTTACACTTTAGTTTAATTTCAGTTGCTTGCCTGCTGCCAGTGTGTGTCAGGCCGACTTCCACAGACTGTAGTGTGCCCACTGCCAGTGCCAACCACTGATACCCGGTGGCACATTAGCTTGCCGATAAATAAGGCATTTAATTTTTACACATTAGTCTAATTCGACACACGTCCTCGGATAGGGTACGTAACAGGGATTAAACTGATAGGAATAGTACTAGTTAAGACACCACTCATATAGGGTGTCACAGCACATTGCTCTGTGCACGCGCAGTGCCCCAATTTGGGAGTAGGAGGACCGACCAAGCTGCTTTTTCCATCTCCCGGTTCCTAAAATCAATTCAGTTTAGTGTATGAGAGTTTGGTCTGTCACTGTAAAGGCAGTCGAAGGTACCCGGCCTACATTTTTTTTCACAAAAGGCAATCCCTGATATGGGACGTTGGAGGGATTAAACTGATAGAAATAGTACTAGTTAAGACACCACTCATATCGGGTGTGACAGTAAATTGCACGGCGCAGACGCAGTCACCGTGGATTAAAACAAAAGGGAGGGAGCCAGAGTTTTTTTAACCATCTCCCCGTTCGAAAAATCAATTCAATAAATGGCCCCCAGATTGGGGACGTAACAGGGATTAAACTGATGAGAATACTACTACAGAAAATACCACTCATATCGGGTGTGACAGTAAATTGCACGGCGCAGACGCAGTGACCAGGGATTAAAACAAAGGGGAGGGAGCCAGAGTTTTTTTAACCATCTCCCCGTTTGAAAAATCAATTTAATTGACCTTTCAGGGACCCTTGGTGTTGTACGTGGCTGGGTGGAGGAAGAAACCTTCAATGACATCACCGGGACATGGCTAGCTTGGTATCCAACCTTGTGCAAATGGGGAGTTTGCGGTTGTGCAAATGAACTGTTTGCGGTTGTTTGCGATGCATTAAAAGGGGAGTTTGGTCTGTCAATGTCTGTAAAGTGGGCGTAACCCTTACACTACCTGATCGATACAACATCACACCTGATCGTATACACACACTGGATGTTTTAAAGCATGTTATTCCAAACAATTTAGGAATGTTAGTTGATTTATGCCCTTTATGGATTAAAACCCGACTCTGCGTCCACTACGTAATTTTCCATGGGAGTTTTGCCATGGATCCCCCTCCAGCATGCCACAGTCCAGGTGTTAGTCCCCTTGAAACAACTTTCCCATCACTATTGTGGCCAGAAAGAGTCCCTTTGGTTTTTAAAATTTGCCTGTCTATTGAAGTCTATTGCGGTTCGCCCGTTCGCGAACATTTGTGGAAGTTCGCCACTGGAGAAGGCCATTTTCAGTTATTTCGGCCCAGCACCCAGACAGAGGATAGAGCTCCCACAGCAAGGAATCATGCGTCATATCACCCACCACTGGAGAAGGCCACTTTCAGTTATTTCGGCACAGCACCCAGACAGAGGATAGAGGTCCCACAGCAAGGAATCATGCGTCATATCACCCACCACTGGAGAAGGCCACTTTCAGTTATTTCGGCCCAGCACCCAGACAAAGAAGAGAGATCCCACAGCAAGGAATAAGGCGTCATATCACCCACCACTGGAGAAGGCCACATTCAGTTATTTCAACACAGCACCCAGACAGAGGAGAGAGGTCCCACAGCAAGGAATCATGCATCATATCACCCACCACTGGAGAAGGCCACTTTCGTTTATTTCGGCCCAGCACCCAGACAGAGGAGAGAGGTCCCACAGCAAGGAATCATGCGTCATATCACCCACCACTGGAGAAGGACACTTTCGGTTATTTCGGCCCAGCACCCAGACAGAGGAGAGAGGTCCCACAGCAAGGAATCATGCGTCATATCACCCACCACTGGAGAAGGCCACTTTCAGTTATTTCGGCACAGCACCCAGACAGAGGTTAGAGGTCCCACAGCAAGGAATCATGCGTCATATCACCCACCACTGGAGAAGGCCACTTTCAGTTATTTTGGCCCAGCACTCAGACAGAGGAGAGAGGTCCCACAGCTAGGAATAAGGCGTCATATCACCCACCACTGAAGAAGGCCATTTTCAGTTACTTAGGCCAGGCACCCAGACTGAGGAGAGAGTTCCCACAGCAAGGAATCATGCGTCATATCACCCACCACTGGAGAAGGCCACTTTCAGTTATTTCGGCCCCAGCTCCCAGACAGAGGAGAGAGGTCCCACAGCAAGGAATAATGCGTCATATCACTCACCACTAGAGAAGGCCACTTTTAGTTATTTTGGCACAGCACCCAGACAGAGGAGAGAGGTCCCACAGCAATGAATCATGAGTCATATCACCCACCACTGGAGAAGGCCACTTTCAGTTATTTCGGCCCAGCACCCAGACAGAGGAGAGAGGTCCCACAGCAAGGAATCATGCGTCATTTCATCCACCACTAGAAAAGGCCACTTTCAGTTATTTCGGACCCAGCACCCAGACAGAGGAAAGATTTCCCACAGCTGAAACCACTGATTTATGGTATTGCTATTTTGGCAATTGATTTTCACCCCAAAACAAAATATATAACTTGCAGGACACTATGAAACTTGGCCAGCCACAGCTGAAACCACACATTTATGGTATTGCTATTTTGGCAATTGAATTTCACCCCAGAACAAAATATATGTTTTTGCGGACACTATTATAGTTTGCCAGCCACAGCTGTGACACCAAATTTATGGTATTGCTATTTTGGCAATTGAATTTCACCCCAGAACAAAATATATGTTTTTGTGGACACTATTATAGTTTGCCAGCCAGTGCTGGGACACCAGATTTAGGGGATTGCTATTTTGACAGTTGAATTTCACCACAGAAAATAATCTATCCTTTGCCAGACAGCAGACAGTATTATACTTGGCTAGCCAAAGCTGGAACACCAGATTTAGGTTATTGGTATTTGGGCAATTGTATTTAACCCCTTAATAAAATATAGAAATTGCTATCCTGAGTTTCTAGGGGTGACAATTAGCACAGCCAAGCCCCTGATGTAGGATATAGCAAAAAAAAAAAACTAGTATTGATGGATTGATGGACTTGGTGGCAGCTTGTTCTGGTGCACCACAAGTCACAAAATGGCCGCCGATCACCCCAGAAAATAATTGACAGAAAAACGCTCTGTGCAGCCTAAAAACCAGTGAGCAAGTAACTAGCAGAAGTTCAATCATTCACAGCTGTAGATCGATCACTTCATTAGGTGCTTTTGCTGACATTTTCCCTGCCTAATCTCGCCCTCACAGAAGCTGCGTCCTCTCCCTACACTAATCAGAGCAGTGTGACGTGCGGCGCTACGTGACTCCAGCTTAAATAGAGGCTGGGTCACATGCTGCACTTGGCCAATCACAGCCATGCCATTAGTAGGCATGACTGTGATGGGCTCTTAGGGCAGGAAGTAAAAAGCTAGCTGATTGGCTGCTGTGCAGACCTTCAGAAAGCGGGAAGTAATCGCCGAACAACTAATCCGAACCCGAACTTTTTTGAAAATGTTCGGGTTCGGGTCCGTGTCCTGAACACCCCAAAATTCGGTATGAACTCGAACTATTCTCGAACTGTTCGCTCAACACTAGTTACTACCTAAACGCGATTTTATCTCCTTCAGTGTAGCAATAGAACACAATGCCAGTAGTGGCAGTGTTGAGTTAAAGTAGATAATTAATCAGTAATACTGCACGCTATTCGAATTTGTAGTAGTGTAACTGGATGTACAGTACAGTATACTGGAGCAGTGCTGCCCTACTGTAGTTCCTTTACTTTTACCCCTTGTCAGAGGTCATATTACAGTACAGTATGGCAGTTCTTGACCGAGCCGCTTTACCCCTTATACCGGCTCCCGGCATCCCTCCCCACTCTGCCTTTCACCCTTACTGTTTGTTCGCCCCTGTAAGAGTTCCCCCACTACAGATGTTGGGCTGGCAGCATGTACATAGAACATGTGTTCTACTGTATGATGTCAGCACACAGCGTGAACCGGCAGTGGTGGGGAGCCGCATGTACTGTACTGGACTGTATACTGTACATGTGCTGTACTGTAGATAGTGTAGAAAGTGTGGAAAAAAAGATGGAAAAAAAATACTGTACTGTAAAGTATATTCCAATACAGTAGTCATCGCTGCTACGCAGCTTACTGTAATTACCGGCTGTTTCTTTTTAACCAGGAGCAGCAAGGAGGTGGTAATTACAGTACTCTGCGTAGCAGCGATAACAATGTGAATATACAGTATAGTACATGCTGTACTGTATGTTTATGTAGATATTATCAGCAGCCGAACACACCAGAGTCGGGGGGAGAGGGACTGTGAGCTGCGACAACTATAGTGTACAGTAATAACACTATCAAACAGTAACAACTGCTCTGCATACAGCAAAATCTGCAGAGTGAAGCGTGGAGC
Source organism: Bufotes viridis (assembly GCA_033119425.1). NCBI lineage: Eukaryota > Metazoa > Chordata > Amphibia > Anura > Bufonidae > Bufotes > Bufotes viridis. The sequence goes on from CM065591.1 coordinate 112,167,753, forward strand.
CCGAGAATGAGGTAGAGTACATACAGTACAGTATGTGCCGGTGAATCAGTGACAGTATACTGTTACTGTAGTTCTCCGGGTAATCCTGCACATACCGGACTTCATCCTCATCCTCTTACTACTGTATATACATGTGCTCTGTATATATGTATATATATATATATATATATATATATATATATATATAGTCCACAAAAGAATCAGTGGTAGCACCATCAAAGGAAAAAAGCGGGTGCAATGTCCAACACTGGGTCCTGGCTGAACCCAATATTATAATAATCCAAAAAAGGGAGGACTGCACTCCAAACTTGTGAAAAAATGAAAAAACTTTTATTCACCCCTTCACCCATGGTGGAGAGCGACGTTTCGGCTCGTGTGAGCCTTTCTCAAGCATAAACACAAGTGAAAGTTACAAGCAATTTAAAGGCATTTCAGCAGTGACCAACCAATCACAAAATACAATCAATTATTGTGCCATTATCGAGCACGTGTATAAAACCAAATATAAATATACCGTGCATGTGTGATAGACGTGATCACAACGATCAGTGCATTAAAACAGCAAATACATATAAAGTCCATATAGTGAATATTAAATAAATATTTATCATATACAAAAGTGTGATTAAAATGTGTCCATGTGGAGTGTTAAAAAACTCCAGGGGAAGAGACCGCAGTACCTGCCTCCATCCATAATGGCGCCCGTGGAGATACATTGAGCGTCCCTCATGATCTATTGCGCATGTTCGGGAAAACTCCCGAGCGGCCGCGCACAAGCCATGAGCGCATGCGTGCGCGTTCTATTACCTGTAGCTGTATCCGACATATTTGTTATGGGCAAAAAGCCCCAACATTAAAACAAAGTTATTCAGCATATTTGCATAAAAGATAGGTCAAAGATACACTCGGTCGCTGTGGATGGATACCACAAACATGGTGCAGGAACAGGGACCAAACTCTGCCGAGATGGGACCCATTCCAATGGATTATCGCTGTCAGATAGAGCCATGTCAATGGCTCAACTCACAGCAAATAAACCTTGCACACCTTATTGAGCGGCCAGGAGGGATTCTCCTCCAGCATCTAGACCGTCCTATATATTAAGTAGATTTCAGAAATATGCACAGAAAAAATAATAATAAATATAATAAATGATCTCCATTATCCAGGTCTTATTGTTGTTGTGGAGGTATGGTCTGTGGATCCTCCCCCTGGTGTGATGTAGATATTTTCTAAAAAATAAAATAAAAGAAAAATTAAATTAATTACATATAAGAATACTTTTTCTTTATTTTCTTTGTATGTAGATTTTCACTTGTCCTAGCTTTATCCTACCCAATGGGGGAAACTGTACGTTTAGAATATATACGTCTAGAATATATATACTGTGTATATGTATATATATGGATAGGAAGGTTTAAATCGGCACTCAATATCTGGGGTCATGCAGGAAACCGTCAATTGCGATGATAAAACTAGTTTATCAATATAAAAACTTGATATAATCAATTTACAGAATGATTTAAAAAAAAAATTAAAAAAGCAAAAAAATTGCATAAAGAATGATAAAGTGGATTAAAAAATAAGGCGCATAGTTCATAAGGCACCAAAGTTCATGTAGCAGCGAAATTCATAGAGCGACAACTCTCGTGCGGCTGGTCCAAATATATACACAAATCCGTATAGGCGTTATGGATTCATCAATCAATAGTATCTCCTGTGTTAGTTAATGGTTATTATATAATCACAAACAGTTTATCTTTATTTGAAATATACAGTAGTGCTCGCTGTATAATATTCGTAATGCTTCTTGTATCAATCAATAATTGTTATGTGATCACATACAGTACATCAGTGTTTAAAGCCGCACATACTGGACTTCATCTCCCTCCTCTTACCATATACATGTGCTCTGTATATACGTGTATAGATAGATAGATAGATAGATAGATAGATAGATAGATAGATAGATAGATAGATATTATGGTTTAAACGGGCACTCACTCAATATCAGGGGTCTCGCAGGAAAGAGCTGTCTGATTGTTTGATTCACGAAGCATTACAAATATTATACAGCGAACACTATATTTTAAATATGGATGAACTGTATGTAATTATATAATAACCATTAATTAACACAGGACATATCATCAATTTATGAATCCATAACGTCTATACGGATTTATGTGTATATATTTGGACTAGCCCCATGAATTTCGCTGCTACAGTACATAAACTTTGCTGCCTTATTTTTTAATCCACTTTATCATTGTCATAATTTTCTCATTTTTTGCATTTCTTTCGCATTTTTCATTTTTTTAAAATAATTCTGTATATTGATTATATCAACTTTTTATATTAATAAACTAGTTTTATTATTGCAATTGACAGTTTACTGCGTGACCCCAGATACTGAGCACGGGTTTAAACCTTCTTACCCATTTATTTCTTACTGACTGGGTGAATCAGACCTAACCCTGTGGAGCTTCTCCATACCATTTGTGGTGTGCATATACAGTATTTATTTTAGCTACTTTCAAGCATTCAGAATTCATTAGAATCAGAGGTTCCTCCGCATTTCTACACCTATAACAGTGTAAATATGTTGTACTGTTCCTATGTTTGGCTGTGGTTTTCTGTGTATGAATACAGTACATGCAACATAAAAAGTAATATATCTTGTGAGTTGATACAAATTTACACATTTTACTGCACTTTGTATATTTTTCCCCCAAACCTACGTTGTGTACTGTACTGTATATTCATTTCTGACACCTTTAATTTTTCATTGCAAGCTGTAGATACTGTATGCTATTCTAAATATTGGATCTCTTTCTCCACAATTGCGCAATAGAAATCTACAGTATTATGATGTTACCACAGACACCATCTATCTAACTGATATCTATCAATTTATCTGTCCATATGTCTATCTGATCAATACAGTAGCATTGCAGGTTCATAGTGGGAGTAGTATACAGTATCAATAAATCAATACAGCTGCAGCGTTGGGTAAGGTTTAAAATACACCAAAAGTTAGCAGGCAAAAATATTCTGTACCAATAAATGCACCGCTGCTGCTATATTGATTTATTATAAATAAATATATGTATATCATATACACATTTACATATAGTATAATTAGTGATATTGTGTATAATTATTTGTTCCATGAACCATATGAGGTATAGTGAATTATATATAGTGTTTTGTACAATATAATGTACATAGATAGATAGATAGAAAAGAGGAGGAAGGAGAATACTGTACAATAATGTGATACTGCCGCTCAGCACGAGCTACAGTACTGTAGAACTATGATGGAAGAAAGGTGATTAAAGCATTAATGGGCAGTATGACTGGAGGTCAGGGGGACATTCCAGAACATCAAGGGTCAATAAAATAAAATAAAAAAAGGGCAGTATCTCAGCTTTCTACTTAATGAGTAGTAGTAATGCAAAAATATGAGAAAAAAAAAAACTTTTATTAACAATAAAGCAGTAGACCGAATTGAATGCTGAATGAATAGACAGAATACTTTACTAAGACTGTGGCATTAAATTTCCATTAACCCAGTTTCTGTACAATGCGCACACCCATACCCCAAATTTCCCATTCACTGTTCGCCAAGGAAACTCCTGTACAAAGGGCATGCTACTACATGCTGGCATTTCTTTTATTTATTTTCCCAATGAATTAGATATACAGTATTATTAATTTATGAATGAGCGGAACCATAGAAAGTACAATACAAGTACAATACAAAACAGTAAATCACCGACTTTACCACATCATCCCCAGTGTATTGCGATATGTTCTGGTCACTTGACTTGCTGCTTACTGTCAGTCAGCGCTTGCTGGGATTGACCTACAGTATGCTGGACATCTACTGTATATATATTTTGTAAAAAAAAAAGTTATATTGTTTTGATTTTAGATTTAGCATGTATGATCTTTCTATCTAATCTCATATCTATCTATCTATCTATCTATCTATCTATCTATCTATCTATCTATCTCATATCTATCTATCCCATATCAATCTATCTATTTATCTATCTCATCTATCTATCTAAATATCTATCTATCTCAACCTTATTTGGACCCGTTCACTGATAGCAAACAGCGAATTAAATGAATTGCAAGTAAATGATGCACAAAAGTCCAGAACTTGGCAGTCCAAATTTATTGATGGGCCAAAATGCAGCAATTTTTTCATTATAATAATTATTATTGATTATTATTATTGATTATTATTATTGAATATTCTGTATTGAGCGCTCCAGCTATAAAAAGACCTGGCAGTGAAGAAAATGCAGATTACTGTTATTAGGATACCAAGATGCTGCCATTTTTTATATTAATTAAATACAATAACACTAGGTGTTGAGCAGTGCCCCACTGACCTCCTGTCCATTAACCTTTTCATCCCCTTTCTACTTGCATTCAATTATTTGCCCAGGGGATGAAGTGGTGAGGTCGGTGAGTTACAGTTCTGTACTGTACTTTCTATGGCTCTGTTCAGCACCTTTGTTTTTTAATTATTCATAAAGTTAAAAATACTGTACTAATTCATTGGGAAAATAAATAATTTAAAGGGAATGCTGGCACCTGTACTGTGCTGCAGATGCTCTATAGTACTGTAAACTGATCTCCAGTTCAGATGCACAAAAGTCCAGAACTTATACTAAAAAAACCTGATCTCACAACAGATGAAGCAGGATTTGTCCGAACCAGGAAAGCTGACTGTAGTGTTGAGCACGAATATTCGAATAGCGAATTTTTATCGCGAATATCGCAACTTCGATAATTCGCAAATATTGAGTATATATTCGCTATTTTGAATATTCAATTTTTTATTTTTTTTTAGCTGTTAATCCTTGTTGCTCTATGGTTGTCTTCCCACTTCCCAAAAGCTGTTCTTACCTGTCTGGAGGATTCCTGGCGCCCTGCCCTCTCCAGTCAAAGCCCGCTGCCGCTTCTGCCGACTTCCCATCTGCATGAGAACGCCTCCATGCTAAAATGTACTGTCAGATGTGAGAATCACGATCTCACAAATTTGATTAAGTTGTAATCGCAATGCGATTAATATAACCTGAGTTGCTAATGGTTGTTGCTAGAATGTAACTAAGATTGAGAATATAGTGCTATATTCGTGAATTCGTGACATTCGTCATCTTCCTTATATTCTAGCAAAACAACCATTAGGAACTTAGCTCTAAGATCAATTCGCAATGCGAGTATATGTTCGCTTCGCAAATGAAACTTAGAGCTGAGTTACCAATGGTTGTAGCTAGAATATAACGAAGATTGAGAATATAGTGCTATATTCGTGAATTTGTGATATTCGTGATTAGAGATGAACGAACAGTAAAAAAATGTCCGTTGTTCGGCGTTCAGGTGGTGGTAAGTCGCGCATCCCGTTATGGATTCCACTATAGCGGCATATGGAATCCATTAAGGGGCGGCTGCCACCAACCCGAACTTTTGCACAGCCGAAGGACCTGGGGTGACGTCACTGTCATGTGATCAGTGCAGGGGGCGTGGCTCAGCATTGGATTTGATCCCGTGCTTAGCCACACCCCCTGCACTGATCACATGACAGTGACGTCACCCCAGGTCCTTCGGTTGTGCAAAAGTTCGGGTTGGTGGCAGCCGCCCCTTAATGGATTCCATATGCCGCTATAGTGGAATCCATAACGGGATGCGCGACTTACCACCACCCGAACGCCGAACAACTGACTTTTTTTTAATGTTCGCTCATCTCTATTCGTGATATTCGTCATCTTTGTTATGTTCTAGCAATACAACCATTAGGAACTTAGCTCTAAGATCAATTCGCAATGCCAGTCTATTTTCGCTTCGCAAAGGAAACTTAGAGCTGAGTTGCTAATGGTTGTTGCTAGTATATAACGAAGATTGAGAATATAGTTCTATATTCGTGAATTTGTGATATTCGTCATCTTCGTTATATTCTAGCAATACAACCATTAGGAACTTAGCTCTAAGATCAATTCGCAATGCGAGTATATGTTCGCATTGCGAATGAAACTTAGAGCTGAGTTCCTAATGGTTGTTGCTAGAATATAACGAAGATTGAGAATATAGTGCTATATTCATGATATTCGTTATCTTTGTCAATTCTAGCAATATAAGTTACAACCATTAGGAACTCAGCTCTAAGTTTAATACGCAATGCGAATATAAATTCAAGTAACATTCGCATTATATAGAATAATGACGAATATTCAATTTTGACGAATATATAACAAATATTCAATCGAATATTCGCGAAATATAGCGAAATCGAATATGGCACCTCCCGCTCATCACTAAAGCTGAGTACTTGAGTAGTATTTATTCATGGTGTCTTGCATAAGCATGCACAGTTTAATTAAACAAATGTAATAAATTATGAATAAGTTATGAACAGTACAATAAATTAGTAATATAAAGTATATAAAGAATATCTGGAGAGAAAATAGCATCCTTCATAAGGATCAGCCTGTCAGAGCTGCACACATGTATATACACATATATATATAAAATTTTACTACTGTAAAATGTACTTTACAGGGGCTCTGATTAGGGCTGCATTCCCCTCCCCCCTACAGGGAGCTTGCTGTCTGAGAATGAGATTGCACCCTATGGCCTCTTTCACATGGGCGTCACGTTTGACGCCCGGATAAGAGGCGGGTGCATTTCGAGAAAATGCGCGATTTTCCCTCGCGAGTGCAAAGAGTTTTAATGCGTTTTGCATGCGCGTGGGAAAAATCAGCATCCCAGATCCGAACCCGGACTTCATCACTGAAGTTAGGGTTTGGGTTGAGTATTCTGTAGATTTCATTATTTTCCCTTATAACATGGCTATAAGGGAAAATAATAGCATTCTCAATACAGAATGCTTTGTAAAATGTGGATTAAGGGGTTAAAAATAAAAAAAAATTAACTCAACTTATCCACTTGATCTCGTAGTTGCGATCGCTTCTTCATAAATTAGCTGTCGGCTAAAGGACCTGTGATGGCGTCACTGAGCTCATCACATGGTCCAGTCACATGGTCCATCACCATGGTGATGGACCATGTGATGTGACGTCACCACAGGTTCTTTAGATGGCAGCTAATGTTTGAAGAAGACAGAAGAGATCGGCAACTACGCGATCAAGTGGATAAGGTGAGTTATTTTTTTTAACCCCTTAATCCACATTTTACAAAGCATTCTGTATTGAGAATGCTATTATTTTCCCTTATAACCATGTTTTAAGGGAAAATAATAACAATCGGGACCAGTCTCTTAGCAAACTTGCGGGAAAATCGTACTGCATCCGCACTTGCTTGCAGATTATTGCGATTTTCCAGCAGCCACATATACTTCTATGGGGCCTGCGTTGCGTGAAAAATGCACGATATAGTGCATGTTGCGATTTTCACGCAACGCAGAAGTTATGCGTGAAAATCACCGCTCATGTGCATAGCCCCATAGAAATGAATGGGTCAGGATTCAGTGCGGGTGCAATGCGTTCACAACACGCCCGTGTGAAAGGGGCCTATCTCTATACACACTAATGCCCTCCTATTCACAGAAAGGTGGAGGTAAAAGGAGCTCCCAGTGTGGGGGGAGGGGGGGGGTATTATCTGCAGATGAATGAAATGCAGGTTTAACTGTTGGACACCCTTTAAGTGCTGGTGCCCTGGAGCGCATGACATCAGTGTGTACAGAGATGCTGTGCGCTCCCATTACACTGATGTTTGGAGCGCATTCAAATGTCCATATGATGTGACAGCTTCTCAGCTGCAGAATTGTATTTTATTTTAATTCTCCACTATGAAAGATACCATAAATAATTAAAATGAATAAATAAAATAAAACAATAGATGCTTATGCCAATAGATCTGCACTTACTCCATATAAATCCCTACTGGGAGTGTATGTGGGGGAAGTGGTACAGAAAACAATAGGCTTGTTAATCAGTCTATTTAAAGAGCCTTTGTTTTGCTGTTTTCGGTTACACACTTGATATCCTGCCCCACCCTCGATAAAAAGCCTTCACCACATCTTTTGTTATATTTTTTTACTTTCCTTTTTTCCATAGATCAGTGCGGCATTTGAGCTATGATTTGTTTACAATAAAGGATGCTTATAGCCACCATTTTTTTTACTTGTAATATATTTTTATATTTGCAAAAAATGCATTGATAGTTATCAATTTTATCAGGTATTACATCTGTATTAAATCATGCATTGTGATTGATAGTGGAACTATGTATATACACTATATACTGCTGCTGTGGATATAAAAAAAAAAAAAAAAATATATATATATATATATATATATGTTATATACAGTAGAAGTAGACATATTTACACCAACTAGATGCCGAATAATCAATTGATACCCTTATGATCTTGTAAATGAATAAAAATATAAAAAATAATTGGTTTGATAAATATATATAGATGTATATAATGAAAAACAAAAAATAATGGATAAAAATATATCTGTAAATATGTGTGTGTATTAGTGTACGGCTGGCTCACGCAACAGCTCCTTCCATTTATAGCAAACCATAAGAAATATGGCAAAATTTAATAAAAAATACATTGTAAGTTGTGGAGACTTTAAAAATAAGGAAATGCTCTTTACAGGGACTGAATAACATTCCATTTGCTAATATAAGCTTAAGTCCTCAGAAGTGTTTTATGTTGACAAAGTAACATAATGCGAGCCTATTCTGTACATGAATATACCGAATACTGAGCATTGGCTTATACACACACTATATATATATATATATATATATATATATATGAGGAGGGGGAGGGCAGGTATCCACAGATATCCACAGATTCATATCACACTTTAAAAAAACTATGTAATGATTTGTAAGTAGTGACTTCACAGTTCACTAAAGAACACTTAGATTGTGTGGTAAAATTAGGACTGGTAATGTACAAGTGGACACCCCTTAATAGTATTGCGGCTGCGTACCTTATTTTAAATATCAGTAATTCACGTCTCCATTAGTGTTGAGCGAACAGTTCGAAAATCGTTCGGGTCCATACCGATTTTTGGGGTGTCCGTGACACGGACCCGAACACGGACATTTTCAAAAAAGTTCGGGTTCGGGTCCGGTGTTCGTCGATTTCTTCCGGCTTTCTGAAGGGCTGCATAGCAGCCAATCAGCTAGCGTTTTACTTCTTGCCCTAAGAGCCCATCACAGCCATGCCTACTAATGGCATGGCTGTGATTGGCCAAGTGCAGCATGTGACCCAGCCTCAATTTAAGCTGGAGTCACGTAGCGCCGCACGTCACACTGCTCTGACTAGTGTAGGGAGAGGATGCAGCTTCTGTGAGGGCGAGATAGGCAGGGATAAAGAAGTGATTGAATGATCTACCTTTCTACACCTGTGCATCAGAACAACTCAGCTGAGCTGATCACTGAAAGTCACTATTTTGTTGAGACTGGCCAGAGCGATTTTTACTGGCACATGTAACTGGGCTGACCGGGCGGTGGCCATTTTGGGACTTGTGGTGCGCCAGCACTTGCTGCCACAGAGTCTAAACCAAAGCTCCAAAGAAGTGAAAAATCTACACCTGTGAATCAGAACAACAGCGATTCAGCTGCTCAGTCAAAGTCTGTTTTTTTCTGGCTGGGCAGACTGTTTTCTGGCACATGTTACTGGGCTGATAGGCGGCGGCCATTTTGGGACTTGTGGTGCTACAGCAAAAGCTGCCACAACGTCCATTAATCTCATGTAATAGTCGATTTTTTCATAGATATACTACATCAGGGGTTTGGCTGTGCTTGTGTCACCCATACTAACTGCAAAGATATTTAATATATCAGTGGTGAAACTGAAAGTAACCCACTTGGATAGCAAATCCCATGAATGTGCTGTTCCAGCTAGGCTAGCCAGTGCCACTACTTTGTCCAATACTGTCAGCCAGAAATATATATTTTTTTATGTGTCAGAAATATAAATTAGAAAAAGCTTTCACCGTAATAATAAAATTATTCTGGTGTTAGACCAGAAGAAGCACTCCTGTTGTAATTAATACTGTAAAAAGGCTTAGGCAATA
>CM065591.1:112178334-112201423 GCA_033119425.1 Bufotes viridis
TAGAACCCTTAATCAGTATTTTGTGGAATCAGGTATATTGCACTCCTCAATCATTATTTTATGGAAACAGGTATATAGAACCCCTGAATCAATATTTGGTGGAAGCAGGTATATCAAACCCCTTAATCAATATTTGGTGGAAGCAGAGATATTGCACCCCTCAAACTGAATTTTGTGGAAGCAGGTATATCAAACCCCTTAATCAGTATTTTGTGGAAGCAGGTATATCCCACCCCTCAATCAGTTTTTTTGGGGGGCAAAAGGTATATCACACCTATTGCAAATAGTTGTTCCAAAAGCGCTTGTCCCATGATTTACCTGAGGTATCGCAGCAGAACCGCATATAACTGCTGCACAATACAAATGCACTATATACTCTCTTTGTTAGAAATTATATTATAGGTATATCACACCCCTGAATCACTTTTTTGGGGGGCAACAGGTATGTCACACCAGTTGCAATTAGTTATTCCAATAGTGTTTATCCCTCTATATACCTTAGGTATCGCGGCAGAACAGCACAGAACTGCTGCACAATAAAAATGCACTATAATATATAATATACTATGTTAGAAAGTATATTATAAGTATATCACACCCCTCAGTATATCACACCTAAAGATAGCACATCTATACCAGTCCTTAAAAGGACTTTTGTGGCCCTATTAGCTAGCGTTTGGTGTCTCTAATTGTCTGTCCTTGCTCCACAAAGCAACCTCTCCCTACACTGGCAAAACGCAGAATTGAAAATGGCTGCCAAATCTGGTTCATTTATAGGGTGGGGCTGTGTCTGTGTGCTGAAATGTCCCAATTGGCTGTCCTGTCCCACCTGATGGATGTGTCATGGTTCAAAGTTTGGCACAATGCAAAAGAATATGGTGCCATATGCGAATATCGCCATATGTTCGCATGTTCGGTGAATCTCAAACGTGCAAATTTTGCCGCGAAACGACCGCTGGGCGAACTGCAAGGCCATCTTTAATAATCAGAGAGGCAGCACAGAGACCTAAGATAACTCTGGAGATGCTGCAGAGTTCCACAGCAGAGACTGGAGTATCTGTACATAGGACGACAATAAGCCGTATGCTCCATAGGGTTGGGCTTTATGGCAGAGTGGCCAGAAGAAAGCCATTACTTTCAGCTAAAAACTAAATGGCACGTTACAGGCACTAGGGACGGTGATTAGGGAAGACTTTATTCAGAAAATATTACTATTGAGCAAGTCAGAGAAAGCTTAGAGAGAGTGTAAAGATATAATAGGGAGACATTAGCCACACTGGGGCTGCAATTAGGAGGAGCAGGAGGAACACTGTGACCCCTGGCTCCTTGACACGGTGTGAGATTCTGAAGTATCCTCCATGTCATACTACTGCGACTGATAGGAGAAGTGAGCCATCCAGTCCACAATCTAATCTGCTTTCTCTTCAACGATAATGTTATGCCTTTCTGAAGCCAGCAGGGACAACTGTGACCTACTACTACTACTTCAGGGTAAAGAGTTGGTGCTGCTACTACCCACTGCCTCTGGGTCTTTCGTTTTGAACCCTTCTCTGATATTTTTGGGGAACTGTGTGCACATGGATATAATAAACAGGTTTAAGCTTAATATCTCAATATTAATCATTTAGTTTTCAAACTACAACAAAAAAAAAGGGAATGCAGGTTCAACATGCATGCTGGATCCACTCTGCCTTTTGCAGTTTTTTTTTTTTTTTTTTATTAGTGCAAGTATAAAGCTGTAGCATGATCTCCCTGCATTCATTGGAAACCTTCTAGAACCAGGAGAGGTAAGGTATAGAGTGGGCTCAGCATGCATGTTGAACCTGTATTCCCTGGATTTAATGGAGGCCATTATGACACCAAAAGCGGCAAAAAGCAGAGTGGGCCCAGCATGTATGTGGAACCTGCATTCCCGTTATTTATTTGGTGGTCAGTATGGCACCATAACAAGTAGTATTTAGTGTTAGGTTCCTGTCCTATAGAGATCACCTTGGCCTGCGACAGATAGGCAAAAATAATTTTGAACAAAATGTATTTGCCAAGAATCTCAAATCTATAAAATGAGCGTAGCATTAGCACCAGAATATTTTCTATAATTATGGCATTATTGTACTTTATTTGTGTTTGCAGAGTGCTGTTGCATTGTTTTTTTGTCTTTGCTTTTGAGATTTGCCGCAGCTGCAGTGCTGCTAGCAGGCACAGCCAGCCTCAGCTACTCTCATTTCACTTCTTGGCTGACATCTTCCCTGCCTCCTATTCTACACACACAATTCTATTTCTTCTTTGTAATTATAACATTTTCCGTCACTCTCCTGGCAGTAGAATACAAGCTTGATTGATTTCTGACTGTCCCTGACTCCCTAAGGGTACTTTTACATTAGCATTTTCTTTTCCAGTATATGCCGGGAAAAAAACTGATCAGTATTATCCCCCTGAATTCTGAATGAAGAGAAATCCATTCAGGCTGCATCAGGATATCTTCAGTTCAGTCTTTTTGACATTTCAGGAAGGAGATATTACCGCAGCAAAATTCCGGAACACTTGCCGGATTGCCGGATCCGTCATTTTTCCCATTGGAATGTATTAGTGCCAGCATTCAAAATACTGCAATGACAGATCCGTCCTTCCGGCATTGCGGTATGTGAAAAAATATATACGGATCCGTCTCTCCGCATGTCCAGCGGAGAGGCGGATCCATGTCTTACAATGCATTTGTAAGACAGATCCGTAGCCAGATCCGTCTTCAAATGCTTTCCGTGCTGGATTGCGGGATCCGGCAGGGCGTCCGGCGATGGAACTGCTTGCCAGATCACTCTGCCGCAAGTGTGAAAGATGTTTTTTCTAGCAGACACTGTCAGACCCATCTACCCTAATTCACAGCTAAGTATAGAATGATGTTCTGCTTGTTCTGCTAGGGCACCTGCCTGTCTGCTGCAGCACTGATTGGTTCATCCAGGCTACCTATTCAGCTTGGGAGCTAATCAGGGCAAGCCCCTCGCAACTTCCTCTCAGTGTCATGTGAGAACCCTTCACTAAAATGGCGCTATCTGCTGTTTTCATGGATCCTTCCAATATAAACCTGAAAAGTTTCCGTTTTGCCTGCCATCCGAAAAATAGCAAATTTTCGGTACAAACTGGTTTGCTCATCTTTAATGGCTGGTATAAGATAGATATTCTGACACATGAATTTCACCGTTTAATACATTTGGCCCATCTTACTCGAGTGCAGTTTGGAATAAAACTGACATTTGAAACACTGGCCTTAGTAAATTTTTTCTTATGACTATATAGTATAGTACAGAATGCCTGAAGTAAAGCAACTAGATGATAAAAGGTTTAAAGTTGAAGAGGAATCCTGAATATTGAGGGCTTTATTCTGCATGGATGGTAAATCTTTAAATTATAATATGGTTATCCTTTTCAGCTTAATCAACATAGTAAAGTTTTAGACACAGATACATCATTGGAGAAGGTTTCCATACATTTTCTTAATTTTTATGACTAAGCAAACATTACCATTGAAATGCTCTATAGGAGTAGTTTGTTGAAGGTTTCTGCACCATTGGGCAAAAATGCACTTATATATAAAATGCATGAAAACGCATATGCGTTTATTGTATTTATTTATTTATTTTAAGCGGCCAAGGAGCAGAACCTCTCTAGTATATGATAAATATGATATTACCAACATACTTTTTTATTCCAATGTTTCTTATAATTTTCTGTTTGAAGAAAATTCCATCCCAGGTTTTATGTCTTCTCGAATTTCCTGGGTGGAGTTTATAGGGTATAAAAAGGCACATGGAGGTTCACAAAATTACCACTGAGGAAGGAGTAAGACCCAAAAGCACTCCAAAACGCGTTTGTTCGATTTTAATAATCGTTTTCCAGTGCCTTCTGAGGAAAAAGTCCCAAGACTACTGCCGGCAGTAAACATTTTCGAAACACTTAGAAAAAATTGCATAAGAAAAAATCGCATAACTATTAAAGATATTCTACAACAAGAAAGTGAGACACGGAGGTAATCTCGCGTTAACATGCCACGGGACTTTGGGAAATGAGCGCAACACACGCCAGTACCATGTGGCAACTCGGATGCCTTTGAATAACAACCTGAGTTTTAAGGCTGAAAAAATCGTGAGTACCCCATGAATGTCGCTTCATTAAGCACCTATACTGAACCTCTACTGCAAAAAGTTTGCACGAATATATTGCTCGAGTTTAGAGTGTAAAACAAGTGCGAAAGTTCTATAAGAACTGCGAACAATTTCCATAGGTGCAGCTTAGTAAGTCCATATACTGAACTTCCACTTTATCTTAGCTCTCATTGAACTTTCGTTTTACCAAGTCCTTACAGCGAATGTATTGCGATTTTCTGGAAACCACCCAGTTACTTTGTTTGCTCAAAGGGATATAAGAATTGATATCAACTGATACATATAATCCAACATTAGAACTAATCCTCAGATTCACAATTTAGTGTGCACACTGTGGATCAAGCCTGTGTTTTTGCACATGTGTTTCTATTGATTTTGGAAGCTGTCTGAGGAATTGCTTTTTGTATATTTTCATTTAAACATTTGTTTCTAGTTTATTGAGTATTGGCCAATACGTATTGTGCAACATTTTGTGTTTATGTGATTTTAGCAGTGCTAATAAATTTTAAATTTTAATTTATCTGCGTGACCCATGTATTTGTGAGTGCTGATCTATTTACACAAATATTCTTATCTGGTAAACGGGGCTTACTTTTGATCGTGCACCTGGACAGATTTCCCTCTATAAAGTAGAGCCACCCTTATTTAGATATACTCTGAATTATAATATGGTTATCCTTTTTCAGCAAATGAGACATGCAGATGGACACCAGAAGGAGATTTGTCAGTTTTGCAGGAGTCTGCATTGTCATAATTTGCATCAACTGTAACAAATGTCACACAATATTTTTTAAGAGGTTGTCTGGATCCAAAATCTAAATAATTTTTACCTCACCCTGCATACATATGCCCCCAATACCTGCTTTTCATGTCCGAGCGTTCCTTTCTCCCTGGAAGACATCAGATTATCCTGGCAGATCTATTTACTTTCTTCTCTTCTTGTTTTGTTCAATACATAACTTTATTGATACACAAGCCTGGCTGCACTGCACAGAGATGAGTCACAGGATGGACATGCTCACCACACTGCTCTTTCTGCAGCAGCTACTCCTCTATAACTCCACTGTCCATCTTTCTGAACACAGACATCAATCTACTTCTCACTCAGTGTCTAAATCTTATCACTGGCCATCCATAGGCTCTTCCCCCACCATCTCCAGAGTGTAATAAACAGCTTGAAGCAGCAAGCACACCCAAACAAATCTGTATCTAATCATATCCTGTGTGATACCGCCTGCTGAGCTGTGCATCTAAACTCATCACTGACCATCCATGGGCTTTTCCCTCACCATCTCCAAAGTGTGATAAACAGCTGGAATCGGCAAGCACGTCTAAACACATCTGTATCTAATCCTAACATGTATGTGTGCCTGATACAGAGCCTGTTGTATGCGATACTGCCTGCTGAAGTGTGTATCTAATCCCATCTTCTATGATACAGCCAGTTGAGCTGTGTATCTAATTTCATTTTGTATCATGCAACCTGCTAAGCTGTTTATCTAAACCCTTATGCACACAACCGTATCCATTTTGCGGTCTGCGAGACACAGATCCGCTAAGTAAGGATACCGTCCGTGTGCAACACGCATTTTGTTTTTTGCAGTACTATTGATTTCTATCGATTTTAGGTCTGCATTATGAGGACCAGAATAGAACATGTTCTTTTATTTTTATTTTTTGCAGAACTGGCATACGGATGTGAGAAACACATGGACTTCATCAGTGTGTTTTCCACATCCGTATATCAGTACAGCAAAGAATAGAACAGGAAAAACAACAAATGTACACCAACACTTACTATTTATTATCCCATACATGAGAATAAGCCTATGGCACACACCATACACCAAGCCCCTTTCACATGGGTGTGATTTCAACGCAGGTGCAATGCGTGAGGTGAACGCATTGCACCCACACTGAATCAGACCCATTCATTTCTATGGGGCTGTGTACATAAGCAGTGATTTTCACGCATCACTTTTGTGTTGTGTGAAAATCGCAGCATGTTCTATATGTTGCGTTTTCACGCAACGCAGGCCCCATAGAAGTGAATAGGGCTGCGGGGAAATCACAAGCATCCGCAAGCAAGTGCGGATGTGGTGCGATTTTCCGCATGGTTGCTAGGACACGATCTTTATTATTTTCCTAATAACATGGTCATAAGGAAAATAATAGCATTCTAATTACAGAATGTTATGTAAAAGGGAAGAGAGGGTTGAAAAAAAAAAACTCACCTCCTCCTCTTGATCGCGTAGGTGCCGGGATCATTCTTATTTCTTCATTCTGCTGGGTAAAGAACCTTCCGTGACGTCACTGGATCACATGGGTCACATGGTCCAATCAAAAGATTCCATGATTGGACCATGTGACCCAGTGACGTCACCGAAGGTCCTTCAACCAACAGATATGAAGATAGAAGATGTTCCTTGCACCTACGCGATCAATGGCAGGAGATTAGTTCATTTTTATTTATTTATAACCCTCTATTGCCCTGCTAACATAGCATTCTGTATTTAGAATGCTATTATTTTCCCAAATAACCATGTTATAAGGGAAAATAATAAAATATACAGAATATTCAACCCGAAACTGGACTTCAGTGATGAAGTCCGGCTCCAGGTCTGGGTACCAAACATGCGTATTTTTACACGCGAGTGCAAACGCATTAAAACGCTTTGCACTCGCGTGGAAAAATTGCGCATTTTCCCGCAACGCACCCGCCTCTGATCCGGGCGTCAAGCGTGACGCCCGTGTGAAAGAGGCCTAAGTACCTCACAACAAAAGTACCAGACCGCTTAAATTATTGAATACTTTATTTATCAAAGACAATGCATATAATATAATTACCATAAGAAAAGGAAGGGATACAGGAATAAAGGCGACATCAAATGGAGGGAGATCACAGTGGGCAACAGTAGATCATTATACAATGTATAAATCTCATATAAAGTGCATAATGCAAAAGGACATAAGCCAAAATTAGGAATAAGAGTATAAACCATTACCCATACTTTGCTCCCTCCAGGATGGCGCCAACCCTGACGCGCATTTCGGCAGACCTTCGTCAGGGGTGGCGTCATCACTGGGGACACAGATTAAATACGTCCACTGACCAATCAGTACATACCAATTACTACTCGTAATACCGCACCTGCTAAAACACATCCTCCTTGTTGCACTAAATCCGGTCCCCAGGTCCTGTCACATGATCACACATGATCACATGACCGGACCACAGCTGCCAGCTTACATTCACTAACATTGCGAGATCTCACATCTTTTATTATCTATACTGGCACTACACAGAAAGTTTAACTGTTACGATTCTTTCAATGCATACAGAGTAGGAGGGCAATAGGCATTACAAGAGCAGGCTAGAAGAAACAGGAGGGTGGCCACCCAGAAAAGTAGGAAAGAAAGGAAAATAATAAAAAATAAATAATAATAATAATGAGAGGAGCACACGACAATTCATTATTGAAGTATAGTCTCAAATCATGAGAGTATGCATCCAAACGGCATATTAAAAAGAGGAAAATTAATTAATCATATAAGAAGTGCAATATCACGAAATTATGTGAATAATACCTAAATATTAAAAAATAATAAATATAAAAACTGTGAAATTCATGATGAGGGTTATATTAACCATGAGGGTTAATATGTGCAATTGGGTATAAAAGTGAACAATATATATATATATATATATATATATATATATATATATATACATATATATATAAAAATATATACATCAAGACAACATAAGTGATGTGAGAAAAAATGTAAATATGAATAAAAATCTAGAAAATATTAATAAAAAAATAATAAATAAAAAATAAAAGATGAAAAGGTGAGAAAAATGAAAAAAATCTTGCATTGTGAGAACACATGTGAAAAGTTTTAATCAAAATTAAAATTAATATTTTCTTACCCTCCATATATTATTAGTTATGCATCCTAACATATAAGTTTTTATAATACTATGCCCAATACTCATCACCTTACATCCTCCCCACCTCTCTGAGTATACCACCCTACCACAACTATATGGTCACCACATCATGAACTTACTCAACACGTATATAAGAAACACCCAGTAATTAGCCAAGGTTGAAGTTATCAAGTATACTATAAAAACATTAAAAAAAACACACAAACCTCTTGATTAAATTAACCAAAGGATAGAGCTCCAGAGAGCACCAAAGAACACGCAGCTACAAAAATGACGCAAAACCGGATGACTTACTCAACCCTGCAGGACATAAAGTTTTCAACTTCCAGATCCATCTGCATTCTAACTGTGCTAATCTTTTAGAGGTATTTTCCCCACGTACCTCCTTCAGAACACAATCAATAGCACAGACTTTTAAATTCTTAGGATTACAAGCATGATGTGATTTGAAGTGTCTCGCTATTGGTTTCAGCTTAGACAAATCCCTCTCATCAGTCGCAGCCAATAAATCTCTAACAAGTTCACGGACCCTCACTCGTAATTCCCTTGTGGTCAAATCCACGTAGATCTTTTGACAGGGGCATATAGCCCAGTATACCACCATTGAGCTGGAACATGTTAGAGAATGCGTGATCTGAAATGTAGACTCATGAGCAGAATCATGAAACGATGTAGCCTTCTCCATATTTGGACATGCAATACATTTTCCGCATGGGGAAAACCCCACTTCGGTTTGCCCACCCCGGAAAAATGGGGAAATTTTGGGGAATACAAGCTGCATACAAGATAATCCTTTAAATTTGTGGAGCGTCTCACCGTCACCACAGGTACTTTCATAAGTTGTTTTTCCAAAATAGGATCAGTATGGAGTACCGACCAGTGCTTCTTCAAAATCATACTAATTTCCATCCATCTAGAGTGATAACTGGTAATGAACCTAGTCCTGTTGTCATCAGACCTCTTTTTATCAGCAAAAAAAAGTTATGGCGTGATTGACTTTTGACCTTTCATATGCTCTCTTAATTGACCATTGCCTGTAGCCCTCCTTGTAAATCTCATCTTTAAATCAGAAGCTTGTTTCTCAAACTTTTCTTCCACCGAACAATTACGGCGAGCCCGCAAGAATTGTCCTGTTGATATCGCATTGATCATCTGCGGAGGATGTGAAGAAGATGCATGTAAATAAGAATTGACAGCTGTGGATTTCCTATACACATCACTCCAAACGAACATCTAAAAATCAATACAATCTCAATCATACTTGAAGGTCAATTTGATGTTCTTCTGATTTCTATTTAGTTCTTTGAAAAAATGTTCTAGTTCACATGAGTCCCCCTGCCAGATCAAAAATACATCATCGATGTACCGCGCCCAATAAATGACGCGGTCCATCGATGTGTATGATCTGACAGGAATAGGGCCCTCTCTCACAGACCCAGAAAAAGATTTGCATAAGAGGGTGCACAAGGTGCCCCCATCACAGTCCCCTGGAGCTGCAGGTAGACGGACCCATTGAAAAAGAAGTTATAGGTTAGCACGAAGTATAACAACTCCACCAAAAATTCCTCATCTTTTTATCCATATTTCCTTGTGATAGAAAAAAATTTCACACCAACTATGCCATCTTAGTGTTTGATACTCGTATAAAGTGACTCAATGTCACATGTCACAATCAAGGTATCCTCACCCAAATGCACATCCTCAATTTTCTGCAAAAATCAATGGTATCCCTAATATAGAAAAGAAGATTCATCACTATTTGTTTAAAGCGACAATCCAGATAATGTCCAACCTTCTCTGTTAAGCTCCACTCCCAGATATAATGGGCCTACCTGGTGGGGTCCTTGCATCCTTGTGGATCTTAAGCAAAAGATACAGAGTTGGTACCGTCGGTTCTTTTACAGTTAATGCGTCATGCAATGCCTTGGAAATTATCTGATTATCCATCGCTTTGTCCAAGATTTTCCTCAGATCTGTTTGAAATGAACAAAGAGTATTATGAGTCAATTTCTTATGACAAGTCTTCACCCTCAATTGTTTATATGCTTCCCGCTCGGTCACTATGTTGCCCCTTATCGGGCGGGTTTGAACACTCACATCTGAAAGTCCTGATAGATATTTTAGACTCCGTCGTTGCACTCTTAAGAGGTTATACCTTGGAATTGTGGACGTATTTAATCTGTGTCCCCCAGTGATGGAGCGTTGAGTTGGCACCATCCTGGAGGAGCACAGTATGGGTAATGGTTTATACGCTTATTCCTAATTTTGGCTTATGTCCTTTTGCATTATGCACTTTATATGAGATTTATACATTGTATGATGATCTACTTGCCCACTGTGATCTCCCTCCATCTGATGTTACCTTTATTACTGTACCCCTTCCTTTTCTACTATATGCATTGTCTAAATAAAGTATTCAATAATTTAAGCGGCCTGGTACTTTTGTTGTGAGGTACTTAAAAGATAGAACAGGTCTTATTCTGATCCTCATAATACAGTGCCCCCTTGTGCCATTCAGTGCCTCCTTGTTTGCCATTCAGTGCCCCCTTGTACCATTAATTGCCCCCTTGTGCCATCCATTGCCCCCTTGTGCCATCCATTTCCCCCTTGTTTGCCATCCAGTGCTGCCTTGTTCCATCCATTGCCCCCGCATGCCATCCATTGCCCTCTTGTGCCATCCACTGCCCCCATTGTGCCGTCCATTACCCCTTGGGCCATCCAGTGCCCCATGTGCCATCCTTTGCCCCTTTTGCCATCCAGTGCCCTTGTTTGTCATCCAGTGCCCCCTTGTGCCATCCATTGCCCCCCTCATGCCATCCAGTTCCCCATTGTTTGCCACCCAGTGCCCCTGTTTGCCATCCATTGCCCCTTGTGCCATCCACTGCCCCCATTGTGCCATCCAGTGCCCCCATTGGGATATCCTGTGCACCATGTCCGCCATCCAGTGCCTCCTTGTTTGCCATCCAGTGCCCACTTGTGCCATACATTGCCCCCATGTGCCATCCAGTGCCCCATTGTTTGCCATCCATTGCCCCATTGTGCCATCCAGTGCCCCCTTGTGCCATCCATTGCCCCCTATTATTTGCCATCCAGTGCCCCTGTTTGTCATCCATTTCCCCCTTGTGCCATCCAATTCCCCCATTGCGCCATCCATTACCTCCTTGGGCCACCCAGTGCCCCTGTTCGCCATCCAGTACTCCCTTGTGCCATTCAGTGCCTCCTGTTTGCCATAAAGTACCCCTTGTTCCATCCAGTGCCCCTTTATGCCATCCAGTGCCCCTTTATGCCATACAGTGCCCCTTGTGACATCCAGTGCCCCTGTTTGCCATCCGAAGTACCCCCTGTGACATTCACAACATAGCAATCAGCCTCTGTGACTGATCACTATGCTGTCACTCCTGCACAGAGCTTACATCACGCTGTGCAGGAGATAGTACAGGCTTCACATAGAAGCCTGTACGATACAGAGGCTTACGGCTGGCACATGCACACTAGCATTCAGCCTAGTGCACTGTGAAGACTGCCGGACGTCGCTTTCTCCAGCAGGAGGCGGTGACGTCTCTAGTAACGATCCGTCTCCTGCTGGAGAAAGGAAGAGAAGACAGAAAGAGGAGAAGATGGACTTTGGCCAGGAAGCACAGAAAAGCCATCTGGAGGGACCACGTGACCGGGAGGCAGATCTCAAGAACGATATGAAAAAAATCAAAAGCGGCCACACCCTGCGATGGCAGTGGACAACGATGTGCACACCCCAAAGATCTCACCCAAAAGATCAAATAACATGAAAGGTCAACGATAAGCACAAGGGGGCACTCACAACCAAGGACTAATGGTTCTAGATAAAATTTTTAATGGAAGTGGGTTAGATACTTATCAACTATAAATACACATACTAAAAAGATCATAAAATTCATATAAACACTGAGTCCCAGAGAATATCCACAGTCTAGGGACTGGCTCCCAGAGAAATAACTAGCAACAAACGTTTTGAGGCTGCAGTCTCTTATCCCACTTGTTGGTTAATTAGAAGCAACAGTCACTCCATATAGTGTGTCTCTTGAAAGAAAACAGTTTGAGTGTTCACATGAATAAACTCAAACAGTTTTTTTCAAGAGACACACTATATGGAGTGACTGTTGCTTCTAATTAACCAACAAGCGGGGATAAGAGGACTGCAGCCTCTAACACGTTTGTTGCTAGTTATTTCTCTGGGAGCCGGTCCCCAGACTGTGGATATTCTCTGGGACTCAGTGTTTATATGAATTTTAAGATCTCAAGAACGGCTGCGCTCTGGAAGGTAGGTATGTGAGCAATAATCTTTGGTTAGCTTGAAAAATAAAAAAAAAGGTTAAGCCCGGAAAAACCCTTTAATTTTGGCTCAGTTTATTTCTGACATTTTTGTTTGTTACTTACTACACCACACTTTTACTGGAGTAATATTGCAACGATTTTTGGAACTTATGAAGTGGAAAAGTGGGGACGCCATGAATTGCCGCTCCCCCCAGAGGCATGTCAGCCTACACCTGAGGCGAGATACTCATCTTAAAACTACAAAAATGGTTGCTCACTAATTTCCTTAAATGCCAGTGCACAGCCTGTTACTACCGTATAGCAATTTCAAAATAATATAACAAAATAAAATAAAATGTGGCTGGCTTACAATGCACTTAGTAAAACATTTATTTCATACTCATATCTCATCACTTTTTAAAACAATTGATGCAATCTATACACAATAAAAACAAAATAAAGTTAATATATTAATATACAGTCTCGATCTCTTTAAATGTAATTCACAAGAGCTCAAGCTGATTTGACAGTTTGTACCTTATATGTAACAAGACGACTATTTCTTTCTCTTTATCCACTTCTAATTGTAATCCAGTGCCTTATTCTGACCACCTTTTTATAATTGTGGTAGTTCTGTGTTTTCCATGGAATATTAGAAATCATTCAGCATGTGATCACATATATAAATTCCTCCTCTTTCTGAAAAAATAGAGGCAAGCGGCTTATACGTAATTTTAGATCAAACTCAACAGTCCATACCTCACCATCCATTAAGGTATTCAATTGAACAGTGGATGTGAATTAGTTAAAACACTGGCCACATATATAGCATGTCTGAATTATCCATGCGGATGATAACAGTATTGCTAGCTTTTCTTGAGCCTGCGATAACAGATAAGTAGTAGATAAACAGTGACAGTGTCTCTTACCTGTCTCAATATTACATCCAGCTGGTAACAGTATTGCTTACCCTCCTACAATTCTCTCCAAGGCCTTAAAACAGATTATCTGGCTGGGATCTTTATTGTGCGTTTCTTTAAAATGTCTCAACACTGTATGTAATTCATATCCTTTTTTAATGTTTGCTAAATTCTCAGCTATCCTTTTTTTAAAGGTTGTTTAGTTTTCCCTATGTACTGTTTATTGCAACTACATTGTAATAGATATATTACACTAGTTGTAGGGCAAGACATGTGTTCTTTAATGTGAAACTTATATGAGTTTTGGATAGATTTTTTGGGGGAAGTTAATAATCTGACAGTTTGCACATTTTCCACATCGACAAAAAACTTTTAATGTTAGCCAATTTTCTTTGTTACCATATTTATTACCTTTGATTGTTATGCGATATAACGTGATATACATGTGATTTTTATACCTAAATTAGATGCTTTAGTATAAACTATCTGAGGTTCCATTTTCAATTTAGGGCCTATTATTTTATCCTCCAGTAAATGTGGCCAATGTTTTTTCATTATATACTCTACTTTTTATATTTAACTTGATATGATAATATGAGCCTAATTTCTTCCTCTTTATGTTCTATTTTCTGCGACTCTTCAAAAAGTTTTTTCTATCCATCTTTTTCACTTTATTTAAAGATGTTTCCACTATTTCCAAAGGGTAATTCTTTTCAATAAATTGTTGTGTAAGTTTATTGGTCTCTATCTCAAATTGAACTTCTTGTGTACAG
This sequence comes from Bufotes viridis, assembly GCA_033119425.1. Taxonomy (NCBI): domain Eukaryota; kingdom Metazoa; phylum Chordata; class Amphibia; order Anura; family Bufonidae; genus Bufotes; species Bufotes viridis. The sequence continues at coordinate 112,192,430 of CM065591.1, forward strand.
TTCCTTTTTAATCTACAAAACTGACTGGTAGGAATATTAACCAGGCACCTTGGTAAGTGACAGCCGGGAAAGGATATAAAACCATTTTTGGTTATAGGTTTCTGGTACGTAAGTTTGACATTTTTCATTTTGTATTTTTATAGTTAAAAATTCAACCTGTACTCTAGTTTAATTTGTTGAAAATTTCAAATTCAAATCATTAGCATTCAAGGTCTTATGAAGGATATCAATTCATGTTCAGTTTTTTGCCATATAAAAATGACTTTGTCTATAAAATGACGCAAGGTCCGCCCTAAGTTTGGGGGCAATGGTCTCCTCCTCCCATTGCGCCATAAATAGATTAGAGTAGCTCGGGCGAACCTGGTACCCATAGCAGTACCCCTTTTTGTAAATAAAATTCTGAATCCTAAGAAAAATAGTTATTGGTTAGTATATGATTGATGCCCTCCACCAAAAATACTATTTGTTCCATTTGTAATGCTTCATTTTTATTTAGCTGTTTAAATACTGCATCTGAATTCTTGATTTTCTGTAAATTCACTTCTATATTTTTCTAAAAGCTGAGATGTCAGCACCCATTTCCTGCCTGGGATAACATTTGGGTGTTTCTTTAAGCTTAGTATGTGTATATAGTTGTGCTTTTTAAGTATGTGTATATAGTTGTGCTTTTATATCTGGAATAGTGGTTTCTGTCTTAGGGTTTCCCTGAAACTGATTGTCTGCTTGGGGTGGTTTTCCTGCTGCTTTTTGAATACCCCTGAGAGTTACCTTGATTGCAGGGGATGTGAAGATTGACCTACTACCTGGCTATTTTAACGTTAAATAATGTTGCACCCCGCCAGATATAATTTATTTGAATTGTAAGCAAGTTTCAGGTGTGTATGACAATAAGCCAGAAAAACCATTAAATAAATAGTCTTATCTGTGTAGTTTCTTAGATGGAGAAGGGAAATTTTTTTAATATGTTCTGGCCGGTTTTGTAGTTTCTGGCTGTGTTGGCAGATAGTGACCTTTGCATGAGGGTTTTGGCTGTCGATATGTAATGTCCTATTCCATGCGTGAGTATTGAAGTCTGGAGGGTTAATCCCGCTTGCTCCGCTTCTGGCATTACCTGGAAAAAATTATGGAAATTAAAGCGTGATAATGCGTCAGCAGCTGAGTTCTGAATGCCTTGGATATGTTGGCATGACACGTGGAAGTAAAAAGCAAGGAAAACCAGACTAATTTGCGAACACAGGGCATGATACAAGATAACTTTGACCTGCCCTTGGTAATGATGTCCACCACTGCCTGGTTGTCAGTGATGAATGTCACTTGAGAATTGGCATATTGCTTACCCCAGATTTGTGTAGCAGCTACAAATGGGTATATCTTTAATAACGGAGAGGACCTATGGTGTTCGCTAAGTGAAGAGATTTCTGAGGGCCAATAGCCTGCGAACCACTAGTTTTATATATGGCTGTGAAATCCCTGGAGGCAGCTGCATCTGAGAAAACCGTAGCGAATGTGGGCCTCTATTGGGAATGAATAGGAGATCCCGTTCCAGTTGGCCAGGAAGGTGTTCCACATAGTCAAATTGGCCATTGCTTGGAAACCCAGAAATACAGGAAGTCCTGCTCAGTGGCTGCCAGAATTAGATCTAATAACCTGGACATGAAAGCTTTACCTTGGGGCAAAGCTTAACATGCCTAGCAGGGATCGCAACTCCTGTTTAGCGAGAATTCTGCAAACTACGAATTTTGAGTTAACCTCTTTGATTTTGCTGAGCTTCTCTTCTGGCAGTCTTGCCTCCATTTTCTATGTGTCTAGAACAATACCTAGGAAGGTTACTACCGTTGAGGCACTTCTATCTTGGACGGGTGAACGGGATGTTAAGCTTCGCAAATACCTGTAGGAGGTTGTTAAGTTTACAGGGTTTAATGCCGGGTTGTTCTATCAGCAGAAAATCATCTAAATAGTGAATGACCATCGGGAATTTGCAGTGGTTTACCAGAATCCAATGTAGGGCCTGCGCGAATTGGTCAAATAGCCAAGGACTGGTCTTGGAACCAAATTTTTTTATTTTTTTATAATTTTCCTTTATTTTAATCATCTCAAAAGATACAGTTTGTAAAGAAAACAGAATTATAAAATCCTCCCCAACCCACCCCACAAGCACCCCCGCCCCCACCTTGCAGAAAAAAAAAAAGGAGGGGAGGGAAAACCAGGCTAATTAACTGTGTCCCATTCCTTCCAGACATTGCCCCACTTTAAGTAAGACCCTCTTTGTCTATACAGAATCCTCTCATAGCTTTTCACCTTCTCGACTAGACCTAACCAGTTGTTACAATCTGGAGCAGAGAAGGAGCACCATCTTCTGGATATAAGAAGCCTGGCTAGAAACAACACTTTGATCAACAGTCGGCATTTCATAGGCTGACAATTAACCTCCGATAGATCCCCCAAAACCCATATCTTGGGAGACAAGGGGATGTCAATATTAAGTCTCCGAGCCAAAGTGGTTTGAACCATTCTCCAATACCTACTCACCATCGGGCAATCCCAGAACTGATGTAAATGATCTGCCCCGGGGTCACCACAACGGGGGCAGTCAGAGGAAGCTCTAAATCCTCTCTTATGAAGCCATAAGGGTGTCACATATATTTTGTGGATAATATTAAATTGTACAACAATGTGATTAAAGTTATGCGAAACCTGATTTAAACTTTCCCCTATATTCTCCCAGTCCGGAGAACCCACCTCTGAAAGTAAAGTGGCCCAGGATCTCTGTCCTGGAGAGAGAACTTCCCAAAAAATTTTTTTTATTAAGTGTCTATAGCAATGTGTTATTTTTGCTTTCATGCAAATTAAATCGTGTAAAAATTCAGGAGTGTCTACAGTAAGTAAGTGACTATCAGAAATACTAAAAAGTGCCAACCTCAATTGAAAATATGCATACCAAGCCACCTCACCTACATTTTCCTTTTGTTTTAGCTCCATGAGAGACAGGATTCGTCCACCTTTGACCACTTGGTTCAGATACTGAACATTTTTTGACCTCCAATATTGCCGACAGTTTGGATCATCTAGATTCAAAAGCTTTAAATTATACCATAATGGGGTGCAAATCAGTGATGCCTAAACTTTAAACCAGCTCTTTATAACCAGCTAGGCTTTTGTAGCCATTCTGCAGAAAAGTTTATAACTAGTCTGTATATTTAACAAGTAATCGGACTCTAATACGGTAAAAAAATCCAGGAAACCTGGAAAAAATGTTCCACCAATTTTCTGCAGAGATGGCTATTTTCCCAGTCATTGAAAAAACAAAGCTGGGAGGCCATAAAATTGCCCCTAAAAAAGGGGAGGTTGAGACCTCCCCAATTATAAGGCATAGAGAAGTAGAGCACCTTTAATCTCACGTGCTTCCTCCCCCATAATAAATCGTTAATCATCCGCTCTATCAGTCTAAAATACTTATCCTCAATCCGTACAGGCGAATTGCGCAGAACATAAAGAACCTGGGGCAACACCACCATTTTTATTAACGAAACTCTGTCCGCTCTTGCAGGCAGAATTTTTTGCCATATCTTAGTTTTAGCTCTCAACTTTATCAATAAAGGGATCAGATTAAGTTGTAGATAGTCTTGAGTTTTGGCTGAGACTGTTATCCCCAGGTACTTTATTGAGTCAGAGATCGATAACTGATTATTCCAATTTCCTTGCAATTCATCTATAGGGAGAAGAGCAGTCTTCTCCCAGTTAACCTCCAGGCCTCCAAAGATTAACTAGCTCCATTATACGAGGAAGAGTATTTTCTGTTTGATGAATAAAAACAAAATATCATCAGCATAGAGGGATATACGATCATGCTTCCCCATTATGCCGAAACCAGCCACTCTCAAGTCTTGCCTCATGCTAGCTGCGAGGGGTTCAATATAAATGTTAAATAAAGAGGGGAAGAGGACATCCTTGACAGGTGCCTCTTCCCTAGCAAAAAACTGTCATCATATCGTTGATCCTAATCCTAGCAGCTGGAGATTTGTATAGCAACTGAACCATCGCCATAAACTTGGGGCCAAAACCCATTTTTTCATCACCTCCCAGAGAAACGTCCACTCCACCCTGTCGAAGGCCTTAATGGCATCCAACGACAGGATGGAGCGGGCGTCACCTCCAGGAGACTGAATATTCGTAAATAACCTATGCAGATTATAATGAGTGCCCCTTTTCGGCATAAAGCCAATTTGATCTGGGTGGATAATAGAAGGCATAAACCGAGAGAGCCTCCTAGCCAAAACTTTTGATAATAACTTAACATTAGTATTTAATAACGAGATTGGTCTATAAGAACTCAGTTCTACCCGATCTTTAACTTTTTTAGGAATTAAAACTATTAGAGCCTCCATCATGGAGTGTGGTAAACTCCCTCCCTGTAATGCTTGAGAAAAAACTTCTAGTATATTAGGAAGGATCACATCACTATACTTGCGATAAAATTCATACGGAAGACCATCTAACCCTTGCGATGAGTTCCCAGAGACAGACCTCAAGGCCTCCTGGATCTCCAGAAGAGACAGCTCTTCTTCCAAAGATTTTATTTGAGCTTCCGTTAAGGTCAAAAGAGGAATTTTCTCCAGGAAAAGCCACGCCAGGTCAGGTGGCAGACCGGGAGAGGGTCTATATATCTGAGTAAAGTATTGTAAAATGGTATCTCTAATTCCCTCTGGGTCTGATATAATTTCTCCATCTAAACTGCGAATCGAAGTAATAGCTTTCTTTTCTTGTCCTGTTGTGTAATTATTCTGGCTAAGAGCTTGCCAGGGCGTCCAGACTCCGAGAAATACTTTTGTCCCTTAAAAATACTCTATGGTTAGCCTTCTCGGTTACATATTCTTCCAGAGAGCAGCTAGCCTTCTGCATCTCTTCCTTGTTATGTTCAGTAGGTTGACTAATAAATCGCTCCGTTGTAAATGCCACAGTCTTAACCAGTTCCTCCTCTTTTTTCTTAAATGTTCTCCTTACTGCGGCAATATAAGCTATAAAGACCCCCTCAAATTTGCTTTCAGGGCATCCCATACTGAGTTGATGTTAGCAGAGGGGAGATTCACCTCCCAAAAGGAGGATATAAGTAGTTTAGTAGACTGGTGGTTGTCCATAATGGTAAACCTGTATGGATTCAGCTTGAATCCAAGCCCCTATTGTCCTTATTCTCCCCAGTGCGAACCTCAATCAATACGGGTGCATAGTCTGAGACTGTTCTTACTCCATTGTATCCTTCTAATGTTGTTCAAGTTACTCTCATTGGTGAGTGCTAAGTCAATCCTGGACTTTGCTCCACCACCCCTGCTAACACAGGAGTATACTCTCTTTCCTCCGCCAAGATATTCCCATATATCCACCACTCCAACCCCGAACAAAACTGGGGCAGTGGAGAATTACAAATATTCCTCCCCAAGTCTGCATCTAACGTCAGTCTGTCCTTTTAGTATCCATAACAGCGTTAAAATCTCCCATCAGAACAAGCCGACATTCTGGTCTCTTTTCCAAAAAAGCAGTAGTTGGGTAAGTGGACACATCGAGAATGGCGGAGGTATGTAGAAAAAGCGAGAATATAGCTATAGCCATAGAGCTTACCGTACAAAAAGATAAATCTGCCCTGATCATCTATATGAGATTCTATCAAGATAAAGTCTACAGAATTATGAATCAGAACGCCCCTAGAGGCACTGCTAAAAGTGGAGTGGGAGGATTGAGAGTGCCATCCACGTCATCAAACGGGTCACTGTCTCTTTGGTAAGATGGGTTTCTACTATGCAAATAATTGCAGGAAGATATCTTTTTACTGCATCCATAATAGCTTGCCTTTTAACCCCTTTCCCCAAGACCTCTAACATTCCAAGAAACAATTCTAATAGACATCAATTAAAGCGGGGACGAAAAAAAATCAAAAAAAAATCTTGGAACCAAATGTTAGCGGTTTGCGAGTAGTAGAGACCTTCCTATATAAAATTCCAAAGTTGGGGGTTGATAGATAGAAATGTCGCAAACATAAAATTTTCCGTTCGCAAAGGCGAACGCGAACTTCAGCAAATATTCACGAGCAGGCGAACCCCCATAGACTTTAATAGGCAGGCAAATTTTAAAACCCACAGGGACTCTTTCTGGCCACAATAGTGATGGAAAAGTAGTTTCAAGGGACTAACACCTGGACTGTGGCATGCCAGAGGGGATCCATGGCAAAACTCCCATGGAAAATTACGTAGTTGGCCTTGAGAGTCAGGTTTTAATCCATAGAGGGCATAAATCACCTAACATTCCTAAATTGTTTGGAATAACGTGCTTTAAAACATCCAGTGTGTGTATACGATCAGGTATGATGTTGCATCGATCAGGTAGTGTGAGGGTTACGCCCGCTTCTCAGTGACAGACCAAACTCCCCGTTTAGCGCACCGCAAACAACCGCAAACTCCCCATTTTCATAAGGTTGGATACCAAGCTAGCCATGTCCCGTTCCTTGTCCTCACTGACGTCATTGAAGGTCTCTTCCACCACCCAGCCACGTACAACACCAAGGGTCCCTGAAAGGTGACCACAAGCCCCCTGGGACGCTGTGGTTGGTCATCCACCTCCCCAAAGCCACCTTCCTCTGCAGGTCCAGCAATCAAAAAACGACAAGGCTTCTTCTGGTGGCGATGGTGACCACAACTCTTCCTCTTCATGCTCATCTACAGCCTGAACCAGCACTCTTTGCAGGGCATGCTCCAGAAAAAACGCATATGGGATGAGGTCGATGATGTTGCCTTGGGTTTGACTAACCAGGTTTGTCACCTCCGCAAAAGGACGCATGAGCCTACAGCCATTGTGCATGAGCATTCAGTAACGCGGCCAAAAAATACCCAGCTCCGCAGAGGCTGCCCTCTTTTTAAATTAAAAAAATCTGTTCTTTCCAGTTTAATCTCTGTTTTGTCCCCTATCAGGGGCCGGTGTATGGAATAGATTTTATGAACTGAGAGATGGAAAAAGATGGTTGCTCGGTCCTCTTCCTTCCAATTTGGGGCACTGCGCATGCGCCGCACAATGTACTGTGCCACCAATACAAATAGTGTGAACTACTATTTTTACCATTTTAATCTTTGTTAAGTCCCCTATCAGGGGACATGTATTGAATTGAATCCTTGCATGGGGAGATAGAGAAAAAAGCATGCTCTGTCCGCTTCCTTCTAATTTTGGGCACTTGCAATGGAATTTGCCACCAATGCAACTAGTGTTAACTAAGTACTATTCCTATCAGTTTAATCTCTGTTTGTCCCTTATCAGGGCCAGGGCCACTGTAGTGAATAGATTTTTTGGAACCGGGAGATGGAAAAAGACCCATGCTAAGTCCGCTCAGTTGGAATTTTGGGTCACTGCGCGTGCGCCGTGCAATGTACTGCAACACCCTACATAAGTGGTGGGCAGTGGGCACAGTAGAGTCTGTGGGCGTGACACACACTGGCAGGCAACTGCAATTATATTAAAGGGTAAAATGAAATTACTTTTTATCTACAAGGTACTGTGCCGACCGATATGAGTGGTGGGCACTGGCAGTGGGCACAGTACAGTCTGTGGGCCTGACACTCACTGGCAGGCAACTGCAATTATATTAAAGGTTAAAAATTAAATGACTTTTTTATCTTCAAGGTACTGTTCCACCCTATATGAGTGGTGTGCACACAGTAGTCTGTGGGCCTGCGGCCTCTCACACACGGGCAGGCAACTGCAATATATATATAGAAAAAATAAATAAAAGCAGACTGATGTACCAGCCCTAAAAGGGCTTTTGGGGTGCTGTCAGGAGACTGTCCTTACAGCAGATGGCCCTTTTCACACGAGCGCATTTTCCGCGTTGGTGCAATGCGTGACATGAACGCATAGCATCCGCACTGAATCCTGACCCATTCATTTCAATGGGTCTGTGTACATGAGCATTTTTTCACGCATCACGTGTTGCGTAAATGCAGCATGTTCTATATTCTGCGTTTTCATAGAAGTGAATGGGGCTGTGTGAAAAACGTATTGCATCCGCAAGCAAGTGCGGGAGCGTTGCGTTTTCACTGGTTGCTAGGAGATGTTGTTTGTAAACCTTCAGTTTTTATCACGCGCGTGAAAACGCATCGCACCACGCGTGGAAAAATCTGAACAACTGAACGCAATCGCAGGCAAAAACTGAATGGCTTTGCCTGTGAAGCTGAACGCATCCGCAACGCATCCGGACCTAAGGCCCCATTCACACATCCACAATTTTTGTCTGCATCCATTCCGCAATTCTGCGGATTGGATGCGGACTCATTCATTGTGAATGATTCCGGACGTGATGCGGAGAGCACCCTGCGGACAAGAATAGGCATCCCCTTTGGGGAGTGCCGGCATGAGTGTGTTGCTGGATCCGCAACACACTACGGACGTGTGAATGGGGCCTAATCCAGACACGCTCGTGTGAAAGAGGCTGATGAGTCTTTGAGGACTGGAGTGGACACAGCACACTGGCCTAGCTAACGCTTTCCCTATTAATTCATCAGCAGCAGCAACTCTCCCTGCTCTAACTAACACTGCAGCTTCAGAATGAATCTAAGATGGATGCTGTCCTTGCTTTTGATAGGAGGTGGGAGGGTCTGGGAGGGAAGGTATGCTGATTGGCTGGAATGTGTCTGCTGACTGTGAGTTACAGGGTCAAAGTTTGCTCAATGATGAAGTATAAGGGGGATCCGAACATCACATATGTTCACCCACCGCAGCGAACATGCAATGTTCGCCGAGAACTGTTCGCCGGCGAATAGTTCGGGACATCTCTATTAATAGGCAGCAACTTGACAGCATCCGCAATGTCGGCTTTGGACAACCATGCCACTTTACCTGCCAAGAGGATGAGTTGTATGGCCTCGTAACATGAGGAGTATTTCATGCAGAATTCAGAGAGGGGACTAAAGCGTTGAGACTAGGGTACACCTGAACTATGAGGCGCTGAGATCATATATC
>CM065591.1:112201923-112349611 GCA_033119425.1 Bufotes viridis
ACAGGTCGAACTGGATGGACAAATGTCTTTTTTCGGCCTTATATACTATGTTACTATGTTACTATGTTACTATAATTCATCCAGCTGCAGACAATACAAGCCCTCCTCCTCTTTTATATATAGTGTGTGTATAAGCCAATGCTCAGTATTTGGTATATTCATGTACAGAATAGCCTCCTGTCATGTTACTTTTTCAACCTAAAACACTTCTGAGGACTTAAGCTTATATTAGCAAATGGAATGTTACTCAGTCCCTGTAAAGAGCCTTTGTTCTGCGAAAGAAAGTACTGTATGCACTACGCCCTTTTTTTTTTTCTCGGAGAGCAATTGATACATCAATATACACATGAAATTACATATATATATATATATATATATATATATATATAGACTCACCTATAGAATTATTAGGAACACCATACTAATACGGTGTTGGACCCCCTTTTGCCTTCAGAACTGCCTTAATTCTACGTGGCATTGATTCAACAAGGTGCTGATAGCATTCTTTAGAAATGTTGACCCATATTGATAGAATAGCATCTTGCAGTTGATGGAGATTTGAGGGATGCACATCCAGGGCACGAAGCTCCCGTTCCACCACATCCCAAAGATGCTCTATTGGGTTGAGATCTGGTGACTGTGGGGGCCATTTTAGTACAGTGAACTCATTGTCATGTTCAAGAAACCAATTTGAAATGATTCGAGCTTTGTGACATGGTGCATTATCCCGCTGGAAGTAGCCATCAGAGGATGGGTACATGGTGGTCATGAAGGGATGGACATGGTCAAAAACAATGCTCAGGTAGCCCGTGGCATTTAAATGATCCCCAATTGGCACTAAGGGGCCTAAAGTGTGCCCAGAAAACATCCTCCACACCATTACACCACCACCACCAGCCTGCACAGTGGTAACAAGGCATGTTGGATACATGTTCTCATTCTGTTTACGCCAAATTCGGACTCTACCATTTGAATGTCTCTATAGAAATCGAGATTCATCAGACCAGGCAACATTTTTCCAGTATTCAACAGTCCAAGTTTGGTGAGCTCATGCAAATTGTAGCCTCTTTTTCCTATTTGTAGTGGAGATGAGTGGTACCCGGTGGGGTCTTCTGCTGTTGTAGCCCATCCGCCTCAAAGTTGTGCATGTTGTGGCTTCACAAATGCTTTGCTGCATACCTCGGTTGTAACGAGTGGTTATTTCAGTCAACGTTGCTCTTCTATCAGCTTGAATCAGTTGGCCCATTCTCCTCTGACCTCTAGCGTCAACAAGGCATTTTTGCCCACAGGACTGCCACATACTGGATGTTTTTCTCTTTTCACACCATTCTTTGTAAACCCTAGAAATGGTTGTGCTTGAAAATCCCAGTAACTGAGCAGATTGTGAAATACTCAGACCGGCCCGTCTGGCACCAACAACCATGCCACGCTCAAAATAGCTTAACCCCTTAAGGACTCAGCCCTATTTCACCCTAAGGACTCAGCCATTTTTTGCAAATCTGACAAGTGTCACTTTATGTGGTGATAACTTTAAAACGCTTTTTCTTATCCAGGCCATTCTGAGATGTTTTTTTGTCACATATTGTACTTCATGACAGTGGTAAAATGAAGTCGAAAAATGTCATTTTTATTTATAAAAAAATACCAAATTTACCAAAAATTTAGAAAAATTTGCAATTTTCCAAGTTTCAATTTCTCTACTTCTATAATACATAGTAATACCGCCAAAAAAGTTATTGATTTACATTCCCCATATGTCTACTTCATGTATCGATCATTTTGGGAATGCTATTTAATTTTTTGGGAACGTTAAAAGGCTTAGAAGTTTAGAAGCAAATCTTGAAATTTTTCAGAAATTTTTAAAAACCCACTTTTTAGGGACCAGTTCAGGTCTGAAGTCACTTTGTGAGGCTTACATAATAGAAACCACCCAAAAATGACCCCAAAACTGATTTTACAAACTTAATTAACCCTTTAGGTTTTCCACAAGAGTTAATGGCAAATGGAGATAACATTTCAGAATTTCAATTTTTTGGAAAATTTTCCATCAATTTTTTCCAGTAACGAAGCAAGGGTTAACAGCCAAACAAAACTTAATATTTTTTCCCCCGATATGTGGTCGTAAACTGCTGTATGGCCAAACTGCAGGGCGCAGGAGGAAAGGAACGCCATATGGTTTTTGTAAGGTGGATTTTGCTGGACTGGTTTTTTGACACCATATCCCATTTGAAGCCCCCCGATGCACCCCTAGAGTAGAAACTCCGTAAAAGTGACTTCATCTAAGAAACTACACCCCTCAAGGTATTCAAAACCAGTTTTACAAACTTTGTTAACCCTTTAGGTGTTCCTCAAGAGTTATTGGCAAATGGAGATGAAATTTCATAATTTCTATTTTTTGTTACCTTGTCTCAAAAAAAGTGTAATATAGAGCAACCAAAAATCATATTTACCCTGAAATAGTACCAACAAAACTGACACCTTATCCCGTAGTTTTCAAAATGGGGTCACTTTTTTGGAGTTTCTACTGTAGGGGTACATCAGGGGGCCTTCAAATGGGACATAGTGTCAAAAAACTAGTCCAGCAAAATCTGCTTTCCAAAAACCATATGGCGTTCCCTTCCTTCTGTGCCCTGCCGTTTGGCCATACAGCAGTTTACGACCACATATGGGGTGTTTGTGCAAACAAGAGAATCAGCGCAATAAATATTGAGGTTTGTTTGGCTGTTAACCCTTGCTTTGTTACTGGAAAAATTTATTAAAATGGAAAATGTGCAAAAAAATTGCTGTTTTGGGAACGTTTTTATTTTTTGCTATTTATATTGTTGAACTGACGGGCTAGATTGTGTGCTATTTCTATAGAGCAGGTTGTTACGGACGCGACAATACCAAATAGGACTACTTTTTAGGGGTTTTTGTTTCAGTTTTACATAATAAAGCATTTCTGAAAAAAAATATTTTTTAGTGTCTCCACATTCTGAAAGCCATAGTTTATTTTTTATTTTTTGGGCGACTGTCTTATGTAGGGGCTAATTTTTTCGGGATGAGATGGCAGTTTGATTGGCACTATCTTGGGGTGCATATGACATTTTGGTCGCTTGCTATTACACTTTTTGTGATGTAAGGTGACAAAAATGGCTTTTGACACTGTATTTATTTTTTATTTATTTATGTGTTCAGCTGAGGGGTTAGGTCATGTGTTATTTTTATAGAGCAATAGAGCAGGTTGTGACGGACGCGGCAATACCTAATAAGTTTTACACAATAATATCATTTTTTAAAACAAAAAAAAAAATCATGTTTTAGTGTCTCCACAGTTTGAGAGCCATATTTTATTTTATTTTTTTGGGCGATTGTCCTATGTAGGGGCTCTTTTTTTGCGTGATGAGGTGACGGTTAGATTGGCACTATTTGGGGGGTCATGTGACTTTTTGATCGCTTGCTATTACACTTTTTATGATGTAAGGTGACAAAACAATGGCTTTTTGACAAAGTTTTTATTTAATTTTTTTTACAGTTTTTACTTGAGGGGTTAGGTCAGGTGATATTTTAATAGAGCAGATTCTTACGGACGTGGAGATACCCAATATGTCTACTTATTAGGGTTTTTTATATTTAACACTAAAAAGTATTTTTGAAACAAAAAAAATCATGTTTTAGTCTGAGAAGCATGTTTTTTAATTTTTCGGCCAATTGTTTTAGGTAGAGGCTCATTTTTTGCGGGATGAGATGGCGGTTTGATTGGTACTATTTTGGGAGGCATACGCTTTTTTGATCGCTTTGTATTACACTTTTAGTGATGTAAGGTGCCAAAAAATGGCTTATTTAAAACCATTTTTTGGGGGGGGGGGGTTTATGGCGTTCACCTGACGAGTTCAGTCATGTGATATTTTTATAGAGCAGATTTTTAAGGACGCGGCGATACCTAATATGTGTAGTGTATTTTATTTTTTTTTTCATTTTTATTCAGTGATATGTGTTTTTTTTTTCATTTTTACTTTTTTTTTCACTTTTTTACATTTTTTTGACCCAGACCCACTTGGTTTTTGTAGATCCAGTGGATCTGGTGTCTGTATAATACAGTACAGTACACTATATAGTGCACTGTGCTGTATTTTTTACTTTACAAAGTCTGAATAGGTCTATTCAGACTTTCAGCACCATGGAGAGCAGGACGCTTCTGAAAGCGTCCTGCTTCCATGGCAACCATCACCAGCTGCCATAAGTGCGCAGCGGGTGATGGATGGGGAGGGAGTGGAGCTCCCTCCCTCTGCGATCCCATCCTATTGGGGGGCTGCAAAGGCACAGCAGCCCCCCGATGGGAGAGGGAGGGAGCTCCCTCCCTGTTAACCTTTCCATACCGCAGTCCGTACGGACCGCGGTACGGAAGGGGTTAAACGGCTGGCATCTGATCAAGTACAGATGCCAGCCGTTTCTATCAGAGTGTCAGCAATGTGCTGACACTCTGATAGATCTACTAGACACCAGGGAAACATTACAGAGGAGGCGGGCGGGGGATCGCACTCGCGATCCCGCCCGCCGCACTTCCCGCCGCCCGCAACTACCCCCCCTGCACCCCCGCAGCCATAATATGATTGGGGGCTGCAGGGGGGGTTAAAAATGAACACTTTGGGGGCATTAACTCTCTGATCCCCGCGGTCACAGACCCCACGGGGATCAGAGATCGCACAAAGTGCTGCAAACCGCAGGTCTGAATTGACCTGCGGTTTGCAGCGATCGCCGATATGGGGGGGTCACAGGACCCCCCCCCCCTGGGCATTGTAACAAGGTACCTGCTGAATGATTTCAGCAGGTACCTTGTTCCGATCACTGCCGGCTGAGCAGCAGTGATCGGAACTACCTGTACGTCATGGGTCCTTAAGGACTCGGAAACCATGACGTACAGGTACGTCATGCATCCTTAAGGGGTTAAATAACCTTTCTTTCCCATTCTGTCATTCAGTTTGGAGTTCAGGAGATTGTCTTGACCATGTCCACACCCCTAAATGCATTGAAGCAACTGCCATGTGATTGGTTGACTAGATAAGTGCATTAATGAGAAATAGAACAGGTGTTCCTAATAATTCTTTAGGTGAGTGTATATATATATACACACACACACATATATGCATCTATACATACACATATACTGTAAACATATATATTCAAATTTACTACTGAAAAATCTACTTTACTGGGGCTCTGATTAGGGTTGCATTCCCCTCCCCTCTACAGGGAGCTTGCTGTCTATGAATGAGATCGCACCCTATCTCTGTACACACTGATGCCCTGCACTCCCAATCACAGAAAGCCCGGAGGCAAAAGGAACTCCCTCTGAGGGTGGGGGGTATTGTTTGCAGATGGATGAATGCAGGTTATTTTACTGCTTGACACCCTTTCAGTGTTGGTGCCCTGGATCGCACAACATCAGTGTGTATAGAGATGCTGTGTGCTCCCATTACACATTACACTGATGTTTGGAGCGCATCTAAAAGTCAATGGGATGTGACAGCTGTACTGCCCCTTTGTATGGTTCCGCTCAGCGCTTCTGTTTTTTTTTAATTATTCATAAATTATTTGTGAAAATGGGGCAAATTTTGACTGGAGATAAGTTTACAGTACTATAGAGCATCTGCAGCACAGTACAGGTGCCGGCATTCCCTTTAAATTATTTGTTTTCAATGAATTAGTACAGTATTTTTAACTTTATGAATAATTAAAAAACAAAGAAGCAAAAATACATGGGGTGACAGCACCATTGTAGGTAAATACCCAAAGTCCATATAGTGGCGGTGCCTGCGATGTTAGGACCTGACCATTGGTCCCCAATACGATACCAAACAAGAAAGGATCACGGCACTCCTTCATCTGTAGAAAATGTTCTTTATTCCACCTTAAAGTGCGACGTTTCGACTTTAATCAAGTCTTTATCAAGCATGCTTGATAAAGACTTGATTAAAGTCGAAACGCCGCACTTTAAGGTGGAATAAAGAACATTTTCTACAGACGAAGGAGTGCCGCGATCCTTTCTTGTTTGGTAATTAAAAAACAAAGGCGCTCAACACCTAGTGTCATTGTATTTAATTAATATAAAAAAATGGCAGCATCTCTGTATCCTAATAACAGTAATCTGCCATTTTCTTCACTGCCAGGTCTTTTTATAGCTGGAGCGCTCAATACAGAATATTCAGCCAATCACATTCTAGTTCCCAAGGTCATGGGCATCAATCACAGGCCGGTTCTCACGGAAATTAAGGTTAAATAACTTATTAACCAATATGAAATAATTGTTTTGACAAGCTGTCAACACCAATTGAGCTGTATTCCCAGTGAACCAGGCTCTGATTGGTTCCCATGACCGTGGGAACTAGAATGTGATTGGCTGAATATTCTGTATTGAGCGCTCCAGCTATAAAAAGACCTGGCAGTGAAGAAAATGGCAGATTAATGTTATTAAAATACCGAAATGCTGCCTTTTTCTTTTACATTAATTAAATACAATGACACTAGGTGTTGAGCAGCGCCCCACTGACCTCCGGTCCATTAACCTTTTCATCCCCTTTCATATCGAATGATTAAATATATATATATATACATATATATATAGACAAAAGCAAAAATCCGGCAGCACTCCTTCAATGTATTTCAATGGTGCACGCGTCCGCCCCTGGTCATGGGGTCTCTCTACAAAACCAACAAATTGGTGCAGCACTCCTTGGGTAAATGTGAACAAAAATGTGTTTATTCACACATCCCGTCTATGAGTGGTGAAATGTATATACATTTGGATAGATACATGCATATAATACTATAGATGGGTTGTTATGCTATTATAGACGGGATGTTATGTCATTGTGAAACCATAGATGGGGACATTTGCCTGATCTCCTGCCCTTTAATAGCATGGACTTGTTCGCACAGGAATGAGTATGCGCAGGTGCGAGGATTTCGTCATCGCGTGCGCAGCTCATCCCGCGATACAAGCCGTGGGTACAAGGAAGTAAGTTCCGGGAGGAATTTAGGGCATGCGCAATAGAATGAGAGGTACGCCGAATATGTTGAAGTCTCCATCTTCCTTTGCTACATGTGATTGGTGCCAAGGTAATTTTAATCTGTATAATTATTGTTCTCCTATTCTATTTTCTAGCATGTTCTGGGTATGATGCAAGCCAGGCTTCTTTCTGTTTTTATATATATGCACAAGAGCACTTTCACTTGTTGTACTATGTACCTTATTATACACAGTCAGTTTGTACAATGGAGTAGGATGAGGTACTCCCTGGATGAACTTTACACAGAATGAATTGTTGGCACAAGGACTTTTTTCTATGTTATTTATCACGTAATTTTAATGACACACATGTGAAATTAATAATGAACTATGTATAAAAACACGATGTTGATATGTATTATTCACTTGGCTTGAAAATGGCTCTGTGAGAGAGCTGAAACGTTGCTGTGTTAACATGTGTGAATAAACACATTTTTGTTCACTTTTACCCAAGGAGTGCTGCGCCAATTTGTTGGTTTATATATATATATATATATATATATATATATATATATATATATTTATGGTCAGGGCTAGAGGATAGCGAGCAGCGGGGAAAGAGGGAATCCTAACCCTGACCATAGTGGCTGGGGTGTGCCAGGAGCCACGACCGCGGGTACGCCAATAAAGGGGGCATGCCCAAAAAGGTGAGAGCGAAAGAAAAGAAGAAAGGGGCACGCCGCGGGAACGCCAGGCTGGAGGGAGGTTGGAGCGGGGTTAAATAATACATGCCCCTCCCACAAATACAGGCTGAAGCGTCAGCCTTAACTATTTATCTGTGGGCGTGATGACGTGAGTAACGCACGTCGCGCTCTCCTCTCCTGCCTTACCTCCCCCCCTCGCCTCGTTCTCAGGCCGATGCTGATGTCCTGATGCGGCTGGTTCCCCGTGCACGCCGAGTTTAGCTCCGCTCCCTGGTGCCGCTGTGTGAACTCTCCTGGGGTCCTGCTGTGCCTCCCACTCACCTTCCGCTGCCTGCCGTCCGCCGCTCTGCTGGTTCCGCTGATTCCGGCTCTGGTCATCTCCCCCCCTGTTTGTGTCAGCAAGGCTCGGCTCTTCCTTCTGCCTGCTCTTTTGCCTCCTTCAAACGTGGCTCTCCTCCTGCTGTATTGGGCTTTGCTTGCCCCTCCATTGTCTCCCTCCTGCTCTGTGGCTGCCTCCCGCCGTGCTGGCTTGGACTGTCCTCGATATCCCTGATGTCCCTGATGCTGGTGAACCGTCCTCCTCCTCGTGCCCTCCATCTGATTCCGTTTGGCTGGGTGAAGACGTCAGCTAAGTGATCTTTTTTGTGTATTACAGTTGGCATTTGGTGCATCTGGTTCAGGTCTCCCTCCTGCATTTTGCACATACTCTCCTGCTGCCCCTGCCCCGTCTGCCCCCTCTGCAATGTTGCTTTAGAGGAGAGGGGAAAAAAAAAAAAAAAAGAGGAGAGGGGAAACAGGGGAAAAAAAAAAGTGAGGAAAAAAAAAAGTGAGGGGAAAAAGAGGGGCAAGGAAGCAAAAAACAACAACAACAACAAAAAAAAAAACTCTCTGAAGATGGGTTATCAGAAGCGGATCAGGAAAGAGGAGAGGTGAGCTTGCCATTACAGATTGAGTCTGAACATGACCCTTTGGCTTTAGAAAATTTTTTGGACGCTGTAAAAAGTAACGGCACCTTAATGCAAGGGATGGCATTTGGTGCATCTGGTTCAGGTCTCCCTCCTGCATTTTGCACATACTCTCCTGCTGCCCTTGCCCCCTCTGCCCCCTCTGCAATGTTGCTTTAGAGGAGAGGGGGGAAAAAAAAAAAGAGGAGAGGGGAAACAGGGGGAAAAAAAGTGAGGGAAAAAAAAAAAGTGAGGGGAAAAAGAGGGGCAAGGAAGCAAAAAACAAAAAACAAAAAAAAAAAAAACGGGGGGGGGGGAGAAAAGAAAAGAAGAAGAAGGGAAGAGGGGAAGGGGGAAGAAAAAAAAATAAAAAAAAAATTACTAAAAAGGGGGCAATGGCTCCGAAACGGCGGTCGGTGGATACCTCTGGAGTAAAGATGGGGGTTAAGGCCCCGGAAGGGAAAATTGATAAATATTTAAAATCCCCTGCTTCAAATGAAAAGGGACTGTTTAAGGGGAAATCAAGTATAAATCTTAAGAAAAATATAACTGCCCCCCAAACAGACGAACTCTCTGAAGATGGGTTATCAGAAGCGATTCAGGAAAGAGGAGAGGTGAGCTTGCCATTACAGATTGAGTCTGAACATGACCCTTTGGCTTTAGAATTTTTTTTGGACGCTGTAAAAAGTAACGGCACCTTAATGCAAGGGATGGCCACCCAACTGGGGTCAATGCAGAATGACATATCCTTAATAAGGGAAGATTTGGCCAAAATCCGTAGGCGAGTTCTTAATGTGGAGAAGATGGCTGATTCCCTGCAATCCGATGTTGATATGTTGAAATTAAAAATGGGGACGCTCGCTTCAGAAAATCATAGCCTACAAGTTAAGCTTGAGGACTTGGAAAATAGATCGAGGCAATATAATATACGCATAATCGGATACCCAGAAGGAGTGGAAGGCCGGCAGCTGATGGAACAACTTAAGGATGTGATCTTTAAAAATCTTGGGAATGAACATTTCTCTTCCATGTTTCAAATAGAAAGAGCTCATCGTATTCCCGGGGGGAAACCCATTCCAAGAAAACCACCTCGAGCAATTCTTATGAAGCTGTTATTGTCTATGGACAGAGATACGATATTGAGAAGAGCAAGGGAATGCCCGCCTATTGAACATCAAGGCACTAAATTGTTATTCTTTCCAGATTTTGCTCGGGAGACCCAAGAAAAAAGAAGAAGCTTTATGGAGATTAAGAAACACCTGGCTGCTAAGGACATTAAATATTAGTTATTGTATCCAGCGAAGTTACGAGTGATTTACAACGGGACTTCCCATTTCTTTGAAAGATCGGAGCAAGCACGAGACTGGATCGAACGAATGGGCATCTGAAATCTTGTGCCCTGACGACTGGGGGAGAGGGGGGATGGGTCAGAGGGAGGAGAATGGCTGGAAGGTAGAGGTTTGCTGACAGGATCGGGCGGACCAGTGGAGGGGGAGGGGAATGGGGAGGGGACTCTGCCTTGCAGGAGAAGGGTTTTTTTTTTTTTTTTGATTAATGTTAACTAGAATCGTCTCCTGGAATGTTAGAGGTCTTGGGGAAAGGGTTAAGAGACAAGCCACCATGGATGCAATAAAAAGATTTCTACCTGCAATTATTTGCATAGTGGAAACTCATCTCACCAAGGAGACTGTGTCCCGTTTGACAACGGGTTGGCAAGCACAATCATATCACTCGACTTTTAGTAGCGCTTCAAGGGGCGTCTCAGTCTTAATCCATCACTCTATAGACTTCGTTTGAATAGAATCCTCCATAGACGAGCAGGGCAGATTTATTTTCCTATATGGTAGACTTTATGGACAGAACTATACTCTAGCCTTTTTTATATACCTCCGCCTTTTCGGTGTACCCACTTAGCCAACTGCTACTATTTTTGGAGAAAAGGCCAGAAGGTCAGCTTGTCTTAATGGGAGATTTTAACGCTGTTATGGATCCTAAAACAGACAGACTGACCCTGGATGTAGATCTAGGGAGGAACATTGGTTCTTCTCCGTTGCGCCAGTTTTGTTTAGAGGTTGGCTTGGTGGATATATGGGGTCATCTTGGTGGAGGTAAGAGAGTGTACTCCTGCGTTAGTAGGGGTGGCAGAGCAATGTCCAGAATCGACCTAGCACTCACTAATGAGAATAATCTGAAAAACATTAAAAGGATACGATACGGAGTAAGAACTATCTCAGACCATGCACCCGTACTGATTGAGGTTTGTACGGGGGGGAACAAAGATAATAGGGGGCCTGGCTTCAAGTTGAATCCATACTGGCTTACTATTATGGATAATTATCAATCTACCAAGTTACTTATATCCTCCTTTTGGGAGGTGAACTTCCCCTCTGCCAACATCAACTCAGTATGGGATGCCCTGAAGGCCTATTTGAGAGGGGTTCTTATTAGCGATATCACTACTAGGAGGAGAACTTTTAGGGAAAAAGAGGAGGAATTGGTTAGGATGGTGGCAACCTCAACAGAGCGATTTATTAACCTGCCTTCCGATTTTAATAAGGAAGAGATGCAGAAAGCTAGTCGTTCTCTTGAGGAATATGTAATTGAAAAAGCAAACCATAGATTATTTTTTAAAGGACAAAAGTATTTTTCAGAATCTGGGCGCCCCGGTAAGCTTTTAGCTAGAATAGTTTCACAACAGGAGAGGAAAAATAAAGTTATTGTCTCTATTCGTAATCTGGATGGGGTGATTACACGCGATTCAGAGGGAATTAGAGACGCTTTCTCGCAATACTTCACTCAGATATATACGGCCTCTCCTGGTATTTCATCTGACCTGGCGAGGTTGTTCCTGGAAAGAATTTCTCTCCCAGTGTTAACAGAGATTCAAAAAAACTCCTTGGAGAAAAAGTGACCCTCCTGGAGCTTCAGGAGGCCTTAAAGGCTATCTCTGGGAACTCATCGCCAGGCCCTGATGGCCTCCCGTATGAACTCTATCGTAAGTATGGTGACTTTATTCTCCCTCATTTACTAGAAGTGTTCTCTCAAGCATTACATAGAGGAGATCTTCCAAGGTCCATGATGGAAGCGTTAATAGTTCTGATCCCAAAAAAAGATAAAGATCTGGTAGAGTTGAGCTCTTATAGACCAATTTCTCTGTTGGGTTTTGGCCCTAAATTCATCGCAATGATACAGCTGTTATACAAATCTCCGGCCGCTAGGATCACGATCAATGATATGCAGACTGAGAGTTTTGAACTAGAGAGAGGCACCCGTCAAGGCTGTCCTCTCTCTCCTCTTCTGTTTAACATCTATATTGAACCTCTTGCGGTTAGTATAAGGCAGGACCCGAGGGTGGCTGGCTTTGGGGTAATGGGGAAGCAGGATCGCATATCTTTATACGCAGATGATATTCAATTTTTTATCCATCAAACAGATAGAACACTTCCTCGAGTTATGGAGTTAGTTAATTTATTCTGTCACTCCTCCGGTCTGGAGGTTAATTGGGCTAAGACTACTCTTCTTCCAATAGATGAATTGCGAGGACTTCCTGATGATCTGATCAATAGATTATCGATCTCTGAGACAATGAAGTACCTGGGGATAGTAACTTCCGCCAAGGCTCAAGATTACCTGCAACTGAATTTGATCCCTCTATTGCAAAAGTTGAGATCAAAAATTAAGATATGGCAAAGAATTCTGTCTGCAAGAGCGGATAGAATTTCGTTAATAAAAATGGTGGTGCTGCCCCAGGTCCTTTACGTTCTTCGTAATTCTCCTATATGGATTGAAGATAAGTACTTTAGACTGATAGAGCGGCTGATTAATGATCTACTATGGGTTAGGAAACGGGTGAGATTAAAGGCAGTTTATTTTTCTATGCCTAACAAGCAGGGAATTCTTAATCTTCCCTACTTTAAAGGTTATTTTATGGCATCTCAACTTAGCTTTTTTGACGACTGGGAAAATAGCCATCTTTGCAGGAAACTGGTCAAAGACTCAGGCTTTCCGGACTTTTTTACAGTACTGGAGTCTGACTATTTACTTAATTTTCAGAATCACTATAAACCTTTCTGCAGAATGGCTATGAAAGCCTGGACGGTTATAAAGAGCTGGTTCAAAGTTAGGGCATTACTTACTTGTACCCCGCTGTGGCACAACCTGAAACTTTTGAATCTCGATGACCTGAACTGTCAGCAATAATGGAGGAATAAAAGGATTAACTACTTGAGTCAAGTGGTTGAAAATGGACAAATTCTGACCCTTGCGGAGTTAAAACAAAGGGAAAATGTAGGTGAGGTGGCTTGGTATGCGTACTTTCAATTGCGGTCTGCACTTTCTAGTATTTCTGATAATCACTCACTTAACATAGAGACCCCTGAATTTTTGCAAAATTTGATCCAAAATAAGGATGATATGAAAGTTAAGATATCACATTGTTATAGGCACTTGATGGAAAACATTTTTTTGGATAGTCTCTCTCCAGGGCAAAGATCCTGGTCCACTTCACTGTTAGGGGATCCCCCGAATTGGGAGAATGTAGGTAATAGTTTAAGTCAGGTTTCTCACAATTTCAATCACACTGTGGTTCAGTTTAATATTATGCACAAAATATATATAACACCCCTGTGGCTCCACAGGAGAGGACTTGCAGTATCCTCTGGGTGCCCCCGCTGTGGGGATCCCGGGGTAGATCATTTACATCTGTTCTGGGATTGCCCGACGGTGAGCAAGTACTGGAAGTTGGTTCAAAGAACTCTAACCCAAAGACTTACTATCGATATTCCCCTATCTCCCAAACTATGGATTTTGGGGGATTTATCGGAGGTTAACTGTCAGGCTACAAAGGGTCGACTGCTGACTAAAGTGATTTTTTTAGCTAGGCTTCTTATATCTAGAAAATGTCTTTCCCCCTCCGCTCCAGACTGCAACAACTGGCTCAACTTGGTTTATAAGGTCAGAAGTTACGAGAAGATTCTGTATAGACAGCGAGGATCCTATGAAAAGTGGCATAATATATGGAAGGAATGGGACGATTAACAAAATGGTGTAATATATATATTGTTTTTTTCCTGCAAGGCAGGGGGGGAGGGATTGGTTGGGGGGGGGGTGGGATGCTCTTGTAATTATGTAATTATGTTCTTTTTTTTTCTTCATAAATTGTATGTTATGACGCAAACTGAAAGATTAAAAAAATATTTAAACAAAAAAAAAAAAATATTTATGGTCAGGGCTAGAGGATAGCGAGGAGTGCGGAAAGAGGGAACCCTGACCATAGTGGCTGGGGTGTGTCCCGGGAGCCACGACTGCAGGTATGCCAATAAAGGGGCCAAAGGCTCCGAATAGGTGAAAACAGATTTATTGGAACTTACAAAGCCAATGTACAGAAAGCCTGTGAAATTTCTGACTGGGGATCCGGTATATATTGGGCGAAGCAAGCCGAATGCCAACACCCCATGCAGTGGATTACATGAGCGGGTACATGATGCTTAGAAGCCGCCGACGCTGCCCCTATGCGGAAAGAATGACCTGATATGGACCTGGGGTCGTGGCCCAAACCCTGCATTAGGGACCGGATGAGAGTCATGAACTTTGATGTGGTAAGCGGCTTGCCCACACAAGGCAGACGAGGGGAGTCTGACGGAGAGTCCAAGAAGCAGGAAGATAACTGCCACAGGACCTTGACTGGGCACCATTGATTACTGGAAGGGAAAAACCTGATCTCCGTTGGTGGACCAATCTGGTTGGTTTTGGAGGATGGGAGAAAGAGGATAAAATGACCATTGTTCCAGACTAGGTGACGTTTCTGGAGGAATCTATGTCGGCTGGGGCCAGAAGTGAATTTGCCAGGCCTGAGAAAGCCGTAGAACCCGAGATACATAGCAGCCTTCAGAACCTTGTTAAGAGAGGGCCCAAAAGGACTGCCGTCTAAGGCCGAGAATAGGGCTCTAATTAATTCACCTTAAACTGGCTGTCTACGGGTGCGCTGACCCCTCCCCTCTTTCTGCAGACCCCTGAGAGTTGCCTTGCTGGCTTGTATGGAGAGGATGGAACCCCCATCTGGCCTGGCGATCATGCGGTGATGCTGGAGCCCAGATAAATATAGCTTGATGGTGTTGTGAGATAAAGACAGGCGGATGTGGCAGAACGCAATGAACGCCATGACGTATGAGGTTTCACCCAGCTGACCCCTTTGAAACTCCTGAAAAAACCTGCTGAAAGCTTTAATCCTGGCCCAATAATTCCTGGCTGTGTTGCGAGACAATAAACCCTTGGCCAGCCTTTCTGCTTGGGCCACCAAGGAAGCTAATCCAGGATGAATGAGCTGAGCGGTGGAACCTGAGCGCCTGCACGATCTGCTTCGGGCATTTCCTGAGAAAAAATAGAGGAAAATTGAATCTGGACAGGGCGTCAATGGCCATGTTAGATTCCCCCGGGAATGTGCGCACACCGAACATGGAAGTTGTGGGTGAGTGATAGCCACACTAAGTTTAGCAGCAGGGCCATGACTCCGTGCGATCTGGACTTGCCGGAATTCATGATATCGACCAGGGACTGGCTATCCGTCACGAACAGAACTGGCAAATTGGACCAAGATCTACCCCAGACCAGGGTGGCAGCCACGATGGGGTACAGTTCTAGAAGGGGGGAAGAACTGATAATAGCCGGATCCGCCCGGATTTCTGGAGGCCACCTAACCGCCAGCCAGTGTGACCTAATCAAACCCTTTTTTTAATTATTATTTTTTTTTTTCGGACCGCAACAATGACCTCGGGTCTATTAACTGTACAATACTGCTTTTTTATGTAATAATGTTCGGATATTCGATTATTATTTTTTTTTCTTTTTACTAAAATCACTTCCTTCAAGCCCTATCACATACTGTACTGCACAGTCCTAGGTGCAACATTGTGAGCCGGAGCTACTGTACAGTACTGTACTGTACAGTGTAGCTGTCTGGTGAACTTCCCCCCCCACCCCCGACACCAGATTTCTTCTTTTTGGCCGCGTGCGTGATGAAGGGGACAGTATACTGTACATTACAGTATATTGTCCCCAATGCCACGCAGGTTACTGTAATCTCTGCCACCTCGGAGTTTCCATAATAATGAAGATGATGAAGTCAGCTACCTGACAATCCATACGGCTTAACGCAGCCGCAAGTACTGTAGATAATGATATCGTAGTTATTGGCCGTACACGAACGGCCAATAACTACGATAATATACTGCAATATTATAGTACCTCTATTGCAGAAAAGGGGGAAAATTAAGGAATTAGGGCAGCGCTGGCTGCTGCAGTTTACAGCCTACTCTCCCATGTACTGTAGTTCCAAGCGGGTCCTGGGTAGTTCCAAGCGCCATCTGGTGTTCACTCAGCAAAATTGCACCATCTAGCGCTTCGGGTTCACAAATGAAATTCGCTATAGTTACGTGCTGATGCGAGTCTGCAGGGAGCGCTAACGATAATACAACTGTAGTTATTAATTTAGGACATGTTGTTTTGTTTTATCTACATTTTTCATTTCTGGTGGTATGCAACACCTCTCCAGGCTTAGCAGCAATACTACACCTGCTCACATGGTATAGACTGCTTCATCAACCAAGCTTCGTGGTCTGTCATTCTGGTGCTGTTCTCATCGAGCAATATCGATTGATGCTCGTTATCTGGATCTCACGTTATTCGGTCACTCAACCACACCACTCCTCTCCCTAAAAATGTTGGCCTGCTTACCTTTTCAATCCCCCAAAAAATATTTTTTCCATCATCAATGTCTATCGCCTGTTTACGTCATTCAGGCCACGTACGTCATCCATGTCTCCCGCCTGTTTACGTCATTCAGGACACGTTTCTTCCTATCTGTGTTTTTTCCACCTGTTTAAGTCATTCAGGCCACATTCGTCCTATCTACGTCTCCCGTCTGTTTACGTTATTCAGGCCACATCCTTGTCACATCTATGTCTGTCACCTGTTTATGTTCTTTCATGCCACTTCTCCTTTTTAAGGTCTATCGCCTGTCCTCCACGCTATTTCAGGCCACGTTTTTGTCATATCTGTGTTCTCCCACCTAATAAAAAAATTAAAAATAAACAGCCTGTTACGTCATTCAAGCCGCCTTTCCTTCTTCTCCATGTCTATCGTTTGCTTACGTTTTTGGGCCTACGTTATAAATCTTTAATGTACATCTCCTGTTACGTTATTCAGGCATGTTCATTGATCATTGATATCTGTCGCCTGGTCGCGTTATTCAGGCACATTTAATGCCTGCTGCCTGTTTTCTCATTCAGGCCACGTTGCGTTTATTAAATGGTAATTTTTCGTCACCTGTTTACGTTATACAGGCAACGTTTCATCGTTTAATGTCTGTCGACTGTTATGTCATCTTCCATCTCATCTGAGCCTCATAACTTGTCTGTCGCTTCAAACCCTCTCATTCAAGATTTGTTGCATACAATTCACGTCCCCGTCACCTGTTTACTACTCAATCGCACTCCGCTCGTTACTCAGGTCACGCTCTATTGAACCATTGGTCGCCTATCACCCAAGCTCACGCAAACACGTCAAGGCACGTCACCCACTCTTGTAACTTCCTGGCTTCCAGTGTCTCAAACTCGTGCCATCCTGGGAGCTAGTTTCTGATTCAGGTCTGCGCCAACCCGGGCAGTCACGGTTTCGGGCATCAAGGCTTCTTCATCTTCACCGGTCGCATTGTTGCTCTTTCACGTTTCACTCGGTTCTCCCAGGTTCAAGTCAATTTGCATTCTTGTCTCACTCACAGTTCACTCATCTCTTCTCCAACCACATCATCTCATCCCAATTGTTCCTCCAAGACAGTCTCCAGGGTTACATGTCTCTGCTTGTCTGTCACTCATGCCATCATCTGTCGCTTCCGCCAGGCTACTTCTAAATTTATGTGGGTATGTCATTTAGGCTTCGGTTGCGGTATTGCCTCCATGATCCAATTCAGTACCATGGTCCTTATTCCAAGTATTGGTCGCCAGTTCGGACATCAGGTATTTTACCATCTTTCCATTAGGATCTACCACAACTCGGGGACAAAATGTTCTTCATGGTTAAGGGGATGCTCGTCGGTAGAGATGAGCGAACACCTGGATGTTCGGGTTCGACGAGTTCGGCCGAACTTTCGAAAAATGTTCGGGTTCGTGATCCGAACTCGACCCGAACTTCATCCCGAACCCGAACCCCATAGAAGTCAATGGGGACCCGAACTTTTGGGCACTAAAAAGGCTGTAAAACACACCCGGAAAGGGCTAGAGGGCTGCAAAAGGCAGCAAAATGTAGTTAAATCCCCTGCAAACAAATGTAGATAGGGAAATGATGAGTTAACATAAAATAAATACAAATTAAACAATATTAATTGGAGTGAGGTCCCATAGCACAGAATCAGGCTTCAAGTCACCCACCAATGGAGAAGGTCACTTACTATTATTTTGACCACAGCACCCAGACAAAGGAGAGAGGTCCCAAAGCAGAGAACCAGGCATCATATCACCCAACACAGGAGTAGGCCACCATTTAGTTACTTTGACCCCTACACCCAGACGGAGGAGAGAGGTTACACAGCAGAGAATCAGGCATTTAGATCACCCACCACAGGAGTAGGCCACCATTGAATCAGACCCCGGCAACCATGTCAGATGGCACAAGCATAAGCTTTATATCAATCAGCACAGGAGAAGGCGACTTTGACAGACTTTGACCCCTACACCCGGACGGAGGAGAGAGGTTTCAAAGCAGAGAATCAGGCATTTAGATCACCCACCACAGGAGTAGGCCCCAATTTAATGGGACCCCGGCAACCATGTCAGATGGCACAACCATCAGCTTCATATCAATCAGCACAGGAGAAGCGACTTTGAAAGACTTTGACCCCTACACCCAGACGGAGGAGAGAGGTTTCACAGCAGAGAATCAGGCATTTAGATCACCCACCACAGGAGTAGGCCACCATTGAATCAGACCCCGGCAACCATGTCAGATGGCACAAGCATAAGCTTTATATCAATCAGCACAGGAGAAGGCGACTTTGACAGACTTTGACCCCTACACCCGGACGGAGGAGAGAGGTTTCAAAGCAGAGAATCAGGCATTTAGATCACCCACCACAGGAGTAGGCCCCAATTTAATGGGACCCCGGCAACCATGTCAGATGGCACAACCATCAGCTTCATATCAATCAGCACAGGAGAAGGCGACTTTGAAAGACTTTGACCCCTACACCCAGACGGAGGAGAGGGTTTCACAGCAGAGAATCAGGCATTTAGATCACCCACCACAGGAGTAGGCCCCCATTGAATCAGACCCTGGCAACCATGTCAGATGGCACAACCATCAGCTTTATATCAATCAGCACAGGAGAAGGCGACTTTGAAAGACTTTGACCCCTACACCCAGATGGAGGAGAGAGGTTTCACAGCAGAGAATCAGGCATCATATCAACCACCACAGGAGAAGCCACCATTTAGTTGCTTTGACCCCTGCACCCAGGAAGAGGAGAGAGGCCCCACAGCACATATTCTGGCATCATACTAACCACCACAGGAGAAGCCACCATTGAGTTACTTTGACCCCTGCACCCAGGAAGAGGAGAGAGGCACCACAGCACATATTCTGGCATCATATCAGCCACCACAGGAGAAGCCACCATTGAGTTACTTTGACCCCGCACCCAGGAAGAGGAGAGAGGCACCACAGCACATATTCTGGCATCATATCAGCCACCACAGGAGAAGCCACCATTGAGTTACTTTGACCCCTGCACCCAGGAAGAGGAGAGAGGCCCCACAGCACATATTCTGGCATCATACTAACCACCACAGGAGAAGCCACCATTGAGTTACTTTGACCCCGCACCCAGGAAGAGGAGAGAGGCACCACAGCACATATTCTGGCATCATATCAGCCACCACAGGAGAAGCCACCATTGAGTTACTTTGACCCCTGCACCCAGGAAGAGGAGAGAGGCACCACAGCACATATTCTGGCATCATATCAGCCACCACAGGAGAAGCCACCATTGAGTTACTTTGACCCCTGCACCCAGGAAGAGGAGAGAGGCCCCACAGCACATATTCTGGCATCATATCAGCCACCACAGGAGAAGCCACCATTTAGTTACTTTGACCCCTTCACACATACAGAGGAGAGAGGTTCCACATCAGAGAATCAGGCATCATATCAACCACCACAGGAGTAGGCCACAATTTAATGGGACCCCGGCAACCATGTCAGATGGCACAACCATCAGCTTCATATCAATCAGCACAGGAGAAGGCGACTTTAAAAGACTTTGAGCCCTACACCCAGATGGAGGAGAGAGGTTTCACAGCAGAGAATCAGGCATCATATCAACCACCACAGGAGAAGCCACCATTGAGTTACTTTGACCCCTGCACCCAGGAAGAGGAGAGAGGCCCCACAGCACATATTCTGGCATCATACTAACCACCACAGGAGAAGCCACCATTGAGTTACTTTGACCCCTGCACCCAGGAAGAGGAGAGAGGCACCACAGCACATATTCTGGCATCATATCAGCCACCACAGGAGAAGCCACCATTGAGTTACTTTGACCCCTGCACCCAGGAAGAGGAGAGAGGCCCCACAGCACATATTCTGGCATCATATCAGCCACCACAGGAGAAGCCACCATTGAGTTACTTTGACCCCTTCACCCAAACAGAGGAGAGAGGTTCCACATCAGAGAATCAGGCATCATATCAACCACCACAGGAGTAGGCCCCAATTTAATGGGACCCCGGCAACCATGTCAGATGGCACAACCATCAGCTTCATATCAATCAGCACAGGAGAAGGCGACTTTGAAAGACTTTGACCCCTACACCCAGATGGAGGAGAGAGGTTTCACAGCAGAGAATCAGGCATCATATCAACCACCACAGGAGAAGCCACCATTTAGTTACTTTGACCCTGCACCCAGGAAGAGGAGAGAGGCACCACAGCACATATTCTGGCATCATATCAGCCACCACAGGAGAAGCCACCATTGAGTTGCTTTGACCCCTGCACCCAGGAAGAGGAGAGAGGCCCTAGCACATATTCTGGCATCATACTAACCACCACAGGAGAAGCCACCATTGAGTTACTTTGACCCCTGCACCCAGGAAGAGGAGAGGCCCCACAGCACATATTCTGGCATCATATCAGCCACCACAGGAGAAGCCACCATTGAGTTACTTTGACCCCGCACCCAGGAAGAGGAGAGAGGCACCACAGCACATATTCTGGCATCATATCAGCCACCACAGGAGAAGCCACCATTGAGTTACTTTGACCCCTGCACCCAGGAAGAGGAGAGAGGCCCCACAGCACATATTCTGGCATCATACTAACCACCACAGGAGAAGCCACCATTGAGTTACTTTGACCCCTGCACCCAGGAAGAGGAGAGAGGCCCTACAGCACATATTCTGGCATCATATCAGCCACCACAGGAGAAGCCACCATTGAGTTACTTTGACCCCTGCACCCAGGAAGAGGATAGAGGCCCCACAGCACATATTCTGGCATCATATCAGCCACCACAGGAGAAGCCACTATTGAGTTACTTTGACCCCTTCACCCAAACAGAGGAGAGAGGTTCCACATCAGAGAATCAGGCATCATATCAACCACCACAGGAGTAGGCCCCAATTTAATGGGACCCCGGCAACCATGTCAGATGGCACAACCATCAGCTTCATATCAATCAGCACAGGAGAAGGCGACTTTGAAAGACTTTGACCCCTACACCCAGATGGAGGAGAGAGGTTTCACAGCAGAGAATCAGGCATCATATCAACCACCACAGGAGAAACCACCATTTAGTTACTTTGACCCCTGCACCCAGGAAGAGGAGAGAGGCACCACAGCACATATTCTGGCATCATATCAGCCACCACAGGAGAAGCCACCATTGAGTTACTTTGACCCCTGCACCCAGGAAGAGGAGAGAGGCCTCACAGCACATATTCTGGCATCATACTAACCACCACAGGAGAAGCCACCATTGAGTTACTTTGACCCCTGCACCCAGGAAGAGGAGAGAGGCCCCACAGCACATATTCTGGCATCATATCAGCCACCACAGGAGAAGCCACCATTGAGTTACTTTGACCCCTTCACCCAAACAGAGGAGAGAGGTTCCACATCAGAGAATCAGGCATCATATCAACCACCACAGGAGTAGGCCCCAATTTAATGGGACCCCGGCAACCATGTCAGATGGCACAACCATCAGCTTCATATCAATCAGCACAGGAGAAGGCGACTTTGAAAGACTTTGACCCCTACACCCAGACGGAGGAGAGAGGTTTCACAGCAGAGAATCAGGCATTTAGATCACCCACCACAGGAGTAGGCCCCCATTGAATCAGACCCTGGCAGCCATGTCAGATGGCACAACCATCAGCTTTATATCAATCAGCACAGGAGAAGGCGACTTTGAAAGACTTTGACCCCTACACCCAGATGGAGGAGAGAGGTTTTTACAGCAGAGAATCAGGCATCATATCAACCACCACAGGAGAAGCCACCATTTAGTTACTTTGACCCCTGCACCCAGGAAGAGGAGAGAGGCACCACAGCACATATTCTGGCATCATACTAACCACCACAGGAGAAGCCACCATTGAGTTACTTTGACCCCTGCACCCAGGAAGAGGAGAGAGGCCCCACAGCACATATTCTGGCATCATATCAGCCACCACAGGAGAAGCCACCATTGAGTTACTTTGACCCCTGCACCCAGGAAGAGGAGAGAGGCCCCACAGCACATATTCTGGCATCATATCACCCACCACAGGAGAAGCCACCATTGAGTTACTTTGACCCCTGCACCCAGGAAGAGGAGAGGCACCACAGCACATATTCTGGCATCATATCAGCCACCACAGGAGAAGCCACCATTGAGTTGCTTTGACCCCTGCACCCAGGAAGAGGAGAGAGGCCCCACAGCACATATTCTGGCATCATACTAACCACCACAGGAGAAGCCACCATTGAGTTACTTTGACCCCTTCACCCAAACAGAGGAGAGAGGTTCCACATCAGAGAATCAGGCATCATATCAACCACCACAGGAGTAGGCCACAATTTAGTTTATTTGACCCCTGCACCCAGGAAGAGGAGAGAGGCCCCACAGCACATATTCTGGCATCATATCACACACCACAGGAGAAGGCCTCTTTCAGTGATTTAGGCCTTTGGACCCAGACAGAGGAGAGAGGTCAGAGATTAGCTTCATATCCCCCAGCACAGCAGAAGACCGCTTTATTTGACTTAGGCCTCAGCACCCAGACAGAAGACAGAGGTAGCATGGCAGAGGTTATGGCTTCATGTCACCCGTTAGTTTAACCGGCCACTTTCATCTGGTTAGGCCCGGCGCCCAGACAGAGAAGAGTTTCATTCAACTGTGGGTTTCATAAAATTTGTATCAAATAAAGAAGTGGCCCGTAGCACAACAAGACATGTTTTAGGCAGTTAATAAGGACTACTCTGCACAAGGGAGTGACAGGTCCTGTGGGATCCATGCCTGGTTCATCTTTATGAAGGTCAGCTTGTCCACGTTGGCTGTGGACAGGCGGCTGCGCTTGTCAGTAATGACGCCCCCTGCCGTGCTGAATACGCGTTCAGATAAAACGCTGGCCGGGCAGGAAAGCACCTCCAAGGCATAACATGCTAACTCTGGCCACGTGGACAATTTGAAACCAAGTAGTTGAATGGGGCCGAACCATCCGTCCAGGATGTGGAGGAGTGTGCAGACATACTGTTCAACCATGTTAGTGAAATGCTGCCTCCTGCTAACACGTTCCGTATCAGGTGTCGGTGCAGATAGCTGTGGCGTGGAGACAAAACTTTTCCACATTTCTGCCATGCTAACCCTGCCCTCAGATGAGCTGGCCGTGACACAGCTGCGTTGGCGACCTCTTGCCACTCCTCTGCCTTCACCTTCCACCTGTTCCCCTGTGACATGTGGGAATGCTCTCAGAGCGCCTCTATCAGCGTGCGCTTGTACTCGCGCATCTTGCGGTCGCTCCAGTTCAGGAATTAAAGTGGGCACATTGTCTTTATACTGGGGATCCAGCAGGGTGGCCACCCAGTAGTCTGCACACGTTAAAACGTGGGCAACTCTGCTGATCGTTGCGCAGGCATTGGAGCATATATTCGCTCATGTGGGCCAGGCTACCCATGGGTAAGGACAAGCTGTCCTCTGTGGGAGCGTATCGTCATCGTCCACCGTATCCCCCAGCCACGCACCAGTGATGGGCCTGGGCTGCCACCCCGCTGTGAACTTGCGTCATCCTCGTCCCCCTCCACCTCCTCCTCCTCATCCTCCTCGTCCTCCAGTACAGTGCCTTGGCTGGCGACTTGTGAACCTGTCCTCTGCTGCTTAAACAAACCTCCCTCTGAGCCAATTCGAACAGACTGGCCCGAAAGTGTTAGAAAGCGAGCCCTCATCCTCCTCCTCCTCCTCCTCCACCTGGGCCACCTCCTCTAACATCATTGCCCTAAGTGTTTTCTCAAGGAGACATAGAAGTGGTATTGTAACGCTGATAACAGTGTCATCGCCACTGGCCATGTTGGTGGAGTACTCGAAACAGCGCAGCAGGGCACACAGGTCTCGCATGGAGGCCCAATCATTGGTGGTGAAGTGGTGCTGTTCGACGAGTACGACTGACGCGAGCGTGCTGCAGCTGAAACTCCACTATGGCCTGCTGCTGCTCGCACAGTCTCTCCAGCATGTGCAAGGTGGAGTTCCACCGGGTGGGCACGTCGCATATGAGGCGGTGAGCGGGAAGGCCGAAGTTCCGCTGTAGCGCAGACAGGCGAGCAGCGGCAGGATGTGAGCGGCGGAGCGCGCACAGACGGCCCGCACTTTATGCAGCAGCTCTGACATGTTGGGGTAGTGGTGAATGAACCTCTGCACCACCAAGTTCAGCACATGCGCCAGGCAAGGGATGTGCGTCAAACCGGCTAGTCCCAGAGCTGCCACGAGATTTCGCCCATTATCGCATACCACCAGGCCTGGCTTGAGGCCCACCGGCAGAAACCACTCGTCGGTCTGTTGTTCAATACCCCGCCACAACTCCTTTGCGCTGTGGGGCCTGTCCCCAAACATATGAGTTTCAGAATGGCCTGCTGACGTTTACCCGGGCTGTGCTGAAGTTGGTGGTGAAGGTGTGTGGCTGACCGGATGAGCTGGTGGAAGCAGTGGAGGAGGAAGCCGAGTAGGAGGAGGAGGCTACAGGAGGCAGAGAATGATGCCCTGCGATCCTAGGGGCGGAAGGGCGTGCGCCAAGGAACTGTCCGCCCGGGGCCCAGCCGCCACTACATTCATCAGTGTGCAGTTAGTGAGATATAGCGTCCCTGGCCGTGCTTACTGGTCCACGTATCTGTGGTTAGGTGGACCTTGCCACAAATGGCGTTGCGCAGTGCACACTTGATTTTATCGGACACTTGCATGTGCAGGGAAGGCACGGCTGTCTTGGATGAGTAGTGGCGGCTGGGAACCACATACTGCGGGACAGCCATGGCCATCAGCTGTTTGAAGCTGTCTGTGTCCACCAGCCGGAATGACAGCATTTCAAAGGCCAGCAGTTTAGAAATGCTGGCGTTCAGGCCAAGAGGCTCGAGGGTGACTCGGGGAATTTGCGCTTCCTCTCTAAGGTTTGAGATATTGAGAGCTGAACGCTGCTGTGTGATATAGTGGAGGCGCTAGTTGGCGGTGGCGGTGGTGGTGGTGTCGGTGGCACATCCTCTGTTTGCTGCTTTCGGCAGGTGGCAACATTCCTCTCGAGGCGGAAGCCGAGGCAGCAGCGGTAGAGGGAGCAGGGGAGCCTCAGCGAGTGCCTGGTTTTTAAGGTGTGTACCCACTGCAGTTCATGCTTTGCATGTAGATGCCTGGTCATGCAGGTTGTGCTGAGGTTCAGAGCGTTAATGCCTCGCCTCAGGCTCTGATGGCAGAGCGTGCAAGTCACTCGGGTCTTGTCGGTAGGACATTGTTTAAAGAAGTGCCATGCCAGGGAACTCTTTGAAGCTGCCTTTGTGGGGCTGGGTCCCTGTTGGCGATGTCCAGTAGCAGGCGAACTCTGGGGCGGCGGCTCGTCTGCTTTGGCCCCCTGCTCCCTCTTTGGCTTCGCTGTTGTCTCGGTCTCACCACTACCTCTTCCTCTGAACTGTGAAAGTCATCGCCACGACCTTCAGTCCATGTGGGGTCCTAAGACCTCATCGTCCTCTGCATCGTCTTCCACCCAGTCTCCCTCCCTGACCTCCTCCTGTTCAGTCTGCACACTGCAAAAGACGCGGCAGTGGGCACCTGTGTTTCGTCATCATCAGAGACGTGCGTGACTCCGCATGTGGTGGTATTCCCATGTCCTCTTCATCTGGAGACATAAGTGGTTGTGCGTCAGTGCATGGTATGTCTTCCTCCACTGGGGAAGGGCTAGGTGGACGCCCCTGGGAAACCCTGGAAGCAGAGTCTTCAAACAGAAGAAGAGACTGCTGCATAACTTGTGGCTCAGACCGTTTCCCTGATATGCTTGGGGGTGATGTGACAGACTGATGGGCTTGGTTTTCAGGTGCCACCTGTGCGCTTTCCGCAGAAGACTGGGTGGAAGACCATGTGGTGAACGTGCTGGAAGCACTGTCGGCCACAATCGATTAATGCCTGTACCTGCTCAGGCCTTACCATCCTAAGAGCGGCATTGGGCCCCACGAGATATTGCGGTACATTCTGCCGGCTAGTTGAGGAGTTCGTTCCCTACTGTGTGCGCCTGGGGCCGAGCGGCCACGTCCTCTACCAGCAACAGAGGCTCCACGGACACCACCACGACCAGCGTCCTCGTCCCTTAATAGTATTTTTCTTCATTGTTGCGATTCAACTCGCACCACAATGAAATATATTATTTTTATAAGCAAAATCCCCTCACTGGAATACTTTCAGTCTTTTGACTGTATGGATTACAGATGGAATGACTGTTATATGTGAGTACCGCTTTCTTTGACAGATTCTAGTATGGGTACATATATGTTTTCCCAACCCCAGCACATTAATTTGCTAATTCCAGATGTATGAAACGCAGGCCTAACTGTATCTAGTATATTGAGCATGAGATAAACTAACTTGGCCTTTTTAAATAAAAAAATTCCCTCACTGGAATACTTTCAGTCTTTTGACTGTATGGATTACAGATGGAATGACTGTTATATGTGAGTACCGCTTTCTTTGACAGATTCTAGTATGGGTACATATATGTTTCCCAACCCCAGCACATTAGTTTGCTAATTCCAGATGTATGGAACGCAGGCCTAACTGTATCTAGTATATTGAGCGCCAGATAAACTAACTTGGCCTTTTTAAATAAAAAAATTCCCTCACTGGAATACTTTCAGTCTTTTGACTGTATGGATTACAGATGGAATGACTGTTATATGTGAGTACCGCTTTCTTTGACAGATTCTAGTATGGGTACATATATGTTTTCCCAACCCCAGCACATTAGTTTGCTAATTCCAGATGTATGAAAGCACAGAGCCTAACTGTATCTAGTATATTGAACGCCAGATAAACTAACTTGGCCTTTTAAATAAAAAATTCCCTCACTGGAATACTTTCAGTCTTTTGACTGTATGGATTACAGATGGAATGACTTTGTTATATGTGAGTACCGCTTTCTTTGACAGATTCTAGTATGGGTACATATATGTTTTCCCAACCCCAGCACATTAGTTTGCTAATTCCAGATGTATGAAAGCATGAGCCTAACTGTATCTAGTATATTGAGCGCCAGATAAACTAACTTGGCCTTTTTAAATAAAAAAAAATTCCCTCACTGGAATACTTTCAGTCTTTTGACTGTATGGATTACAGATGGAATGACTGTTATATGTGAGTACCGCTTTCTTTGACAGATTCTAGTATGGGTACATATATGTTTTCCCAACCCCAGCACATTAGTTTGCTAATTCCAGATGTATGAAAGCATGAGCCTAACTGTATCTAGTATATTGAGCGCCAGATAAACTAACTTGGCCTTTTTTAAATAAAAAAAATTCCCTCACTGGAATACTTTCAGTCTTTTGACTGTATGGATTACAGATGGAATGACTTGTTATATGTGAGTACCGCTTTCTTTGACAGATTCTAGTATGGGTACATATATGTTTTCCCAACCCCAGCACATTAGTTTGCTAATTCCAGATGTATGAAACATGAGGCCTAACTGTATCTAGTATATTGAACGCCAGATAAACTAACTTGGCCTTTTTAAATAAATAAAAAATTCCCTCACTGGAATACTTTCAGTCTTTTGACTGTATGGATTACAGATGGAATGACTGTTATATGTGAGTACCGCTTTCTTTGACAGATTCTAGTATGGGTACATATATGTTTTCCCAACCCCAGCACATTAGTTTGCTAATTCCAGATGTATGAAAGCATGAGGCCTAACTGTATCTAGTATATTGAGCGCCAGATAAACTAACTTGGCCTTTTTAAATAAAAAAATTCCCTCACTGGAATACTTTCAGTCTTTTGACTGTATGGATTACAGATGGAATGACTGTTATATGTGAGTACCGCTTTCTTTGACAGATTCTAGTATGGGTACATATATGTTTTCCCAACCCCAGCACATTAGTTTGCTAATTCCAGATGTATGAAAGCATGAGCCTAACTGTATCTAGTATATTGAGCGCCAGATAAACTAACTTGGCCTTTTTAAATAAAAAAATTCCCTCACTGGAATACTTTATGGCTTTTCACTGTATGGATTACAGGTGGACTGGTATTAGTAGGGGTGACACAAGCACACCCAAGTCCCTGATGTAGGATTTCTATGGCACAGACCACTATTACAAGTGATTAATGGACGTTGGGAGAGATTGTGCTGCAGCACTAGTCCCAAGATGGCCGCCGCCTATCAGCCCAGTAACATGTGCCACAAAATGGTCTGCACAACCTTTAAAAAAAATAGCCTTGGACTGTGCTGCTAAATCGCTATTGGTCTGAATCCCAGGTGTAGATGTCTGACTTGTTTGGAGCTTTGGAATGCACACTGTGGCAGCTTCTGCTGCAGCACTACAAGTCGCAAAATGGCGGCCGGCGGTCAGCCTAGGTACATGTGGATGGAAAAATCACTCTGGCCACTCTAAAAATAGCCAATCCCTATCAAAAAAGCAGCTCAGCTGCAGTTGTTCAGATGAATCACAGGTGGAGGAGAGAAATTTGCTTCCAGTTATTCAATTATCCCTGCCTATTCTCGCCCTAGCATCAGCTGCGTCTATCCCTGTTCTATTCACATCGGGAGTGAGCACGTCCGGCGTGCGCTACAAGCTTATAAAGAGGCTGAGTCACATGCTGCACTTGGCCAATCACAGCCTTGCCAATAGTAGGCATGGCTGCGATGGCACCTTAGGGCAAGTAGTATGATGCATGTTGATTGGCTGCTTTGCAGCCTTTCAAAATGCGCCAAAATACATGCCGAGCGGCGAACCCGAACCCGAACTTTTACGAAAAAGTTCGGGTTCGGGTCCGTGTCACGAACACCCCAAAATTCGGTACGGACCCGAACTATGCTCGATCTGTTCGCTCAACACTACTCGTCGGTTAACTACTGCCGCTAACAGTTACCTATTTCAGTTTCAGTATGTCGCATCTGTCATATATCGAGAAAACCTCATCCATTCCAGAAACCTCAGCATCCGAGCATGGTAGCAATACGCTAAGGAGCTGAACGGTTCCCAAACTAATTGAAGAACTGAATAAAAGGGGGATCCATTACTCAGCTTGATATCCGATTCATCTTCCTCAACAAGAGAGCAAGTGTCAAGGTCAACAATACAATTGTCCTTGACACAATTGCACACCACAATTAACAACTTATCCTTGTCAATCTCGGATATTCAGAACATATTCAGAACAGGTGTTGGAATCTAGCGGTTCGATTGCCAGCGTGCGCGAGCCTCCTCTGCCAGTCGCTTCCACGTCCCAGTCCATGGCTTCAGTTAGGGTCCTTAACATACCTGAAGATGCTCCAGTCCCATTTACGTGCCAGATAATATCAAAGAGATATATTGGAAGGAAAGCTGTGAACCTGGCCTCTATTCTAATAGCCACCCACGATACAGTATAGAAAAAAAACATTTGCTTGCAAAAACGTTTCCATACTTCTAAAATCCAGGGATGCCTGTCTCAACTAAACATTATCCATCCCAGAGTTCGTTTGGCCTTTAGTCTATTTAGAGACATAATCTGTTCAGCCCAACGTGAGAGAAGGGAAGAGCTAGAAACACACCTGTATAGGGTCACCGACCTGGGGCATGAGTATGGCAGGCACGCCTTCTATGATTACGTTCCTTTTTGGCAAAAGCTGCTGCAGCTCTCTCCCAGTTCCAGCGGTTCACCAGTGGGTCATACCTGGATATGGAGCTGTTCTGCTGTCACTTTGCTCGGGCTAAAATCTCCAGTGTTGCGCTTCATGCCAGTCGATTCTCCACTCCTCAGACTGGTGTCGGAATACCAGTTACCTAGGGGCCCAAAGCAGATCCTCGGCACGTCCTCAGGGTTCCAACAAAGGCAAAACACTGGCACAGATAAATTGGGTCGTCCCATAGTCTTTTTGGATAATAGCCAGGTCTGCAATAATTATAATTTTGCAGTATGTAATTATAAGAAATGCAGAGCACTCCACTTCTGTTAGGCCTGCTTCAGAGCTCACCCACTTTTGGCTTGCTCCACAAAGAACGTGCAGGAACAAATGACTAGGCAGGGTTAATGTAGACCTGCTGGCAACACTTCTCTGCGATCAACACAACCCCACTATGTCCAACTCTTGATAGATAGTTTCACAGAGGGCTTGCACATGGGTCTCGTTGTCCTTCCTCAGTCCACCTGGGAAGGTTCCAACCTCATGTCAGAAGTCAAAGATGACAAGTCAGTAGACTCCTTAATCCAGGCAGAGGTGGGAAAAGGTTTCCTTATCGGTCCTTTTTCCTCGGTTCCTTTCGATTATTGTAGAATCAGCCCTGTCGGTATCAAGTTGACTAAAAATTCTCAAATAAAAAGTGCTTGATATATGATCTCAGCGCCTCATAGTTCAGGTGTACCTAGTCTCAACGTTTTAGTCCCCTCTGAATTCCTGCATGAAATACTCCTCATGTTACGAGGCCATACAACTCATCCTCTTGGCAGGTAAGTGGCATGGTTGTCCAAAGCCGACATTGCGGATGCTGTCAAGTTGCTGCCTATTAATAGAGATGTCCCGAACTATTCGCCGGCGAACAGTTCTCGCGAACATTGCATGTTCGCTGCGGTGGGAATGAACATATGTGATGTTCGGATCCCCTATACTTCATCATTGAGCAAACTTTGACCCTGTAACTCACAGTCAGCAGACACATTCCAGCCAATCAGCATACCTTCCCTCCCCAGACCCTCCCACCTCCTATCAAAAAGCAAGGACAGCATCCATCTTAGATTCATTCTGAAGCTGCAGTGTTAGTTAGAGCAGGGAGAGTTCTGCTGCTGATGAATTAATAGGGAAAGCGTTAGCTAGGCCAGTGTGCTGTGTCCACTCCAGTCCTCAAAGACTCATCAGCCTCTTTCACACGAGCGTGTCTGGATTAGGCCCCATTCACACGTCCGTAGTGTGTTGCGGATCCGCAACACACCATGCCGGCACTCCCCAAAGGGATGCCTATTCTTGTCCGCAGGGTGCTCTCCGCATCACGTCCGGAATCATTCACAATGAATGGGTCCGCATCCAATCCG
The DNA here is from genome assembly GCA_033119425.1 of Bufotes viridis. Lineage (NCBI taxonomy): Eukaryota > Metazoa > Chordata > Amphibia > Anura > Bufonidae > Bufotes > Bufotes viridis. The sequence continues at coordinate 112,233,352 of CM065591.1, forward strand.
CAGAATTGCGGAATGGATGCAGACAAAAATTGTGGATGTGTGAATGAGGCCTTAGGTCCGGATGCGCTGCGGATGCGTTCAGTTTCACAGGCAAAGCCATTCAGTTTGCCTGCGATTGCGTTCAGTTGTTCAGATTTTTCCACCGGGTGCAATGCTTTTTCACGCGCGTGATAAAAACTGAAGGTTTACAAACAACATCTCCTAAGCAACAGTGAAAAACCATAGCCACCGCATCCTGCTTGCGGATGCAATACGTTTTTCACACAGCCCCATTCACTTCTATGAAAACGCAGAATATAAAACAAGTGATGCGTGAAAAAATGCTCATGTGCACAGACCCATTGAAATGAATGGGTCAGGATTCAGTGCGGATGCTATGCGTTCATGTCACGCATTGCACCAACGCGAAAATGCCGCCGTGTGAAAAGGGCCATCTGCTGCAAGGACAGTCTCCTGACAGCACCCCCAAAAAGCCCTTTTTAGGGCTGGTACACTCTCTGTCTGCTTTTATTTATTTTTCTATATATATTGCAGTTGCCTCGCCCGCAGTGTAGAGAGGCCGCAGGCCCACAGACTCTGTGCACACCAATAATATCAAAGAGATATATTGGAAGGGAAAGCTGTGAACCTGGCCTCTATTCTAATAGCCACCCACGATACAGTATAGAAAAAAAACATTTGCTTGCAAAAACGTTTCCATACTTCTAAAATCCAGGGATGCCTGTCTCAACTAAACATTATCCATCCCAGAGTTCGTTTTGGCCTTTAGTCTATTTAGAGACATAATCTGTTCAGCCCAACGTGAGAGAAGGGAAGAGCTAGAAACACACCTGTATAGGGTCACCGACCTGGGGCATAAGTATGGCAGGCACGCCTTCTATGATTACGTTCCTTTTTGGCAAAAGCTGCTGCAGCTCTCTCCCAGTTCCAGCGGTTCACCAATTGGTCATACCTGGATATGGAGCTGTTCTGCTGTCACTTTGCCAGGCTAAAATCTCCAGTGTGCGCTTCATGCCAGTCGATTCTCCACTCCTCAGACTGGTGTCGGAATACCAGTTACCTAGGGGCCCAAAGCAGATCCTCGGCACGTCCCTCAGGGTTCCAACAAAGGCAAAACACTGGCACAGATAAATTGGGTCGTCCCATAGTCTTTTTGGATAATAGCCAGGTCTGCAATAATTATAATTTTGCAGTATGTAATTATAAGAAATGCAGAGCACTCCACTTCTGTTAGGCCTGCTTCAGAGCTCACCCACTTTTGGCTTGCCCACAAAGAACGTACAGGAACAAATGACTAGGCAGGGTTAATGTAGACCTGCTGGCAACACTTCTCTGCGATCAACACAACCCCCACTATGTCCAACTCTTGATAGATAGTTTCACAGAGGGCTTGCACATGGGTCTCGTTGTCCTTCCTCAGTCCACCTGGGAAGGTTCCAACCTCATGTCAGAAGTCAAAGATGACAAGTCAGTAGACTCCTTAATCCAGGCAGAGGTGGAAAAAGGTTTCCTTATCGGTCCTTTTTCCTCGGTTCCTTTTGATTATTGTAGAATCAACCCTGTCGGTATCGTTACTAAAAAATTCTCAAATAAAAAATGCTTGATATATGATCTCAGCGCCTCATAGTTCAGGTGTACCTAGTCTCAACGTTTTAGTCCCCTCTGAATTCTGCATGAAATACTCCTCATGTTACGAGGCCATACAACTCATCCTCTTGGCAGGTAAAGTGGCATGGTTGTCCAAAGCCGACATTGCGGATGCTGTCAAGTTGCTGCCTATTAATAGAGATGTCCCGAACTATTCGCCGGCGAACAGTTCTCGGCGAACATTGCATGTTCGCTGCGGTGGGTGAACATATGTGATGTTCGGATCCCCCTTATACTTCATCATTGAGCAAACTTTGACCCTGTAACTCACAGTCAGCAGACACATTCCAGCCAATCAGCATACCTTCCCTCCCAGACCCTCCCACCTCCTATCAAAAAGCAAGGACAGCATCCATCTTAGATTCATTCTGAAGCTGCAGTGTTAGTTAGAGCAGGGAGAGTTCTGCTGCTGATGAATTAATAGGAAAGCGTTAGCTAGGCCAGTGTGCTGTGTCCACTCCAGTCCTCAAAGACTCATCAGCCTCTTTCACACGAGCGTGTCTGGATTAGGCCCCATTCACACGTCCGTAGTGTGTTGCGGATCCGCAACACACCATGCCGGCACTCCCCAAAGGGATGCCTATTCTTGTCCGCAGGGTGCTCTCCGCATCACGTCCGGAATCATTCACAATGAATGGGTCCGCATCCAATCCGCAGAATTGCGGAATGGATGCAGACAAAAATTGTGGATGTGTGAATGGGGCCTTAGGTCCGGATGCGTTGCGGATGCGTTCAGTTTCACAGGCAAAGCCATTCAGTTTTGCCTGCGATTGCGTTCAGTTGTTCAGATTTTTCCACGCGGGTGCAATGCGTTTTTCACGCGCGTGATAAAAAACTGAAGGTTTACAAACAACATCTCCTAGCAACAGTGAAAAAAACCACGCTCCCGCACTTGCTTGCGGATGCAATACGTTTTTCACACAGCCCCATTCACTTCTATGAAAAACGCAGAATATAAAACAAGTGATGCGTGAAAAAAAATGCTCATGTACACAGACCCATTGAAATGAATGGGTCAGGATTCAGTGCGGATGCTATGCGTTCATGTCACGCATTGCACCAACGCGGAAAATGCGCTCGTGTGAAAAGGGCCATCTGCTGTAAGGACAGTCTCCTGACAGCACCCCAAAAAGCCCTTTTTAGGGCTGGTACATCAGTCTGCTTTTATTTATTTTTTCTATATATATATTGCAGTTGCCTGCCCGTGTGTGAGAGGCCGCAGGCCCACAGACTCTGTGTGCACACCACTCATATAGGGTGGAACAGTACCTTGAAGATAAAAAAGTCATTTAATTTTTAACCTTTAATATAATTGCAGTTGCCTGCCAGTGAGTGTCAGGCCCACAGACTGTACTGTGCCCACTGCCAGTGCCCACCACTCATATCGGTCGGCACAGTACCTTGTAGATAAAAAAGTAATTTCATTTTACCCTTTAATATAATTGCAGTTGCCTGCCAGTGTGTGTCACGCCCACAGACTCTACTGTGCCCACTGCCCACCACTTATGTAGGGTGTTGCAGTACATTGCACGGCGCACGCGCAGTGACCCAAAATTCCAACTGAGCGGACTTAGCATGGGTCTTTTTCCATCTCCCGGTTCCAAAAATCTATTCACTACAGTGGCCCTGGCCCTGATAAGGGACAAACAGAGATTAAACTGATAGGAATAGTACTTAGTTAACACTAGTTGCATTGGTGGCAAATTCCATTGCAAGTGCCCAAAATTAGAAGGAAGCGGACAGAGCATGCTTTTTTCTCTATCTCCCCATGCAAGGATTCAATTCAATACATGTCCCCTGATAGGGGACTTAACAAAGATTAAAATGGTAAAAATAGTAGTTCACACTATTTGTATTGGTGGCACAGTACATTGTGCGGCGCATGCGCAGTGCCCCAAATTGGAAGGAAGAGGACCGAGCAACCATCTTTTTCCATCTCTCAGTTCATAAAATCTATTCCATACACCGGCCCCTGATAGGGGACAAAACAGAGATTAAACTGGAAAGAACAGATTTTTTAATTTAAAAGAGGGCAGCCTCTGCGGAGCTGGGTATTTTTGGCCGCGTTACTGAATGCTCATGCACAATGGCTGTAGGCTCATGCGTCCTTTTGCGGAGGTGACAAACCTGGTCAGTCAAACCCAAGGCAACATCATCGACCTCATCCCATATGCTTTTTCTGGAGCATGCCCTGCAAAGAGTGCTGGTTCAGGCTGTAGATGAGCATGAAGAGGAAGAGTTGTGGTCACCATCGCCACCAGAAGAAGCCTTGTCGTTTTTTGATTGCTGGACCTGCAGAGGAAGGTGGCTTTGGGGAGGTGGATGACCAACCACAGCGTCCCAGGGGGCTTGTGGTCACCTTTCAGGGACCCTTGGTGTTGTACGTGGCTGGGTGGTGGAAGAGACCTTCAATGACGTCAGTGAGGACAAGGAACGGGACATGGCTAGCTTGGTATCCAACCTTATGAAAATGGGGAGTTTGCGGTTGTTTGCGGTGCGTTAAACGGGGAGTTTGGTCTGTCACTGAGAAGCGGGCGTAACCCTCACACTACCTGATCGATGCAACATCATACCTGATCGTATACACACACTGGATGTTTTAAAGCACGTTATTCCAAACAATTTAGGAATGTTAGGTGATTTATGCCCTCTATGGATTAAAACCTGACTCTGCGTCAACTACGTAATTTTCCATGGGAGTTTTGCCATGGATCCCCCTCTGGCATGCCACAGTCCAGGTGTTAGTCCCCTTGAAACTACTTTTCCATCACTATTGTGGCCAGAAAGAGTCCCTGTGGGTTTTAAAATTTGCCTGCCTATTAAAGTCTATGGGGGTTCGCCCGTTCGTGAATATTTTCCGAAGTTCGCGTTCGCCTTTTGCGAACGGAAAATTTTATGTTTGCGACATTTCTATCTATCAACCCCCAACTTTGGAATTTTATATAGGAAGGTCTCTACTACTTCGCAAACCGCTTAACATTTGGTTCCAAGATTTTTTTTTTTTGATTTTTTTTTCGTCCCCCGCTTTAATTGATGTCTATTAGAATTGTTTCTTGGAATGTTAGAGGTCTTGGGGAAAGGGTTAAAAGGCAAGCTATTATGGATGCAGTAAAAAGATATCTTCCTGCAATTATTTGCATAGTAGAAACCCATCTTACCAAAGAGACAGTGACCCGTTTGATGACGTGATGGCACTCTCAATCCTCCCACTCCACTTTTAGCAGTGCCTCTAGGGGCGTTCTGATTCATAATTCTGTAGACTTTATCTTGATAGAATCTCATATAGATGATCAGGGCAGATTTATCTTTTTGTACGGTAAGCTCTATGGCTATAGCTATATTCTCGCTTTTTTCTACATACCTCCGCCATTCTCGATGTGTCCACTTACCCAACTACTGCTTTTTTTGGAAAAGAGACCAGAATGTCGGCTTGTTCTGATGGGAGATTTTAACGCTGTTATGGATACTAAAAAGGACAGACTGACGTTAGATGCAGACTTGGGGAGGAATATTTGTAATTCTCCACTGCCCCAGTTTTGTTCGGGGGTTGGAGTGGTGGATATATGGGAATATCTTGGCGGAGGAAAGAGAGTATACTCCTGTGTTAGCAGGGGTGGTGGAGCAAAGTCCAGGATTGACTTAGCACTCACCAATGAGAGTAACTTGAACAACATTAGAAGGATACAATGGAGTAAGAACAGTCTCAGACTATGCACCCGTATTGATTGAGGTTCGCACTGGGGAGAATAAGGACAATAGGGGGCTTGGATTCAAGCTGAATCCATACAGGTTTACCATTATGGACAACCACCAGTCTACTAAACTACTTATATCCTCCTTTTGGGAGGTGAATCTCCCCTCTGCTAACATCAACTCAGTATGGGATGCCCTGAAAGCAAATTTGAGGGGGTCTTTATAGCTTATATTGCCGCAGTAAGGAGAACATTTAAGAAAAAAGAGGAGGAACTGGTTAAGACTGTGGCATTTACAACGGAGCGATTTATTAGTCAACCTACTGAACATAACAAGGAAGAGATGCAGAAGGCTAGCTGCTCTCTGGAAGAATATGTAACCGAGAAGGCTAACCATAGAGTATTTTTTAAGGGACAAAAGTATTTCTCGGAGTCTGGACGCCCTGGCAAGCTCTTAGCCAGAATAATTACACAACAGGACAAGAAAAAGAAAGCTATTACTTCGATTGGCAGTTTAGATGGAGAAATTATATCAGACCCAGAGGGAATTAGAGATACCATTTTACAATACTTTACTCAGATATATAGACCCTCTCCCGGTCTGCCACCTGACCTGGCGTGGCTTTTCCTGGAGAAAATTCCTCTTTTGACCTTAACGGAAGCTCAAATAAAATCTTTGGAAGAAGAGCTGTCTCTTCTGGAGATCCAGGAGGCCTTGAGGTCTGTCTCTGGGAACTCATCGCAAGGGTTAGATGGTCTTCCAGTATGAATTTTATCGCAAGTATAGTGATGTGATCCTTCCTAATATACTAGAAGTTTTTCTCAAGCATTACAGGGAGGGAGTTTACCACACTCCATGATGGAGGCTCTAATAGTTTTAATTCCTAAAAAGTTAAAGATCGGGTAGAACTGAGTTCTTATAGACCAATCTCGTTATTAAATACTAATGTTAAGTTATTATCAAAAGTTTTGGCTAGGAGGCTCTCTCGGTTTATGCCTTCTATTATCCACCCAGATCAAATTGGCTTTATGCCGAAAAGGGGCACTCATTATAATCTGCATAGGTTATTTACGAATATTCAGTCTCCTGGAGGTGACGCCGCTCCATCCTGTCGTTGGATGCCATTAAGGCCTTCGACAGGGTGGAGTGGACGTTTCTCTGGGAGGTGATGAAAAAATGGGTTTTGGCCCCAAGTTTATGGCGATGGTTCAGTTGCTATACAAATCTCCAGCTGCTAGGATTAGGATCAACGATATGATGACAGTTTTTTGCTAGGGAAGAGGCACCTGTCAAGGATGTCCTCTTCCCCTCTTTATTTAACATTTATATTGAACCCCTCGCAGCTAGCATGAGGCAAGACTTGAGAGTGGCTGGTTTCGGCATAATGGGGAAGCATGATCGTATATCCCTCTATGCTGATGATATTTTGTTTTTATTCATCAAACAGAAAATACTCTTCCTCGTATAATGGAGCTAGTTAATCTTTGGAGGCCTGGAGGTTAACTGGGAGAAGACTGCTCTTCTCCCTATAGATGAATTGCAAGGAAATTGGAATAATCAGTTATCGATCTCTGACTCAATAAAGTACCTGGGGATAACAGTCTCAGCCAAAACTCAAGACTATCTACAACTTAATCTGATCCCTTTATTGATAAAGTTGAGAGCTAAAACTAAGATATGGCAAAAAATTCTGCCTGCAAGAGCGGACAGAGTTTCGTTAATAAAAATGGTGGTGTTGCCCCAGGTTCTTTATGTTCTGCGCAATTCGCCTGTACGGATTGAGGATAAGTATTTTAGACTGATAGAGCGGATGATTAACGATTTGTTATGGGGAGGAAGCACGTGAGATTAAAGGTGCTCTACTTCTCTATGCCTTATAATTGGGGAGGTCTCAACCTCCCTTTTTAGGGGCAATTTTATGGCCTCCCAGCTTTGTTTTTTCAATGACTGGGAAAATAGCCATCTCTGCAGAAAATTGGTGGAACATTTTTCCAGGTTTCCTGGATTTTTACCGTATTAGAGTCCGATTACTTGTTAAATATACAGACTAGTTATAAACTTTTCTGCAGAATGGCTACAAAAGCCTGGCTGGTTATAAAGAGCTGGTTTAAAGTTTAGGCATCACTGATTTGCACCCCATTATGGTATAATTTAAAGCTTTTGAATCTAGATGATCCAAACTGTCGGCAATATTGGAGGTCAAAGAATGTTCAGTATCTGAACCAAGTGGTCAAAGGTGGACGAATCCTGTCTCTCATGGAGCTAAAACAAAAGGAAAATGTAGGTGAGGTGGCTTGGTATGCATATTTTCAATTGAGGTTGGCACTTTTTAGTATTTCTGATAGTCACTTACTTACTGTAGACACTCCTGAATTTTTACACGATTTAAGTTGTAAGAAAGGTGGCATGAAAGCTAAAATAACACATTGCTATAGACACTTAATAAAAAATTTTTTGGGAAGTTCTCTCTCAGGACAGAGATCCTGGGCCACTTTACTTTCAGAGGTGGGTTCTCCGGACTGGGAGAATATAGGGGAAAGTTTAAATCAGGTTTCGCATAACTTTAATCACATTGTTGTACAATTTAATATTATCCACAAAATATATGTGACACCCTTATGGCTTCATAAGAGAGGATTTAGAGCTTCCTCTGACTGCCCCTGTTGTGGTGACCCCGGGGCAGATCATTTACATCTGTTCTGGGATTGCCCGATGGTGAGTAGGTATTGGAGAATGGTTCAAACCACTTTGGCTCGGAGACTTAATATTGACATCCCCTTGTCTCCCAAGATATGGGTTTTGGGGGATCTATCGGAGGTTAATTGTCAGCCTATGAAATGCCGACTGTTGATCAAAGTGTTGTTTCTAGCCAGGCTTCTTATATCCAGAAGATGGTGCTCCTTCTCTGCTCCAGATTGTAACAACTGGTTAGGTCTAGTCGAGAAGGTGAAAAGCTATGAGAGGATTCTGTATAGACAAAGAGGGTCTTACTTAAAGTGGGGCAATGTCTGGAAGGAATGGGACACAGTTAATTAGCCTGGTTTCCCCTCCCCCCCCCCGTTTTTTTTTTTCTGCAAGGTGGGGGCGGGGGTGCTTGTGGGGTGGGTTGGGAGGATTTTATAATTCTGTTTTTCTTTACAAACTGTATCTTTTGAGATGATTAAAATAAAGGAAAATTATAAAAAAATAAAAAAATTTGGTTCCAAGACCAGTCCTTGGCTATTTGACCAATTCGCGCAGGCCCTACATTGGATTCTGGTAAACCACTGCAAATTCCCGATGGTCATTCACTATTTAGATGATTTTCTGCTGATAGAACAACCCGGCATTAAACCCTGTAAACTTAACAACCTCCTACAGGTATTTGCGAAGCTTAACATCCCGTTCACCCGTCCAAGATAGAAGTGCCTCAACGGTAGTAACCTTCCTAGGTATTGTTCTAGACACATAGAAAATGGAGGCAAGACTGCCAGAAGAGAAGCTCAGCAAAATCAAAGAGGTTAACTCAAAATTCGTAGTTTGCAGAATTCTCGCTAAACAGGAGTTGCGATCCCTGCTAGGCATGTTAAGCTTTGCCCCAAGGTAAAGCTTTCATGTCCAGGTTATTAGATCTAATTCTGGCAGCCACTGAGCAGGACTTCCTGTATTTCTGGGTTTCCAAGCAATGGCCAATTTGACTATGTGGAACACCTTCCTGGCCAACTGGAACGGGATCTCCTATTCATTCCCAATAGAGGCCCACATTCGCTACGGTTTTCTCAGATGCAGCTGCCTCCAGGGATTTCACAGCCATATATAAAACTAGTGGTTCGCAGGCTATTGGCCCTCAGAAATCTCTTCACTTAGCGAACACCATAGGTCCTCTCCGTTATTAAAGATATACCCATTTGTAGCTGCTACACAAATCTGGGGTAAGCAATATGCCAATTCTCAAGTGACATTCATCACTGACAACCAGGCAGTGGTGGACATCATTACCAAGGGCAGGTCAAAGTTATCTTGTATCATGCCCTGTGTTCGCAAATTAGTCTGGTTTTCCTTGCTTTTTACTTCCACGTGTCATGCCAACATATCCAAGGCATTCAGAACTCAGCTGCTGACGCATTATCACGCTTTAATTTCCATAATTTTTTCCAGGTAATGCCAGAAGCGGAGCAAGCGGGATTAACCCTCCAGACTTCAATACTCACGCATGGAATAGGACATTACATATCGACAGCCAAAACCCTCATGCAAAGGTCACTATCTGCCAACACAGCCAGAAACTACAAAACCGGCCAGAACATATTAAAAAAATTTCCCTTCTCCATCTAAGAAACTACACAGATAAGACTATTTATTTAATGGTTTTTCTGGCTTATTGTCATACACACCTGAAACTTGCTTACAATTCAAATAAATTATATCTGGCGGGGTGCAACATTATTTAACGTTAAAATAGCCAGGTAGTAGGTCAATCTTCACATCCCCTGCAATCAAGGTAACTCTCAGGGGTATTCAAAAAGCAGCAGGAAAACCACCCCAAGCAGACAATCAGTTTCAGGGAAACCCTAAGACAGAAACCACTATTCCAGATATAAAAGCACAACTATATACACATACTTAAAAAGCACAACTATATACACATACTAAGCTTAAAGAAACACCCAAATGTTATCCCAGGCAGGAAATGGGTGCTGACATCTCAGCTTTTAGAAAAATATAGAAGTGAATTTACAGAAAATCAAGAATTCAGATGCAGTATTTAAACAGCTAAATAAAAATGAAGCATTACAAATGGAACAAATAGTATTTTTGGTGGAGGGCATCAATCATATACTAACCAATAACTATTTTTCTTAGGATTCAGAATTTTATTTACAAAAAGGGGTACTGCTATGGGTACCAGGTTCGCCCGAGCTACTCTAATCTATTTATGGCGCAATGGGAGGAGGAGACCATTGCCCCCAAACTTAGGGCGGACCTTGCGTCATTTTATAGACAAAGTCATTTTTATATGGCAAAAAACTGAACATGAATTGATATCCTTCATAAGACCTTGAATGCTAATGATTTGAATTTGAAATTTTCAACAAATTAAACTAGAGTACAGGTTGAATTTTTAACTATAAAAATACAAAATGAAAAATGTCAAACTTACGTACCAGAAACCTATAACCAAAAATGGTTTTATATCCTTTCCCGGCTGTCACTTACCAAGGTGCCTGGTTAATATTCCTACCAGTCAGTTTTGTAGATTAAAAAGGAACTGTACACAAGAAGTTCAATTTGAGATAGAGACCAATAAACTTACACAACAATTTATTGAAAAGAATTACCCTTTGGAAATAGTGGAAACATCTTTAAATAAAGTGAAAAAGATGGATAGAAAAAACTTTTTGAAGAGTCGCAGAAAATAGAACATAAAGAGGAAGAAATTAGGCTCATATTATCATATCAAGTTAAATATAAAAAGTAGAGTATATAATGAAAAAACATTGGCCACATTTACTGGAGGATAAAATAATAGGCCCTAAATTGAAAATGGAACCTCAGATAGTTTATACTAAAGCATCTAATTTAGGTATAAAAATCACATGTATATCACGTTATATCGCATAACAATCAAAGGTAATAAATATGGTAACAAAGAAAATTGGCTAACATTAAAAGTTTTTTGTCGATGTGGAAAATGTGCAAACTGTCAGATTATTAACTTCCCCAAAAATCTATCCAAAACTCATATAAAATTCACATTAAAGAACACATGTCTTGCCCTACAACTAGTGTAATATATCTATTACAATGTAGTTGCAATAAACAGTACATAGGGAAAACTAAACAACCTTTAAAAAAAGGATAGCTGAGAATTTAGCAAACATTAAAAAGGATATGAATTACATACAGTGTTGAGACATTTTAAAGAAACGCACAATAAAGATCCCAGCCAGATAATCTGTTTTAAGGCCTTGGAGAGAATTGTAGGAGGGTAAGCAATACTGTTACCAGCTGGATGTAATATTGAGACAGGTAAGAGACACTGTCACTGTTTATCTACTACTTATCTGTTATCGCAGGCTCAAGAAAAGCTAGCAATACTGTTATCATCCGCATGGATAATTCAGACATGCTATATATGTGGCCAGTGTTTTAACTAATTCACATCCACTGTTCAATTGAATACCTTAATGGATGGTGAGGTATGGACTGTTGAGTTTGATCTAAAATTACGTATAAGCCGCTTGCCTCTATTTTTTCAGAAAGAGGAGGAATTTATATATGTGATCACATGCTGAATGATTTCTAATATTCCATGGAAAACACAGAACTACCACAATTATAAAAAGGTGGTCAGAATAAGGCACTGGATTACAATTAGAAGTGGATAAAGAGAAAGAAATAGTCGTCTTGTTACATATAAGGTACAAACTGTCAAATCAGCTTGAGCTCTTGTGAATTACATTTAAAGAGATCGAGACTGTATATTAATATATTAACTTTATTTTGTTTTTATTGTGTATAGATTGCATCAATTGTTTTAAAAGTGATGAGATATGAGTATGAAATAAATGTTTTACTAAGTGCATTGTAAGCCAGCCACATTTTATTTTATTTTGTTATATTATTTTGAAATTGCTATACGGTAGTAACAGGCTGTGCACTGGCATTTAAGGAAATTAGTGAGCAACCATTTTTGTAGTTTTAAGATGAGTATCTCGCCTCAGGTGTAGGCTGACATGCCTCTGGGGGAGCGGCAATTCATGAGCGTCCCCACTTTTCCACTTCATAAGTTCCAAAAATCGTTGCAATATTACTCCAGTAAAAGTGTGGTGTAGTAAGTAACAAACAAAAATGTCAGAAATAAACTGAGCCAAAATTAAAGGGTTTTTCGGGCTTAACCTTTTTTTTATTTTTCAAGCTAACCAAAGATTATTGCTCACATACCTACCTTCCAGAGCGCAGCCGTTCTTGAGATCTTAAAATTCATATAAACACTGAGTCCCAGAGAATATCCACAGTCTGGGGACCGCTCCCAGAGAAATACTAGCAACAAGCGTGTTAGAGCTGCAGTCCTCTTATCCTCGCTTGTTGGTTAATTAGAAGCAACAGTCACTCCATATAGTGTGTCTCTTGAAAAAAACTGTTTGAGTTTATTCATGTGAACACTCAAACTGTTTTCTTTCAAGAGACACACTATATGGAGTGACTGTTGCTTCTAATTAACCAACAAGTGGGGATAAGAGGACTGCAGCCTCTAAAACGTTTGTTGCTAGTTATTTCTCTGGGAGCCAGTCCCTAGACTGTGGATATTCTCTGGGACTCAGTGTTTATATGAATTTTATGATCTTTTTTAGTATGTGTATTTATAGTTGATAAGTATCTAACCCACTTCCATTAAAATTTTTATCTAGAACCATTAGTCCTTGGTTGTGAGTGCCCCCCTTGTGCTTATCGTTGACCTTTCATGTTATTTGATCTTTTTGGGTGAGATCTTTGGGGTGTGCACATCGTTGTCCACTGCCATCGCAGGGTGTGGCCGCTTTTTGATTTTTTTCATATCGTTCTTGAGATCTGCCTCCCGGTCACGTGGTCCCTCCAGATGGCTTTTCTGTGCTTCCTGGCCAAAGTCCATCTTCTCCTCTTTCTGTCTTCTCTTCCTTTCTCCAGCAGGAGACGGATCGTTACTAGAGACGTCACCGCCTCCTGCTGGAGAAAGCGACGTCCGGCAGTCTTCACAGTGCACTAGGCTGAATGCTAGTGTGCATGTGCCAGCCGTAAGCCTCTGTATCGTACAGGCTTCTATGTGAAGCCTGTACTATCTCCTGCACAGCGTGATGTAAGCTCTGTGCAGGAGTGACAGCATAGTGATCAGTCACAGAGGCTGATTGCTATGTTGTGAATGTCACAGGGGGTACTTCGGATGGCAAACAGGGGGCACTGGATGTCACAAGGGGCACTGTATGGCATAAAGGGGGCACTGGATGGCATAAAGGGGCACTGGATGGAACAAGGGGGTACTTTATGGCAAACAGGAGGCACTGAATGGCACAAGGGAGTACTGGATGGCGAACAGGGGGCACTGGGTGGCCCAAGGAGGTAATGGATGGCGCAATGGGGGAATTGGATGGCACAAGGGGGAAATGGATGACAAACAGGGGCACTGGATGGCAAATAATAGGGGGCAATGGATGGCACAAGGGGGCACTGGATGGCACAATGGGGCAATGGATGGCAAACAATGGGGCACTGGATGGCACATGGGGGCAATGTATGGCACAAGTGGGCACTGGATGGCAAACAAGGAGGCACTGGATGGCGGACATGGTGCACAGGATATCCCAATGGGGGCACTGGATGGCACAATGGGGGCAGTGGATGGCACAAGGGGCAATGGATGGCAAACAGGGGCACTGGGTGGCAAACAATGGGGAACTGGATGGCATGAGGGGGCAATGGATGGCACAAGGGGCACTGGATGACAAACAAGGGCACTGGATGGCAAAAGGGGCAAAGGATGGCACATGGGGCACTGGATGGCCCAAGGGGTAATGGACGGCACAATGGGGGCAGTGGATGGCACAAGAGGGCAATGGATGGCATGCGGGGGCAATGGATGGAACAAGGCAGCACTGGATGGCAAACAAGGGGGAAATGGATGGCACAAGGGGGCAATGGATGGCACAAGGGGGCAATTAATGGTACAAGGGGGCACTGAATGGCAAACAAGGAGGCACTGAATGGCACAAGGGGGCACTGTATTATGAGGATCAGAATAAGACCTGTTCTATCTTTTAAGTACCTCACAACAAAAGTACCAGGCCGCTTAAATTATTGAATACTTTATTTAGACAATGCATATAGTAGAAAAGGAAGGGGTACAGTAATAAAGGTAACATCAGATGGAGGGAGATCACAGTGGGCAAGTAGATCATCATACAATGTATAAATCTCATATAAAGTGCATAATGCAAAAGGACATAAGCCAAAATTAGGAATAAGCGTATAAACCATTACCCATACTGTGCTCCTCCAGGATGGTGCCAACTCAACGCTCCATCACTGGGGGACACAGATTAAATACGTCCACAATTCCAAGGTATAACCTCTTAAGAGTGCAACGACGGAGTCTAAAATATCTATCAGGACTTTCAGATGTGAGTGTTCAAACCCGCCCGATAAGGGGCAACATAGTGACCGAGCGGGAAGCATATAAACAATTGAGGGTGAAGACTTGTCATAAGAAATTGACTCATAATACTCTTTGTTCATTTCAAACAGATCTGAGGAAAATCTTGGACAAAGCGATGGATAATCAGATAATTTCCAAGGCATTGCATGACGCATTAACTGTAAAAGAACCGACGGTACCAACTCTGTATCTTTTGCTTAAGATCCACAAGGATGCAAGGACCCCACCAGGTAGGCCCATTATATCTGGGAGTGGAGCTTAACAGAGAAGGTTGGACATTATCTGGATTGTCGCTTTAAACAAATAGTGATGAATCTTCTTTTCTATATTAGGGATACCATTGATTTTTGCAGAAAATTGAGGATGTGCATTTGGGTGAGGATACCTTGATTGTGACATGTGACATTGAGTCACTTTATACGAGTATCAAACACTAAGATGGCATAGTTGGTGTGAAATTTTTTTCTATCACAAGGAAATATGGATAAAAAGATGAGGAATTTTTGGTGGAGTTGTTATACTTCGTGCTAACCTATAACTTCTTTTTCAATGGGTCCGTCTACCTGCAGCTCCAGGGGACTGTGATGGGGGCACCTTGTGCACCCTCTTATGCAAATCTTTTTCTGGGTCTGTGAGAGAGGGCCCTATTCCTGTCAGATCATACACATCGATGGACCGCGTCATTTATTGGGCGCGGTACATCGATGATGTATTTTTGATCTGGCAGGGGGACTCATGTGAACTAGAACATTTTTTCAAAGAACTAAATAGAAATCAGAAGAACATCAAATTGACCTTCAAGTATGATTGAGATTGTATTGATTTTTAGATGTTCGTTTGGAGTGATGTGTATAGGAAATCCACAGCTGTCAATTCTTATTTACATGCATCTTCTTCACATCCTCCGCAGATGATCAATGCGATATCAACAGGACAATTCTTGCGGGCTCGCCGTAATTGTTCGGTGGAAGAAAAGTTTGAGAAACAAGCTTCTGATTTAAAGATGAGATTTACAAGGAGGGCTACAGGCAATGGTCAATTAAGAGAGCATATGAAAGGTCAAAAGTCAATCACGCCATAACTTTTTTTTGCTGATAAAAAGAGGTCTGATGACAACAGGACTAGGTTCATTACCAGTTATCACTCTAGATGGATGGAAATTAGTATGATTTTGAAGAAGCACTGGTCGGTACTCCATACTGATCCTATTTTGGAAAAACAACTTATGAAAGTACCTGTGGTGACGGTGAGACGCTCCACAAATTTAAAGGATTATCTTGTATGCAGCTTGTATTCCCCAAAAATTCCCCCCATTTTTCCGGGGGTGGGCAAACCGAAGTGGGGTTTTCCCCCATGCGGAAAATGTATTGCATGTCCAAATATGGAGAAGGCTACATCGTTTCATGATTCTGCTCATGAGTCTACATTTCAGATCACGCATTCTCTAACATGTTCCAGCTCAATGGTGGTATACTGGGCTATATGCCCCTGTCAAAAGATCTACGTGGATTTGACCACAAGGGAATTACGAGTGAGGGTCCGTGAACTTGTTAGAGATTTATTGGCTGCGACTGATGAGAGGGATTTGTCTAAGCTGAAACCAATAGCGAGACACTTCAATTAACATCATGCTTGTAATCCTAAGAATTTAAAAGTCCGTGCTATTGATTGTGTTCTGAAGGAGGTACATGGGGAAAATACCTCTAAAAGATTAGCACAGTTAGAATGCAGATGGATCTGGAAGTTGAAAACTTTATGTCCTGCAGGGTTGAATAAGTCATCCGGTTTTGCGTCATTTTTGTAGCTGCGTGTTCTTTGGTGCTCTCTGGAGCTCTATCCTTTGGTTAATTTAATCAAGAGGTTTGTGTTTTGTTTTTTTTTATATTTTTATAGTATACTTGATAACTTCAACCTTGGCTAATTACTGGGTGTTTCTTATATACGTGTTGAGTAAGTTCATGATGTGGTGACCATATAGTTGTGGTAGGGTGGTATACTCAGAGAGGTGGGGAGGATGTAAGGTGATGAGTATTGGGCATAGTATTATAAAAACTTATATGTTAGGATGCATAACTAATAATATATGGAGGGTAAGAAAATATTAATTTTAATTTTGATTAAAACTTTTCACATGTGTTCTCACAATGCAAGATTTTTTTCATTTTTCTCACCTTTTCATCTTTTATTTTTTATTTATTATTTTTTATTAATATTTTCTAGATTTTTATTCATATTTACATTTTTTCTCACATCACTTATGTTGTCTTGATGTATATATTTTTATATATATATGTATATATATATATATATATATATATATATATATATATATATTGTTCACTTTTATACCCAATTGCACATATTAACCCTCATGGTTAATATAACCCTCATCATGAATTTCACAGTTTTTATATTTATTATTTTTTAATATTTAGGTATTATTCACATAATTTCGTGATATTGCACTTCTTATATGATTAATTAATTTTCCTCTTTTTAATATGCCGTTTGGATGCATACTCTCATGATTTGAGACTATACTTCAATAATGAATTGTCGTGTGCTCCTCTCATTATTATTATTATTTATTTTTTATTATTTTCCTTTCTTTCCTACTTTTCTGGGTGGCCACCCTCCTGTTTCTTCTAGCCTGCTCTTGTAATGCCTATTGCCCTCCTACTCTGTATGCATTGAAAGAATCGTAACAGTTAAACTTTCTGTGTAGTGCCAGTATAGATAATAAAAGATGTGAGATCTCGCAATGTTAGTGAATGTAAGCTGGCAGCTGTGGTCCGGTCATGTGATCATGTGTGATCATGTGACAGGACCTGGGGACCGGATTTAGTGCAACAAGGAGGATGTGTTTTAGCAGGTGCGGTATTACGAGTAGTAATTGGTATGTACTGATTGGTCAGTGGACGTATTTAATCTGTGTCCCCAGTGATGACGCCACCCCTGACGAAGGTCTGCCGAAATGCGCGTCAGGGTTGGCGCCATCCTGGAGGGAGCAAAGTATGGGTAATGGTTTATACTCTTATTCCTAATTTTGGCTTATGTCCTTTTGCATTATGCACTTTATATGAGATTTATACATTGTATAATGATCTACTGTTGCCCACTGTGATCTCCCTCCATTTGATGTCGCCTTTATTCCTGTATCCCTTCCTTTTCTTATGGTAATTATATTATATGCATTGTCTTTGATAAATAAAGTATTCAATAATTTAAGCGGTCTGGTACTTTTGTTGTGAGGTACTTAGGCCTCTTTCACACGGGCGTCACGCTTGACGCCCGGATCAGAGGCGGGTGCGTTGCGGGAAAATGCGCAATTTTTCCACGCGAGTGCAAAGCGTTTTAATGCGTTTGCACTCGCGTGTAAAAATACGCATGTTTGGTACCCAGACCTGGAGCCGGACTTCATCACTGAAGTCCAGTTTCGGGTTGAATATTCTGTATATTTTATTATTTTCCCTTATAACATGGTTATTTGGGAAAATAATAGCATTCTAAATACAGAATGCTATGTTAGCAGGGCAATAGAGGGTTATAAATAAATAAAAATGAACTAATCTCCTGCCATTGATCGCGTAGGTGCAAGGAACATCTTCTATCTTCATATCTGTTGGTTGAAGGACCTTCGGTGACGTCACTGGGTCACATGGTCCAATCATGGAATCTTTTGATTGGACCATGTGACCCATGTGATCCAGTGACGTCACGGAAGGTTCTTTACCCAGCAGAATGAAGAAATAAGAATGATCCCGGCACCTACGCGATCAAGAGGAGGAGGTGAGTTTTTTTTTTTCAACCCTCTCTTCCCTTTTACATAACATTCTGTAATTAGAATGCTATTATTTTCCTTATGACCATGTTATTAGGAAAATAATAAAGATCGTGTCCTAGCAACCATGCGGAAAATCGCACCACATCCGCACTTGCTTGCGGATGCTTGTGATTTCCCCGCAGCCCTATTCACTTCTATGGGGCCTGCGTTGCGTGAAAACGCAACATATAGAACATGCTGCGATTTTCACACAACACAAAAGTGATGCGTGAAAATCACTGCTTATGTACACAGCCCCATAGAAATGAATGGGTCTGATTCAGTGTGGGTGCAATGCGTTCACCTCACGCATTGCACCTGCGTTGAAATCACACCCATGTGAAAGGGGCTTGGTGTATGGTGTGTGCCATAGGCTTACTCTCATGTATGGGATAATAAATAATAAGTGTTGGTGTACATTTGTTGTTTTTTTTCTGTTCTATTTTTTGCTGTACTGATATACGGATGTGGAAAACACACTGATGAAGTCCATGTGTTTCTCACATCCGTATGCCAGTTCTGCAAAAAATAAAAATAAAAGAACATGTTCTATTCTGGTCCTCATAATGCAGACCTAAAATCGATAGAAATCAATAGTACTGCAAAAAACAAAATGCGTGTTGCACACGGACGTTATCCTTACTTAGCGGATCTGTGTCTCGCAGACCGCAAAATGGATACGGTTGTGTGCATAAGGGTTTAGATAAACAGCTCAGCAGGTTGCATGATACAAAATGAAATTAGATACACAGCTCAACTGGCTGTATCATAGAAGATGGGATTAGATACACACTTCAGCAGGCAGTATTGCATACAACAGGCTCTGTATCAGGCACACATACATGTTAGGATTAGATACAGATGTGTTTGGACGTGCTTGCCGATTCCAGCTGTTTATCACACTTTGGAGATGGTGAGGGAAAAGCCCATGGATAGTCAGTGATGAGTTTAGATGCACAGCTCAGCAGGCTGTATCACACAGGATATGATTAGATACAGATTTGTTTGGGTGTGCTTGCTGCTTCAAGCTGTTTATTACACTCTGGAGATGGTGGGGGAAGAGCCTATGGATGGCCAGTGATAAGATTTAGACACTGAGTGAGAAGTAGATTGATGTCTGTGTTCAGAAAGATGGACAGTGGAGTTATAGAGGAGTAGCTGCTGCAGAAAGAGCAGTGTGGTGAGCATGTCCATCCTGTGACTCATCTCTGTGCAGTGCAGCCAGGCTTGTGTATCAATAAAGTTATGTATTGAACAAAACAAGAAGAGAAGAAAGTAAATAGATCTGCCAGGATAATCTGATGTCTTCCAGGGAGAAAGGAACGCTCGGACATGAAAAGCAGGTATTGGGGGCATATGTATGCAGGGTGAGGTAAAAATTATTTAGATTTTGGATCCAGACAACCTCTTAAAAAATATTGTGTGACATTTGTTACAGTTGATGCAAATTATGACAATGCAGACTCCTGCAAAACTGACAAATCTCCTTCTGGTGTCCATCTGCATGTCTCATTTGCTGAAAAAGGATAACCATATTATAATTCAGAGTATATCTAAATAAGGGTGGCTCTACTTTATAGAGGGAAATCTGTCCAGGTGCACGATCAAAAGTAAGCCCCGTTTACCAGATAAGAATATTTGTGTAAATAGATCAGCACTCACAAATACATGGGTCACGCAGATAAATTAAAATTTAAAATTTATTAGCACTGCTAAAATCACATAAACACAAAATGTTGCACAATACGTATTGGCCAATACTCAATAAACTAGAAACAAATGTTTAAATGAAAATATACAAAAAGCAATTCCTCAGACAGCTTCCAAAATCAATAGAAACACATGTGCAAAAACACAGGCTTGATCCACAGTGTGCACACTAAATTGTGAATCTGAGGATTAGTTCTAATGTTGGATTATATGTATCAGTTGATATCAATTCTTATATCCCTTTGAGCAAACAAAGTAACTGGGTGGTTTCCAGAAAATCGCAATACATTCGCTGTAAGGACTTGGTAAAACGAAAGTTCAATGAGAGCTAAGATAAAGTGGAAGTTCAGTATATGGACTCACTAAGCTGCACCTAAGGAAATTGTTCGCAGTTCTTATAGAACTTTCGCACTTGTTTTACACTCTAAATTCGAGCGATATATTCATGCAAACTTTTTGCGGTAGAGGTTCAGTATAAGTGCTTAATGAAGCGACATTCATGGGGTACTCACAATTTTTTCAGCCTTAAAACTCAGGTTGTTATTCAAAGGCATCCAAGTTGCCACATGGTACTGGCGTGTGTTGCGCTCATTTCCCAAAGTCCCGTGGCATGTTAACGCGAGATTACCTCCGTGTCTCACTTTCTTGTTGTAGAATATCTTTAATAGTTATGCGATTTTTTCTTATGCAATTTTTTCTAAGTGTTTCGAAAATGTTTACTGCCGGCAGTAGTCTTGGGACTTTTTCCTCAGAAGGCACTGGAAAACGATTATTAAAATCGAACAAACGCGTTTTGGAGTGCTTTTGGGTCTTACTCCTTCCTCAGTGGTAATTTTGTGAACCTCCATGTGCCTTTTTTATACCCTATAAACTCCACCCAGGAAATTCGAGAAGACATAAAACCTGGGATGGAATTTTCTTCAAACAGAAAATTATAAGAAACATTGGAATAAAAAAAAAGTATGTTGGTAATATCATATTTATCATATACTAGAGAGGTTCTGCTCCTTGGCCGCTTAAAATAAATAAATAAATACAATAAACGCATATGCGTTTTTCATGCATTTTTATATATAAGTGCATTTTTTTGCCCAATGGTGCAGAAACCTTCAACAAACTACTCCTATAGAGCATTTCAATGGTAATGTTTGCTTAGTCATAAAAATTAAGAAAAATGTATGGAAACCTTCTCCAATGATGTATCTGTGTCTAAAACTTTACTATGTTGATTGCTGAAAAAGGATAACCATATTATAATTTAAAGATTTACCATCCATGCAGAATAAAGCCCTCAATATTCAGGATTCCTCTTCAACTTTAAACCTTTTATCATCTAGTTGCTTTACTTCAGGCATTCTGTTCTATACGATATAGTCATAAGAGAAAATTTACTAAGGCCAGTGTTTCAAATGTCAGTTTTATTCCAAACTGCACTCGAGTAAGATGGGCCAAATGTATTAAACGGTGCAATTCATGTGTCAGAATATCTATCTTATACCAGCCATTAAAGATGAGCAAACCAGTTTGTACCGAAAATTT
This sequence comes from Bufotes viridis, assembly GCA_033119425.1. NCBI lineage: Eukaryota > Metazoa > Chordata > Amphibia > Anura > Bufonidae > Bufotes > Bufotes viridis. Next base: position 112,254,933 of record CM065591.1, read on the forward strand.
GCTATTTTTCGGATGGCAGGCAAAACGGAAACTTTTCAGGTTTATATTGGAAGGATCCATGAAAACAGCAGATAGCGCCATTTTAGTGAAGGGTTCTCACATGACACTGAGAGGAAGTTGCGAGGGGGCTTGCCCTGATTAGCTCCCAAGCTGAATAGGTAGCCTGGATGAACCAATCAGTGCTGCAGCAGACAGGCAGGTGCCCTAGCAGAACAAGCAGAACATCATTCTATACTTAGCTGTGAATTAGGGTAGATGGGTCTGACAGTGTCTGCTAGAAAAACATCTTTCACACTTGCGGCAGAGTGATCTGGCAAGCAGTTCCATCGCCGGACGCCCTGCCGGATCCCGCAATCCAGACGGAAAGCATTTGAAGACGGATCTGGCTACGGATCTGTCTTACAAATGCATTGTAAGACATGGATCCGTCTCTCCGCTGGACATGCGGAGAGACGGATCCGTATATATTTTTTCACATACCGCAATGCCGGAAGGACGGATCTGTCATTGCAGTATTTTGAATGCTGGCACTAATACATTCCAATGGGAAAAAATGACGGATCCGGCAATCCGGTAAGTGTTCCGGAATTTTGCTGCGGTAATATCTCCTTCCTGAAATGTCAAAAAGACTGAACTGAAGATATCCTGATGCAGCCTGAATGGATTTCTCTTCATTCAGAATTCAGGGGGATAATACTGATCAGTTTTTTTCCCCGGCATATACTGGAAAAGAAAAATGCTAATGTAAAAGTACCCTTAGGGAGTCAGGGACAGTCAGAAATCAATCAAGCTTGTATTCTACTGCCAGGGAGAGTGACGGAAAATGTTATAATTACAAAGAAGAAATAGAATTGTGTGTGTAGAATAGGGAGGCAGGGAAGATGTCAGCCAAGAAGTGAAATGAGAGTAGCTGAGGCTGGCTGTGCCTGCTAGCAGCACTGCAGCTGCGGCAAATCTCAAAAGCAAAGACAAAAAAACAATGCAACAGCACTCTGCAAACACAAATAAAGTACAATAATGCCATAATTATAGAAAATATTCTGGTGCTAATGCTACGCTCATTTTATAGATTTGAGATTCTTGGCAAATACATTTTGTTCAAAATTATTTTTGCCTATCTGTCGGCGTCAAGGTGATCTCTATAGGACAGGAACCTAACACTAAATACTACTTGTTATGGTGCCATACTGACCACCAAATAAATAACGGGAATGCAGGTTCCACATACATGCTGGGCCCACTCTGCTTTTTGCCGCTTTTGGTGTCATAATGGCCTCCATTAAATCCAGGGAATACAGGTTCAACATGCATGCTGAGCCCACTCTATACCTTACCTCTCCTGGTTCTAGAAGGTTTCCAATGAATGCAGGGAGATCATGCTACAGCTTTATACTTGCACTAATAAAAAAAAAAAAAAAAACTGCAAAAGGCAGAGTGGATCCAGCATGCATGTTGAACCTGCATTCCCTTTTTTTTTGTTGTAGTTTGAAAACTAAATGATTAATATTGAGATATTAAGCTTAAACCTGTTTATTATATCCATGTGCACACAGTTCCCCAAAAATATCAGAGAAGGGTTCAAAACGAAAGACCCAGAGGCAGTGGGTAGTAGCAGCACCAACTCTTTACCCTGAAGTAGTAGTAGTAGGTCACAGTTGTCCCTGCTGGCTTCAGAAAGGCATAACATTATCGTTGAAGAGAAAGCAGATTAGATTGTGGACTGGATGGCTCACTTCTCCTATCAGTCGCAGTAGTATGACATGGAGGATACTTCAGAATCTCACACCGTGTCAAGGAGCCAGGGTCACAGTGTTCCTCCTGCTCCTCCTAATTGCAGCCCCAGTGTGGCTAATGTCTCCCTATTATATCTTTACACTCTCTAAGCTTTCTCTGACTTGCTCAATAGTAATATTTTCTGAATAAAGTCTTCCCTAATCACCGTCCCTAGTGCCTGTAACGTGCCATTTAGTTTTTAGCTGAAAGTAATGGCTTTCTTCTGGCCACTCTGCCATAAAGCCCAACCCTATGGAGCATACGGCTTATTGTCGTCCTATGTACAGATACTCCAGTCTCTGCTGTGGAACTCTGCAGCATCTCCAGAGTTATCTTAGGTCTCTGTGCTGCCTCTCTGATTATTAAAGATGGCCTTGCAGTTCGCCCAGCGGTCGTTTCGCGGCAAAATTTGCACGCTTGAGATTCACCGAACATGCGAACATATGGCGATATTCGCATATGGCACCATATTCTTTGCATTGTGCCAAACTTTGAACCATGACACATCCATCAGGTGGGACAGGACAGCCAATTGGGACATTTCAGCACACAGACACAGCCCCACCCTATAAATGAACCAGATTTGGCAGCCATTTTCAATTCTGCGTTTTGCCAGTGTAGGGAGAGGTTGCTTTGTGGAGCAAGGACAGACAATTAGAGACACCAAACGCTAGCTAATAGGGCCACAAAAGTCCTTTTAAGGACTGGTATAGATGTGCTATCTTTAGGTGTGATATACTGAGGGGTGTGATATACTTATAATATACTTTCTAACATAGTATATTATATATTATAGTGCATTTTTATTGTGCAGCAGTTCTGTGCTGTTCTGCCGCGATACCTAAGGTATATAGAGGGATAAACACTATTGGAATAACTAATTGCAACTGGTGTGACATACCTGTTGCCCCCAAAAAAGTGATTCAGGGGTGTGATATACCTATAATATAATTTCTAACAAAGAGAGTATATAGTGCATTTGTATTGTGCAGCAGTTATATGCGGTTCTGCTGCGATACCTCAGGTAAATCATGGGACAAGCGCTTTTGGAACAACTATTTGCAATGGGTGTGATATACCTGTTGCCCCCAAAAAACTGATTGAGGGGTGGGATATACCTGCTTCCACAAAATACTGATTAAGGGGTTTGATATACCTGCTTCCACAAAATTCAGTTTGAGGGGTGCAATATCTCTGCTTCCACCAAATATTGATTAAGGGGTTTGATATACCTGCTTCCACCAAATATTGATTCAGGGGTTCTATATACCTGATTCCACAAAATACTGATTAAGGGTTCTATATACCTGCTTCCACAAAATACTGATTGAGACCTGCGATACACCTGCTTCCACAAAATACTTATTGAGGGGTGCTATATACCTGCTTCCACAAAATACTGATTGAGTGGTGCGATATACCTGCTTACACCAAATGTTGATTGAGGCCTGCAATACACCTGCTTCCACAAAATACCGACTGAGGGTTGCGATGTACCTGCTTCTACAACATACTGATTAAGCTGTTCTATATACCTGCTTCCACCAAATATTGAATGAGACCTGTGCTACACCTGCTTCCACAAAATACTGATTGAGGTGTGTAATATACCTGCTTCCACTAAATGTTGATTCAGGGGTTCTATATACCTGTTTCCACAAAATACTCTTTGAGGAGTGCAATATACCTGCTTCCACAAAATACTGATTAAGGGGTTTGATATACCTGTTTCCACCAAATACTGATTGAGGCCTGCAATATATCTGCTTCCACAAATACTGCTCTTCTCTAGGCACTTTGGCACAGGGTTTTTTGAAAATGACAGGCAGAGGAAGAAGCAGGCCGTTCCGCAGGGGTGGTAGCGGTCGGTCAGGTGCACTAGGCCGGAGCCTAAGTGGGAAGTTGGAGAAGGTGCGTGAGATTACGTCAAAGGACGCACCAGAGTTGGTTGAATGGCTCACTCAGCCTTTCGCTTCTGCACCCTCCTCATCCTCTGTATCTGCACCCTCCTCACTCTCTGCTGTGTGCCCCCCAAAGACACCATGCCCACCATAACCCTTCAACTCGAGTCAGAGGACTTATTTTCCCATCAAATCCCAGACATTACCGATGCGTAGCCATTGTTGGCTTTGGAACAGGAAGAGGAGGTTGCAACAGCCGGCACCCAGCGGCCTGATGACAGTACCCAGATCAGCACAAGGTGGGAGGTCCCCACTGTTGCTGCCTACTCTGAGATCTCTAATGTCAGTGGTGGTGAAGGTGACCATGATGACAAGAGAGGAAGAAGAGGGTAGTTCATTGGGAGAGACGGAGCAGCAGAGATAGAGGAGAAGGAGGAGAAGCAAGCAGAGCTTGCAGGGCACAGGAGGCAAAAAGCATACTGCAAATGTATCTGGAGTGAGCCAACCACCATGCATGGTCACTTCTGGTGCTCCCAGGACGCCAAAACACGCCGTGTGTGCTTATTTTTTTAACGTGTCTGCTGCTGACAACAGTGTTGCCATCCGCAGCCTGTGCCCAACTCTCACCTAGGGACGACCTTCTTAAGAAGACACCTGGCCTCCCATCACCGAGCCCAGTGGGAGCAACGCCGTCAGAACACACAAAGCCACACTCCCGATGCTCCACGTCTTGTCTCTTCTCTTTCTCCTCTCTCCTCCCATCTGTCCTCCACTCCACCGTGCAGTTGTCGCAGAAGGAAGGCTTCTGTGGCCGAAATGTTTGAGCATAAAAAGCTGATGACGCTGGATAACCTTCTTGCCCAACGGCTGACTGCTGGCTTGTCGGAACTGCTAGCCCGCCAACTTCTGCCATATAAAATGGTTCACACGGAGGCCTTTAGAAAATTTGTGGCCATTCGCACTGCGCAATGGAAGGTCCCCGGAATGAAATATTTCTCGAGGAAGGGCATCCCAGAGCTATATGGCCACGTTCAGCAGCTAGTGAATATATCTCTGGCACACAGTGTCGGTGCCAAGATACATCTGACCACAGATGGTCTAGCAACAGTGGTCTAGCAAACATGGGCAGGGAAAGTACATCATTTTTACTGCCCACTGGGTGAACCTTCTGACGGCCGTCAAGCATGGCTCCCGTGTGGATTTGGTATTATCACCACAGATTGCATGCAGGCCTGCCTCTTCTTCTCCTCCTCCTACTCCATTATCAGTCTCCTCCTCGGCTGACTCCTCCTGTTCCACTGCTACCACATTTTCTGCTGAACCCCCTAAGCTCCCCAGAACCTATTTGACGTGCCATGTGAGACGTTGCCATGCTGTGCTGTGGCTGTTGTGCCTGGAAGCCAAGAGCCACAGAGGTCCTGCACTGCTTTTAGCTCTGTGGTCACAGGCCGATCAGTGGCTAACCCTGCTCAATTTGACAGTTGGTAAAGTGGTGTGCGACAAAGGTGCCAATCTGCTGAGCGGCTGAAAAAGGGCAAAATGACACATGTGCTATGCATGGCACACATCCTGAACTTAGTCATGCAGCGATTCATTGCCAAATACCCTGGGGTCCAGGACCTCTTCCAGCAGACGAGGAAAATCTCTGGCCATTTTAGAAGATCTTACAAGGCCATAGCTCGCCTTGCTGACATTCAGCGGCGTCACCACCTGCCCGTCAGACGTCTGATTTGTGACAGACCAACGCACTGAAACTCCACCTTGTATATGCTTGATAGGCTGCTTCAGCAGTAACATGCCGTTAACGACTACCTGTACAAACTCTGCAGCAGGACAGGTTCTGGGGAGCTTGGTTTCTTTTCACTACAACAGTGGCTGCTCATGTGCGACGCATGCAGACTTCTGCGGCCATTTGATGAGATTACCAAACTAGTCAGTCGCAGCCAGGGCACAATCAGTGACATCATACCTTATACCTTCTTTCTGGAGCTTGCATTGAGTCATGTCATTGATCAAGCGGTCGAAGAGCAGGAGCTGGAAGATGTCGCAATGCTTAATGATTTCTCAGGGGGGCCACTCCATCTAAGACAAGTCAGCAGGAGTCTGAAGAGAGGTCAGAGGAGGATGATGGCTGGGGGGAGGAGGAGGAGGAGCAAGTAGAGCAGGCTTTGATGGGGAGTTTAAACTTTTTGGGGATCCCTGGTGTTGTCCGTGGCTGGGAGAGGAGGAGACCAAGGACGACATTCTCCTGGGCGATGAGCAGGAGCCAGGGCACTCCACCCCTTCCAATTTAGGGCAAATGGGGGCCTTCATGCTCCAGTGTTTGAAGAGGGACCCCCATATAAAAAGCATAAAGAGAAAGGACCAATACTTGGTGGCAACATACTTATACCCCCAATACAAACACAAAATGGCGGACGTGTTACCAGCATCACAGAGGGCTGGCAGAATGCAGCATTTCCAGGCCTTGCTGTGGGAGATTCTGCATTCTGCTGTTGCGGGCTCATGCAGAGGAATTTCCACCCACAGCAAAACACGTGCGGATACCAATTCTACCACGCCTGCAAGAAGAGTGCAGTTTGAAGATGTGTTGGTCACTTCGGATATGATATGATATCATTATTGCAGCTAACCCATCGACAGCCGCCCTCTAGATCCAGCCTCAGGGAACATCTAGACCGTCAGGGGTCTGACTACAACGGGTTAACGGCTGATGGGGACGCTCTGAGAAGCGAGGTACCCCTGGACTACTGGGTCTGCAGGCTTGACCTGTGACCAGAGCTTGCCATGGAACTCTTGGCTTGCCACTCGTCGAGTGTCCTGTCCAAAAGGACGTTCAGCACAGCAGGGAGGATCGTGATCTATAAGCGCACTTGCCTAGCTCACAACAGTGTGGACTACCTCACATTTCTAAAAATGAATAAGGCATGGATCTTGAAGGAATTCAACACCTGTGACCATGTTTAATTGAATTTGCTCATGCCAGCAAACACATATTGCACAATTTTTGGGGGCTTTAATCCACTGGCCTACATTAAAGTTATTATCCACTAACCATCTAATATACCTCCAGCCACATGATCACTTGCTCTTTTCTGTCCCATAAATGCCTAATGTTTGGGGCCTGTACTCCACTGGCCTACAGTAAAATTCTTGTCCACTTATCGCCTAATATATCTCCAGCAAGTTTTGGTGGGCAGCCCTCTATTGGCAGGTTTGCTGTTGTGCCCTGTTCTTTCTATTTGGTTTTGATAGATTTGATGGTGCACCTGAGGATCATCAAAGATTTGGATATTTTCTTGTAACTTAACCCTGACTTATACTTCTCAACAACATTGTCCCTTACTTATTTGGAGAGTTACTTGGTCTTCATGGCAGTGTTTGGTTAGTGATGCCTCTTGCTTAGGTGTTTTAGCCTCTGGGGCCTTTCAAAAGGGTGTGTATCTGTAATGACAGATCATGTGACACTTAGATTAAACACAGGTGGACATCATTTCACTAATTATGTGACTTCTGTAGGCAATTGGTTGCACTAGAGCTTTTATGGGCTTCCTAACAAAGGGGTGAATACATACACACATGAAAATTTTCTGTTTTCTATTTCTAAACAATAGTTTTATTTATATATTTTTCTCATTTCACTTCACCAGCTTAGACTATTGTGTTCTGATCCATCACATAAAATTCAGATTAACAAAACAATGAACTTAAGGCTGTAATATAACAAAACACGAAAAAAGTCAAAGGGGGTGAATACTTTTGCAAGGCACTGTATCTAGCCGGCATTATTTCTCCAAAAATCCATTCCTGTCTTGTACTATAATTGGCATACAAAGTGGTCTGCTCCCTTCAATTTTCGATGTTCGGCAAGGTTCATGCCACAGTGGCTATCTAGAGCAGTTTTTACTGGCATAGACAGTACATCTTTAATGGCCCACTGGGTAAAAGTTTTTTCCAGCAGTGGCAAGGCAGCACCCTGGCAACAAAACCAGGTCCTTTTGACCCCTCCACAATTTTATTGGTCTGGATCCCACACCAGGGACTTCTCTGCCTCTTCCACCTCATTCCTGGACTCTGGCCCATCCCCAACAGCAGTAGGGAACAGGGTTGCTTGCACTACCCCTCCTTCCTATCTTGTGTCATGTCAAGCGTTGCCTTGCCATGTTGGATTAGCCTTGGCAAGGGTAGCCACACAAGTGAGCAGTTGCTGAAGTACATCAATCAGCAAATATCCTGCTGCCTGTCATGCTGCCAACTAGACAAGGTGGTCAGAATTAATGGGCGCAATAAAACATGCTTCCTGCATGGCGCATGTCATCAATCTAGTGGTGCAATGTTTTCTAAATAGGTACTCTCCCCTGCACAAGGTGCTGGTAAAGTCCAGGAGACTGTCCAAGCACTTCAGCCATTCTTACGGCCGACTACTTATCCACAACATGGCAACTTGATGAAATTCTAAATTTCACATGCTCAAGTGTCTCTACGAGCAGCGGAAAGCAATGAAAGATTTTGTCATGCACCAGACAGCCTCTGCAGCAGGGAGCATATATTGCTTCAAGTTCAAGCAGGGACAGCTTTTCCGAGACACCTGTCTGGTGCTGAAGCCCTTTGAAGAGGCCACAAAGTTTGTCAGCAAGAACAACTGCTAAATGATCGATATCATCCCTCTCATATTTATCTTAGAACAAATGCCGATACTCATGCAACAAGGAACGATGGTGGAAGATAACAGCTAATGCATCTTGCTGTCCACCCTAAAGCTGTTGGTGACACGCAAAGGAAATTTCCAAAAAGAGAAAAGCATAGATCGCACATCCACATGCTATGCATTGATCTATAGCTTCTTCTCAGCACAATTAACGTTACTTCTCAGGGTAATAAATAGTATATTTTGGTCAAAATGCATAAGCCTTCTCACCATTCTTACCATGCCAAGGTTGCCTCCTTGAGTGAGACCAACTCTAATTTAGCGTGGCATCACGTGGTGACAACTAACACTGCAACAATGTACCAGCAGGTGGCCGTAGCTGGTACTGCGTCCCACCAACCCTGCCAGCACAGAACCTCAGCATCAATGGAAACTACTCAGTACCATCTCTTGTTCCTGAGACAACATGAAAAGGTTGCTGTGGTGCTGTTTGTGTAGGTTGGTGCTGCCAAGGGGCTTAGTTTGACAGCATTGGTGCTGTTGGATGACTAGATGGCTCCGCCTGCTGGCATAGTGTTGTGGTAGCGGTGGTCACCATGTGGTGCTGCAAGAATTGAAAGAAGGTACCCACTCATATAAGCAAACTTGACGCGCTGAGCGGGCCCATGCATTTTGATCAAAATGGATACTAATGCCTCATGTATGTTATGTAGATTAAGGCTTGAAATACTATTATGTATGCAGAGAAGCAATATGAATTGTACTGAGAAGCAATAACAGATCAATGCCTAGCATGGGGATGTGCGATCCATGACTTTTCCTTTTTTTTTGGTGTTTTACATAAAGGGAATCAGCCATGGAGGAGGATGAGGAGCAGCCACTGCAATAGGCAGGGGCGTTGCTAGGTTAAAACATTCAGGACTTGTGCCCTTGACGTTGTGTACCAGGCCCCAAATGTCCTGCCTGCCAGATAGATACAACTATATTGGCATCCTCAGGACGGCAATATAATTTAATCTAATGATCTGCAAGAGCTGAAAGACCTGTGATGACATCACAGTCCATGTGATCAGTTCTATATGCAGTAGCTGAAAAGGACCTGTGATGATGTCACCATCATGTGACCAGTGCAGGAGAGGACTGCTCAGCAGAGAAAAGAGAAGTCCTGGGAAGAAGCTCAGGTGAGGTCTGCTACTTGAGGAGAGGTAAGTGAAGGAGTAGATTACTCAGTGTGAGAGGCAGAGCAATGTTGGGAATTGTAGTTATTAACTGGGACTGTATGTTAGGGCTGAAGGGAGGGAAGTTAATTACATGGGACTGAAAGTTGAGGGGCGATGTTATTTACATGGGAATGCTTGTTGGAGAGGGGTGGGGCAGGTCTATGTTATTTACATAGGACTATATGTTGAAGGCGGCTGTGGGAGGAGTGATATTATTTATATGGGACTGAATGTTGAGGGTAATGCTATTTACATGGGACTGCATTTTAGAGGAGGCTGGGGAGGGAGTGAATTTATTTACATGAGACTGTATGTTGAAAGTGTCTGGGGTAGTGAGTGATGTTATTTACATTGGACTTAATATTGAGGGGATGATATTTACATGGGAGTGTATGTTGAAGGCTGATGGGGAGGGGTGATGTTATTTACGTGGGACTGTATATTGGAGGGAGCAGGAGAGATAGTGTGATGGTATTTAAAGGGAACTCTATGGCGTAGGGAGGGAAATAATGTTATTTACATGGGACTGTATAGTGGAAGGGCTGAGGAATTATAATTTTTGAGGACACTAAATGGAGGAATATAACTATAGGGGGCACTGCAGGGGCATTATAAATGCTGGGGGTGCTTCAGGGCTATTATAACAATAGAGGGCAATATAAATACCGGGGCACTGTAGGGGCATTATAACAGTAGGGGCATTATAAATACTGGGGCACTGTGGGGGATTTAAATTCAGGGGCCATTAGACGTTCTTATTTCTACTGGGGGCTCTATAGGAGGGACTTATAGATCCACATTATTTCTACTAAGAGCAGCTGCTGCTGTTCCTTGCCTCAAATCCCTTACCGCCACCACTATTTACGCAAAGCATCTGCAACTACTACCGATACTGCTATTACTATTACTACTACTGCCCATAGACAGCCATTCTACTGCCTTGTATGTTCCATGCTATGCTGCTTCTGCTGCCAATACTATTGTGGCCGTATACCATTGTATCTGTACCCATTATATAAAATCTCGCGCCTGCGCCATACCGTTCTTCAGTCGGCGCAGGCGCACTGAGAGGAGTACTCGCTCGGCAGCTCCTTCCTCAGTGCGCCTGCGTCTTCTCTTCCGGGTGCAGCTGTGACGTCATTGGCGCACTGAGGAAGGAGCGGCCGAGCGAGAGTACTCCTCTCAGTGCGCCTGCTCCGACTGAAGAACGGTATGGCGCAGGCGCGAGATTTTAAACAGAGACAGGGCCAGCTGGAGGAGGAGAGCGCTCGCTGGCCTGTCAATCAACCACAGGAGGGCGTTCTAAGCGGGATGCAGCGGCTACCAGCAAGTAACGCCTACTTGCTGGTAGCAAGGTAATTTGCATAATATAAAATAACGTTTTATAGCAAAATTAACCTGCTAAAACTGTTAACAAGAATATGATTAGAATAATCGCCCTATAAGCTTTTTAGTGAGGGGGAAAAAATGCTTTTGGGGGTGACAGAAGCCCTTTAAACCTCTCATAACTAAGTTTTTTTTTTTATAACTTGTCATCTTGGTTTCTGCTGGATATGTCAGAGGTATAGACAAGAAAAGCATCACCCTCTACAAGAAATGACATGTTGCTTTACCTACAAACTGGATTTTTCTTTCAGTGACAGAAGATTAAGGAGACTCTGAAGGATCCTTTGGGCACTTATGTGTTTCTCCCATGTACTGCTGTGATGATTACATGTGTAAGACAGCAAGATTATGTGCCTTAAATGACTTGATTATAGAATCTCTGGATAGACATAATTTATCATCCACTGTTGTAAAGAAAACAATGCTCAAAACATCTCTTTTGACTCTAATACATGCTTTTAAGGAACTTCTAGTGATATGTTTGCAAAGCTATTGATGACTTATCCTCAGTATAGGTAATCGATATCAGATTGGTGGGGGACTGACTCCTGGCAGCACCCCTCTAATCAGCTAGTGCTGCACTGCTTTCACGTCAAAATAACCTGCACATTGTCTTGCTTGTAGCAGAGGCACAGTGTAATTCCAACTGCTCAGGATAGGTTATCAATATCTTTGCACTGCACAACCCCTTTAATCTTTTATAATATAAAGCTCTGAAGTCAATGCCTGCTGAGGTCTTGAAATTATTGCATTGCACTTTGGTAATAAGGATTGTGTTTTCATATACACATGTATCCTTACTTACCTTTCCTCTTGGTTTGACATACCCAAAGATGTGTGACGTGAGATTAAAAGATTTTAAAAAAAGACATTAGACTCTGTTGACAGATGCACAGTGGTGCTTTAAAGTTTGCTAACTCTTTGGAATGTTCAATTTTTCCTCATGAATTTGGCCTAAAATTATATGATATATTCACACATGTCCCAAAAGTAGATAATCTACTACCGCCTCTACTTGTTCTGCCCTCAATAGTCTTAGAGCGGCATTCAGGCCTACAAAATGACGCAAAACGTCCTGTTTTTGATTTGGGCGTGTAGCTGGCACAGATTGACAATGTCCTCTCTCTGCAGCTCCACCAACACCAGCAGCACCACGACCACGGCCAAGTCCCCTAGTTGATGCTCTCCTAATTTTGTTACAGTCACCAACAAAATTAGCTGACAGACGAACAATTGTATATCCGTGTCACAGATGCAAAAGAGGTGTTTAGCACAAAAAAATAAATAAAAAATTGTTATGTCTAACCGCCCCAATTAACAGAGTGATTAATTATTACATTTCGCTGTGACAGTGGCAAGTAAAGTTTTTTTCACCACAAAAAATAGGTAGGTCTCATCAATCTAATAAACAGGCTGATTAACTATTATATTTCCCGTGATAGTGGAAAGTAATTTTTTTCTTTCACCACAAAAATAGCTAGGTCTCACCGACCCAGTTAACAGGATGATTAACTATTATATTTCCCTGTGACAGTGGCAAGTAAAGCTTTTTTCACCAAAAAATTGATATGTCTCACCCATACAATTAACAGACTGATTAACTATTATATTTCCCTGTCACTGGTGCAAAGCAGTAGGATTGCACCGAACAAAAATGCCAACAGTAAACCCTCACGTAACAGCACAATTAAGTATGGTATTTCTGTCTCACTGATGCAAAGGAGCTGTTTTTTTAAATATGATACTCATTTTTTGAATTAAATTGATAATAAAAATTACTTTTTTTCTATTATACTATTCTTATTGTGTAGATACATACATAAACTTATGTGGGTATTTATAAGCTGAAATGTACAAATAAACTTTTAATTGTTCCTCCTTACATGTGTGTGAGTGTGAGTGATATTATTGAAATTCTGCTACCTTACAGGCCCAGCGTTGCAATTTTACAACATCCTCCCCAAAAGTTACTAAAATGTCAAAAAAAAAAAACACACTGATTCAGGCATCACAAGCCTCCTAGAACATGTGAAAGGTTGAAAAAAAAATTTGAAGTTTTTTCTATATTTGGGTTTCTGGGGTTAACTCCAGATGAAATGAAAGCAGCTTCTCTGTAGTTGTTTTGTACAATTCTCATCTGGTGGGAATAATTGTGGCAGGTACAGCATAATTGGTATTATTAGTGCTTTTATTATTAGATTTTTCCCTTCAATTGTCTTAGTCTCCAAATCTCTAATTTTTCCTGTATTTTCTTTTTTAAAGCATTCCAAATTTTCCTCCCCTTATTATCTATATCGAAGATTAGTGTTGATCGAGCACCCAAGTGCTCGGGTGTTCGGGAAAAGGTCAGAAATTGATGAAAAACCAACAAAATGGTTCGGGAACAGCATGGGAGGATGTCTGGAGGCATCTTGGACTCCCAGGTTGCTGCTGGGAATGATGTTGTCCGAGTAGTACGCCACTTTTACAGACTGACAATAATACGCACAAAACTAAAGATAAAATCAATTTTAGAGGCGTAATTGTTAGGAAACATTCTTTCCTGTATATTTACTTGTAAATAAAGTGCAAGTGTTACCAAAAATTACAAGCAAGAGGCACGCCTATACATACTGTATATAACATAAAGGAGGACCTCATTCACATTGTGGTACAATTGTTCATGTAGTGGGACTCCTACACTCATAAAGCTTATGCACTAAGTGAAAGGGCTGCCAAAAATTACAAGGAATCGGCACTCCAAAAACACTTTGTTACACATAAAGGAGGGCATCATACACGCCCTTGAAAAATTATGATCTAACCCTGTAAAACATTATATGCGAGGGCCTGCTGGTGAGCCAACCCTGTAAAATATTATATGCGAGGCCTGTAGGTGATCTGATCCTGTAAAGATTGTAGGTGAGGGCCTGCTATTGATCTGAGCCTCTAAAAAATTATATGTGATGGTCTGCAGGTAAGCTTACCCTCTAAAATATTATATGAGAGGGCCTACAGATGAGCTGGCCCTGTAAATCATTATATGTGAGGTCCTGCAGGTGAGCTGACCCTGCAAAACATTACATGTGAGGGCCTGTAGGTCAGCTGACTCTGTAAAGATTGTAGGTGAGGGCCTGCAGATGAGCTGACCCTGTAAAACATTTTATGCGAGGGCCTGAAGGTAAGCTGACCCTTTAAAATATTAGATGTGAGGGCCTGTAGGTGAGCTGACCCTGTAAAGATTGTAGGTGAGGGCCTGCTGGTGAGCTGAGCCTCTAAAAGGTTGTAGATGAGGGCCTGCAGGTGAGCTTACCCTGTTAAACATTATATGCAAGGGCTTGCAGTTGAGCTGACCCTGTAAAAGATTGTAGGTGAGGGCCTGCTGGTGAGCTGACCCTCTAAAGGTTGTAGATTAGGGCCTGCAGGTGAGCTTACCCTGTAAAACATTATATGAGAGGGCCTGTAGGTGAGGTGATCCTGTAAAGATTGTAGGTGAGGGCCTGCTGGTGAGCTGACCCTGTAAAGATTGTAGGTGAGGGCCTGCTGGTGAGCTGACCCTCTAAAGATTGTAGGTGAGGGCCTGCTGGTGAGCTGACCCTCTAAAGATTGTAGGTGAGGGCCTGCTGGTGAGCTGACCATTTAAAACATTATATGCAAGGTCCTGAAGGTGAGCTGACCCTGTAAAACATTATACGCAATGGCCTGTAGGTGAGCTGACCCTGTAAATGATTGTAGGTGAGGGCCTGCTGGTGAGTTGACCCTCTAAAAGGTTGTAGGTGAGGGCCTGAAGGTGAGCTGACCCTGTAAAACATTATATGTAAAGGGGCCTGTAGGTGAGCTGAGCCTGTAAAATATTGTAGGTGAGGTCCTGTAGGTGAGCTGATCATGTAAAACATTAAATGCTAGGGCCTGCAGCTGAGCTGACCCTGTAAAACATGATATCGAGGGCCTGTAGGTGTGCTGACCCTGTAAGATTGTAGCTGAGTGCCTGCTGCTGAGCTGACCATCGAAAAACTATGGGCGAGTACCTGCTGCCGCTTTGGTGACTCCAGATAACATTGGGCCGATCGCACGTCCTCGTTATGGTAAAGATCCATTCGGATGTCTGCCCTATCAACTTTCGATTCGAGTTTCTGCGCCTACCATGGTGACCACAGATAACTGGGAATCAGGGTTTGATTCTGAAGAGGGAGCCTGAGAAATGGCTATCACATCCAGGAAGGCAGCAGGCGCGCAAATTACCCCCCGACTCGGGAGGTAGCAAGAAAATAACAATCCAGGACTCTTTCTAGGCCCTGTAATTGGAATGAGTAAACTTTAAATACTTTAACGAGGATCTATTGGAGGGCAAGTCTGGTGCCGGCAGCCAAGTCTCTCCCGGCCTTCACAACGTTCACCCAGTGTGCTGTCAGGGTGAGGATTGTGTTGACCAGACTCTTGGATAGTGAGACTGGACTTGTAGGTGAGCTGACTCTGTAAAACATTCTATGCGAGGGCCTGAAGGTGAGCTGACCCTGTAAAGATTGAAGGTGAGGGCCTGCTGGTGAGCTGACCCTCTAAAAGGTAGTAGTTGAGGGCCTGCAGGAGAGCTGACCCTGTAAAACATTATATGCGAGGGCCTACAAGTGAGCTGATCCTATAAAACATTATATGCGATGGCTTGCAGGTGAGCTGACCCTATAAAACATTATATGCGAGGGTCTGCAGGTGAGCTGACCCTGTAAAGATTGTAGAGGAGGGCCTGCTATTGAGCTGAGCCTCTAAGAAAATTATATACAAGCACCTGCAGGTAAGCTGACTCGCTAAAAGATTATATGCGAGGGCCTGTAGGTTAGCTGACCATGTAAAACATTATATGGGAGTGCATTATATCCGGCGAATAAGCATGTTGATATGATGGAAGAGGATGAGGAGGATGAGAAAAGGAAGATTCAACTATATACCCTTTTTTGTGCTGGAAGGAGTGCATGGGAATACAGTGTATTCAGTACATTATAAACAACACATTTAAAATGCCGTTATGATCATCATTTTTTTCCTCTGGTGGAGTCGAGAAGTCAGGGGCAATCCAGGCATTGTTCATTTTTATAAGAGTCAACCTGTCAGCATTTTCAGTTGACTGGCAGATACGCTTATCTGTTATAATGCCACAAGCAGCACTACATACCCGCTCAGACAAAATGCTTGCGGCAGGGAAGGTCAGCACCTCCAAGGCGTAGAGTGCCAGTTCAGTGCCACGTGTCCAACTTTGACACCCAGTAGTTGTAAGGCACTGAGGGATCATTGAGGGCAGCTGACACGGTCTGCTATGTACTTCTTCACCATCTTACAAAAATGTTCCCTTCTTGTGACAATAGGCTTGCGCATGAGGGTGAGGGTGCAGGTGGGGTGTCATGAAACTGTCCCAAGCTTTAGAGAGTGTTGCCCTGCCTCTGTTGGAACTGCTGTGTGTTCCCCTTGTCTCCCCTTCTCGGTTGCCCAAGGAACTACGGACTCTGCCGCCAGCGTTGTCAGATGGAAATTTTAGGAGCAATTTTTCAACAAGGACCTTCTGGTATTGCACCGTTTTGTTTGTCATCTCCACCAGAGGAATGAAAGATGAGAAGTTCTCTTTGTAGCGGGGGTTGAGAAGGGTGAATAACCAGTAATTCGTGTTGTCTAAAATGCGTATAACGCGCGGATCGCGGGAGAGGCAGCCTAACATGAAGTCAGCCATGTGTGCCAGAGTACCAATAGGCAAGAGTTCGCTGTCGTCATCAGGAGGATGACTCTCAATCTCCTCATCCTCCTCTTCTGACTACCCACGCTGAACAGATGGAATTAAACTTCTATGTGTACTACCCTCTGTAGCGGAGGCACCTCTCTCCTGCTCCTCTTCCTCCTCTTCATCGTCCTATTCGTGCTGAGAAGAAGAACTGAGAGTGGTCTGGCTATCACCCTGTGTAATGTCTTTCCCCATTTCCGCCTCTTCCACATGCAAAGCGTCACTCTTAATTGTGAGCAGCAAGCGTTTGAGCAGACACAGAAGTGGGATGGTTACACTGATAATAGCATTATCACCGCTCACCATCTGCGTTGATTCTTGAAAGTTTCTTAAAACCTCACAAAGGTCAGACATACATGCCCACTTCTTGTTTGTCAATATCGGAAGCTAACTGGAAGGCGACAACCATGTAGCTGCTGGTATTCCACTACTGCTGCTCACAAAGCCTGGCCAACATGTGTAACGTCGAAGTTCTAGTGCGTGCTCACCTTCGCACAACAGCCACTGAGCTGAAAATTTCAAGCGCTGCTGCAGGGTTGATAGACCGGCTGAAGTTGTCGATGACTTGCGGAAATGTGCACACACGTGGTGCACCTTCACCAGTAGCTCAGGGAAATTGGGGTAGGAATTGAGGAGCTGCTGAACCACTAATCTTAAGATGTGGGCTAGGCATGGGATGTGTTTGAGCTTGCCGAGCTCCAAAGCCGCCACCAAGTTACGGCAATTATCAGACATAACCATGCCTGGTTGTAGGTTAAGTGGCGAGAGCCACAGCTCAATTTGGTCTCTTATCCCCTACCATAGCTCTCCGGCAGTGTGCTGTTTGTCCCCTAAGCATATCAGCTTCAGCATGGCCTGTTGCCGCTTCCCCACTGCAGTGCAACACTGCTTCCAGCTACCGACTGATGGCTGACTGGTGCTGCACGCAGATAATTCGGAGGTGGAAGTGGAGAAGGAGGCAGAGGAGGAGAAGTGTGGGGTTGGAGCCACTAACGTAGAGTGCGGTTGGAAACCCTGATCGACGTAGGGCCCGCAATCCTAGGTGTCGGTAGCACCTGTGCCATCCCACGTACGACTCGCTCCCGACCTTCACAACATTCACCCAGTGTGCCGTCATGAAAGCGTAGTGTCCCTGGCCGAATGCACTTGTCCATGTGTCTGTGGTTAAGTGGACCTTCCCAGTAGGTGCATTGGTCATGGCACGTGTGATGTTACTGGAAACATTTTGGTGTAAGGCGGGCATGGCACACCTTGAAAAATTGTGGAGGCTGGGGACTGTGTAACGCAGGACGGCTGCCGACATCAGGCTGTGGAAGGTCTCAGTGTCCAGATGCCTAAATGGCAACATTTCCAGGGCCAGTAATTTCGAAAGCTGCACATTTAGTACTATGGCCTTTGGGTGGGTGTCTGGGTATTTGCGATTGCGTTCAAAGAACTAGAGTAAGGACTTTTGGAAGCTGTGCAGGGACACAGAAGTGGAGGTGGTCGCTGATGGTGCTTGCGAAGGTCTAGGTGCTTGGCGGGAGGCACCAGGGCCTGCGCCTTCGACAGGGAATGGCCAGCACGTAACATAGGGCAAGAGGGGAGGTGGTGTGACCCGCCGACACAGATTGTAGACCAAGGAGTTCGTCCCACTTATTATGGTGCTTGGATGCCATATGGCGGATAATGCTGGTGGTGGTAAGGTTGATAGTGTTCACGCCCTGGCTTATTTTGGTACAGCACAGGTTGCAAACTGCTATTCTTTTGTCGTCCACACATTCCTAAAAAAGTGGCATACTGCTGAACACCTACCCCTTGGCGAGTGAGATTTCCACAAGGGGTACTCCATGGAACAGTTGCGGGCCTGTTTGGCGTGGCCCGCTTTCTCCCTTTTGCGACCCCACTGCCTCTTTCAGCCTGTTGCGTTGCTGCAGATCCCTCCCCTCCGTACTGCTTTCCTCGCTCGGCCTTCCACCTTCCCAGGTTGGGTCAGTGACTTCATCGTCCACCATCTCCTCTTCCACTTCCTCACTCTGCTCATCCTCCTGACTGTTGACCTAACCACAACCTCAGTGATTGACAACTGTGTCTCATCCTCTTTACCAACCTCTTGAGACAGTAATTGCCGTTCACTTATTGGCATCTTTGTCTCATCATCATCCACCTCATTAAACAGTAATTGCTGTTCTCCACAATCATCTTCTTGTGACTGTGGATGCTCAAGAGATTGGGAATCAGGGCACAAGATCTGTCCCTCTTCAAGCGTGCTTGGCAAGAGGACCAAATTAAGGAATGGCGATGAAAAGAGGTCCTCTGAATATCCGATTGTGGGATCACTTGTTTGACCAGACTCTCCATGGTGGGAGGAAGGAGGATCAGGGTGAGGATTTTGTTGACCAGACTCCTGGCTACTGAGACTGGACTTGGTGGAAGACAGAGTGGTGCTTAACCGACTGGAAGCAATCCAACTGACTACCTGGTCGCAGTGGTCTTACTTCAAGAGTGATGTCCTGTGCCGCCCTGCAAACTGGGACATGAAGCTAGGTATTGTGGATGATTGTTTTTGTGCTCTGGCAGCAGGCACAGTTTCAACGAGCCCGGGGACACGGACTCTGTGTGCACCATCAGCATCACGGCCACTTCCCCGTCCCTTACTGCTCGCCTTCTTCATTTTAAATGTTATATATGCTTAAAAGTATGTCACACATACAGTATCGTAGGATTTGAAAGTGCATGCGCAAAAAATTTAAAAGGTATTTGGGATGTGAATACACAGGAGATATCCCGCAGTTATTGTCAATGCTTTCACCAGCGGCTAATAACAGGGAATGTCACAGGTTTTGGGATGAGGAAACGTTATACAGGAGAAGTACCACGGGTAATGTCACAGTCCTCAGGGCCTACGGGAAAAAGTACACTGTATGTTACAGATAAAAATTTTATGCACACATGTTACACTGCAGATGTTGCACTGGTAATGTCTTTGTCAGAATCGGATAAGTCTATTGAAAAAGTACACTGTATGTGACAGAATTTTTTAAATGCACACGTTACACTTTAGATGTGGCAGTGGTAATGTCACTGTCAGAAGCGGACACCATCTATTGAAAAATACACTGTATGTCACAGATTTTTTAAAAATTGCGCACACCGTACACTGGAGAGGTGCTCACTGGTAATGCCACTGTCGGAAGTGGACACTGTCTATTGAAAAAGTACACTGTAAGTCACAGATTCATTTTTTAAGTGCACACGTTACATTTTAGATGTGTCACTGGTAATGACACTGTCAGAAGTGGACACTGTCTATTGACAAAGTATACTGTATATCACAGATACATTTTTTAAGTGCACACATTATACTTTAGATGTATCACTGATAATGTCACTGTCAGAAGTGGACACTATTGAAAAAAGTACACTGTATATCATAGCTAACATTTTTAAGCGCTCACGTTACACTTTAGATGTGGCACTGGTAATGTCACTGTCAGAAGCAGACACCGTCTATTGAAAAAGTTCACTGTATGTCACAGATACACTTTTTAACCATACACGGTACACTGGAGATGTCACACTAGTAATGTCACTGTCAGAAGCGGACACCGTCTATTGACAAAGTACACTGTATGTCACAGATACATTTTTATGCGCACATGTTACACTTTAGATGTGGCACTAGTAATGTCATTGTTAGAAGTGGACACCGTCTATTGAAAAACTACACTGGATGTCACTGATATTTTAGGGATGTGCACACTTTACACAGGAGATGTGGCATGGATAATTTAACTGTCCTCAGCAGCCTATTAGACACTATTTAGCACTGGATGCGCTAAAAATATATATTGCTGCTGCCACACACAATAGTCCTTAAAAGGACTTTTGGGTCTCTGAAAAGTTTTTCTACTAAAAATAGTCCATTATCACTCCCTACACTGTCTGTCCCTTCCTATGCACAGCTCTCTCTGACTAAGACTGAGCCGAACAAGCGCCATCGGGTGCTATATAGCACCCGATGACGCGATCCGGCCAGCCGATCACTGTAATGCCAGTAACCAACATGGCTATAGCATTACAGTGAGGGCAGTAAGTACCTGCACATTTGTTGGCTGCGTAGCAGCCAAGAAACGTGCGGGGAGGAGATTCGAGCATTGCTCTCGAGCACACTCGATATTCGGCCGAATACCACCATGTCCCAAGGAGAGCGATGCTCGAGCCAAACTGGTGTTCGGCCGAGCATGCTTGCTGAACACCTATTATCTCTTCTGACTTAATCATAATATTCTGTAGGTGTACGTCTTACCAGTCTCCAATAACAAAACAGTCACACTTTTGTCTATTTAATTTGAAACCCGAAGTTTGACAAAAAAAAATCTGTAACTTGGAGGGCTCTTCTGAGTGATGGCGCATTAGTACAGAATATTGTTACATCATCCATATATGCGTTGGTTTTAAGAGATAGACCACTACCCCCAGAGACTCTGTCTCTTCTCAGTGACGCCAATAGTGGCTCCAATACACAGATAAACAGTAATGGCGACAGGGGACAACCCTGTTTCACTCCGGATTTAAGGTACACTTTTTCGGACAGAAACCTATAAGTAGATACTTTACTGTTTGCCTCATTGTACAGTGATAAAATCTGTTTGATCATATTTCTCGGTAAGTTCATATGTTCTAAGACTTTCCACAAGAACTCATGAGATATACGGTCATATGCTTTTAGGAAATCCAGTGATAAGATCGTCAGCTCTTGTTTTCTTTAATTCTGATACCATATGCAGTCTTTAATAATGTTGAGATTTCCACTTAAACTCCTTTGTGGAATTCCACATGTTTGATCTTTGTGAATTACACAGGTCTGCGACAAAAAAGCTGTTTGATTATTTTCATCTAATTTCCATGTAGTTTGGTGTGCTGAAAGAAAAAAAAATATTGGAAAAACTCCTAGACATCATGATTTGCCACACAAGACAAAAGTGTCTTCAAATTTATAATTCTTTTAAATTTTTAGTATTTTTTATATTATGGGTTTTTAACCAAATTTACAGTCCAAATTACTATTAATTCAAATAGGTGCATTTAAGATCTAGTGCATTTAAGATGCTGCTGAGTTACTCGGATCAAGGCTGAAAAGCAGGAATTTATTGTTGCCAGGAGTGTCATCTTCATGGTTCAGACATCATGAAAAGGAGTTCATTCCTTATTTCGCCCAGAAAGACAAATTGGTTATAGCATCAATATCGATGGTCTGATGGGTCAATTTAAAATACAATATGATTCAGAGCAATTGCGTCTTTTTATAGATTCTTCAAAAAGAAGTCTAAAAGCAGCTTTACTCCACAACGATGTTTTTTGCGCTTCTATACCTGTAGATCATTCCGTACATTTGAAGGAAACCTACGAGAACTTGGAATTGGTTCTTCATAAACTTAAATATGAAGACCATGGTTAGCAAGTGTGTGGGGACTTAAAGGTCTTGTGCATGCTGCTAGGGCAACAAGCTGGGTATACCAAATACCCTTGTTTTCTGTGTCTATGGGACAGTCGAGACTGACAAAATCACTGGACCAAGAAGAGTTGGCAGCCGAGGGTGCTAACAGTCAGTGAAAAAAAGTCCTCCGAGAAACTTTGTTACCTTCCCATAAAGTTCTTATACCACCTCTCCACATAAAATTGGGATTGATGAAGCAATTCATAAAATAACTTCCAAGAGATGGAGAATGCTTCAATTACGTGGTCACCAAGTTTCCAGGCTTGCCGGAGGCAAAATTGAGGGGAGGTGTGTTCATCGGACCAGGCTGTACTGTTTTATCAAATCAGTCTTGATTGTTTACCAGTTTCTATCTTTCTCTTTCAGTGCACAATTGAAGTTTTCACTTATAATAGGTGTCTGACCTGTTAAGAAGGGTTGTACATCCTCCAGCAATTCGGCTCTCTTATGGATCTCAAGTGAGGCGTATGCATTCATTAACTTTATTTCTTTGTCGTTATATTTTATGTTAGCCAGCAAGGCCCTTCCCGGAATTAGTTGACATAATTTGGCAATTGTTTCCTTTAAATAATATCCCGACTCCAGAGGCTTTATTGCTGTTGTCGCCGGACCACAGGGTTCTTGCATTCAATCTCTTCTTAATTCTGCATAATTCAGAGAATATTATATGCTACATTCTTGTATGAAAATAATGTCACTGTCAAATGTCTCTAAATATGAAAACAGGGCTGCTCTTCTAGTTGCTCCCTTAATGCTCCTGACATTAAAAGAGGAGAGCTTTAATATTACCGACATCATTTATTTATTTAAGAAAAACTGAAAAAGCAGCTCTCTCCAAGAGCTCTTTGCATATTTTCTCTTTAGAGTTGACATTCTGATTCAGGTCATATCATCACTGAATCCACTTGATGACATAAATTCTACCGGAATTGTAGGACTCTCCAACTTTTGAATTCGGGCTGGATTCGACAAAGAGACACTAGGTCTCAGCCCACTATTGCTCTCATCCGTACTTAGGTGATAAGGTCTTTTTACTCTGAGGGTCTCTTCTATCTGTTTGTCCACTTTCATTTTTGTATCTTTTGCTTCCAAGTACATAGGTTTCCCTCCAACTTTTGCAGAGGCCGCTGTTTTAGGAGGAATCTTCCCAGGGTCCACCTCTTTCGGTCTTCTGGATGTACCAGCTTCAGATATGATTGCAGATAGGCTTGTGGTCACAGGTTCTTTGCCACCATGCTTTCGCGAGCTAGGTTCGTTTTTGAAATTTTTCACAGAATATCACCTTCTTTTTGCACTCTGTTTGTATATGTCCGAAGCTTTAGCACTTTTTGTAATACTGTGGCATCCCAGAATAATACAGATATCCCCTATCTCTTCCAATGACAAAGTTAGATAGGGGGTGACTCAATCCACCAATCCCTACTGGATCCTCTCTAAAGGTCACATGAAATTGATATTTCTCTGTCCACAAATCTGCCTCATTCATTAGCTTGCGACAGGACTTCATTGTCAGACAATACATTGAAAAGAAAAATTTGATGTCTCCCAAGGCAATAAAAGGGTTAAACGTGTGTATTACTAATGGTATTTACCCCATTGAATAAAGTAAAATTAATTTAAGTCCTTTTAGAATTGGATGAGCATGATGAATTTTCAATTGTTCATAAAAATTATGGTACTCAGAAATATTATCAAATGTAAGGATTTAGGTACCTTTTTTGAGGCAATTAACAACAAGATGTTTTCCTTTCTTACTTGTAGGGTTTTGATAAGGATTTCATCCACAAAATAAAGCAATTTGACTTTTTCTTTCTTTCTCCGATCCTCAATTCGCCCTGGTCTGCAAATCGGACATTTATCATGTAGATTGCGCTCCTCGTCCTTTGTAAGCTTAGACAGCCTTTTGACTACGTCCAGCCAGACAAAATCAGCTCTTTATCCACACAGACTTGAGAGCCAGCGAGCCTCAAGGTTGCTTGACTTTTATTGGATGGCTTGGGGGACCTGCACACCTAGATCATTATCACTAGGGTGACAGAAATTGCGAATTATTATTATTTTTTTGGATGCTAGCTAACTCTTTTCTCACTGATTAGGAGGGCTACATATAAATTAGCAGTTTTCTAATTGTCCTAAATTATATTAAATAATCTTTCTATACTGTGTTGTCATTTAAACTAATTTTCATAAATGTGGGCATATGGGAAAGACATTCAAATTAGCAAAATCTGCTTGTTTGTTGGCTGAAACACTATTTGCATGTCTTTCCCATGTGCCCAGGCTTATGCAAATTAGTTTACATAGCAAAACAGTATAGAACGTTTATTAAATATAATTTAGGACAATTAAAAAACTAAAACATTTTATGCAGCCCTCCTAAGCAGTGAGAGAAGAGTTAGCTGGCACCCAAAAATATTTTTTAACATTTTTGTCACCCTAGCGATAATAATCTAGGTGCGCAGGTCCCCCAAGCAATTCAACTTAAATCAAGTAACTTCGAGGCTAACTAGCTTTCTGTATCTGGATGGAGAGGTGGTCTGGCCTGGCTAATTGCTCGTCAACCTTTTGCCTGAGATTTCTGGCTTGACCGGACTTGGGCAAGGGGTTGTCAGAGCTTCATAGAGACGACTTGGAAAGTGATTACTCAGCTGAAGGATGGCAGTATATATGCTGAACGTCCATTTTGCAAACCAATGTGAAATGAGGATCCGAAATTCTGTGCAGATTCAAATTTTGAAAGAAGAAGGTGAGCTTTTTTGTTTTGTGAATGACATTCTACTAAAGACTTTGAACGTGAAGAAGGGAAGCATTCTTGCTCTCAACGATTCAAAAAAAGGTGTGTACATTCTCACATTTGATAATCTGACTGTCACAACTTGTACGAGCAGCTGAAAATCCATCACGCTACTCGACGGGGGAAATTCCCCTTATTGTACACATTTACAATCCCTTTGTTTCCTTATGTGACATTGAATTTTCTCTTTCGAGATATTGTTTAACTTTCAAATCTGGCCAGAAGCTTATGAATAAAGCGGACTTATGGACTGGAAAATATCAATTTTTGGTCACCCCAAGGGAGGACCCTGGAGGAATTTGAGGATTAAATCTCCCCCCATTAAGCTTCATAATTGGAAGAGACAGAGGGTATATCTATTATCCAGGGATGCCGGAATTTTGTCGAAAGTGTCATCAATTTGGTCACGTACAAGCCAACTGAAAAGAGCATGTGGGAAGTGCCAACAAGTGGGGCATAAAGGAACGACTGTCATAATGTGATTATATGTAACCTGTGTAGGATGGAAGGCCATGCCTTTAAAGACTGTCCAAAGCGGGGTGGAGCTCGCTCCTATGCGGATGTTGCCATAGGCAAGGGACCTACAAAAGAACCAGAGGCCCCCAAAAAGCTGCACCCGCTATGAAAGAACCGGAGAAACCTGAGACTACAAGCGTACCTGGAACAACCAGAGTGCTGATGGAGGAGAAAATGGTGGATCCTGTGAAGAGTGCTCCTGGAAAATCTGCTCCTGCAAAGGTGGCAGGGGAACCTGCTACTGACGCAGGAGTGAAGGGGACGATCGCAGGAGACGAAACCATGGACCTAGAGACAAATAAAGCAAAAAAAAAGTGAGTGGTCATAAAGAACACGTTCTCAGTGTCAAAAGAGCATCCCGTCAAAGTGCAGATAAGTGACAGCGGCTTAAGACCAAGCGTGACCTTATCTGATCCTATGTAAATTCTTCAGTTTGAGAGCTTAGCATCACCAGAGCCATTAGTTCCATTTATGTCAAGTAGTTCATCTGATTAAATGACCTGATGCGCAATGCTTTCCTACAAATTCATCTAACAGAAAGTGAGAAACTTTGAGAGAGCTCAACAAAGAGAGCTGCTTTTGTATGCAAATAGGCTTTCTGTTATTTGAAGTTTTTTCTTAATTTACAATGTCTGATACACTAAAAATATCCTCCCTTAATGTAAGGAGTATTAAGGGAGCACCTAAGAGAGCTGCTGTTTTGGCTTATCTGGAGACAGTCAACTGCAACATCATTTTTTTTACAAGAATGTGGAATAGAATACTCCCGAAATTATGCAGGGAAAGTTGGACACAGGGCCCTTCATTGTGGTCTGGAGAAAACAATAATAAAGCTACTGGAGTTGGAATACTATTCAAAGGAAATAGTTGCCAAATCATTTCATACATGCAATTGATTTCAGGAAGAGCTTTATTAGTAAATATCAACCTTAATGGCACAGAAATCAAATTACTTAATGTATATGCTTTACCTGAAGGTCATTAGTGTTGATCATAAATATTCGAATTACGAATTTTAATCGCGAATATTGGCACTTCGAGAATTTGCGAATATTTAGAATATTGCGAAATATATTCGTAATTGCGGATATAATTTTTTTTTTAATACCAGTTGATGCAAATTTGTATGCAAATTTTGTAATGCAAATTTTTGCAATAAGAAAATAATGACTGAAGATCGCAAAATATCTCAAATTCTAATATTGCCCCTGCCGCTCATCACTAAAGGTCATGAAAGATATGAGATGCTGGAGGACATACAACCTTTGCTTGTCAATCACCAGTGATCATGGGCGGAGACTTTAAATGTGCCTTAAAAGAGGAAGACAGAACTGGTGAGCAAGCAAGAAGGGACAAAACAGTGCAGCAACTTAGAAATAGGATTTTGGACTTTAATTTAATTGACATTTGGAGTAATGTAAATGACAATGAACCATGGAGTAACTCTTTAGTTCAATCAAGACTGGGTTATTTCTTCATTACAAAAGTCCTGAAGCCTATGACGATGTTCCTGGAGAGTAATATCTTTTCGGATCATAAGTTGCTTCTAGCGCAAATTCAAGTAACTGAGGGTGGAAAAGGCACAGGTGTTTGGAGGCTGAATGCGGATCTATTGAATGATGAAGATATAAAGAAAGCATTTGTTCAAAACTACAAGAAATGGAGCTGTTGTAAAAAAAAGTTTACGTCAATATTGCTTTGGTGGGAATATGTAAAAGCCAAAACTAAAGATTTTTTCCTCAAAATTGGAATTAAAGAAGCAAAAGAGAAAAAACAGTAGTTCAAAAATCTTAATACCAAACTACAGACCTGCCTGAAGCTGAGAAATGGAGGCATTGATGTCTCAGACCTGATAGAGAAAATAAAAGGAGAAATTAAAAAGGCAATCTACCATAAAGGCAAATAAATAATATTTAAAGAGGACCTTTCACTGGTCCACAGTTTATTAGGCAAATGTATATACATGCAGAGCGGCACCCAGGGATGACCCTGCACTTACTTGTATCCCTGGGTGCCGCTCTGTTCGTCCGCTGTAGCCCCCGGTACCGGCGCTCATGCTTCTGATAATTTTTTTGGGGCGGAGACATCTTCTTTTGCCCTGGGCATCTCCTTCTCCCAGGCTGGAGCGCTGGCCATCGCGCGCTCAGCTTATATCCTGCAACCTCCTAGGATATGAGCTGAGCGTCGCGAGTGGCATGCTCAGCTAGAGAAAGACGCCAGAGACAAGGTGTCTCCGTCCCAGGCTAAAATAGGAGCAGTGCGCCGCCGTGTACCGGGGCTACAGCAACACGGAGCGGCACCCAGGGATACAAGTAAGTGCAGGGTCATCCTGAGTGCCGCTCTGCATCTATACACATTTGCCTAATAAACTGTGGACCAGTGAAAGTTCCTCTTTAATACCAAAGTGAAGCAGCTTGAAGCAGATGAAAAATGTACAAAATTCTTCTTCGAAAAAACTACTGGGCAAAAAACAGTAATATCAAATAGCAGTGGTAAAACAAAGAAAGAATAAATGCTTAAAAAAGTCAAACAATTCTATCAAGAACTGTTTATTAAAAATCAAATAGATAAAGCCTCTGTTGAAGATGCCTTAAACTCTTTAGAAAACAAGTTGGAGAAAGAGGAGAAAGAAATGCTCTGCAAGGACATTTCACTAGAAGAATTACTTCTTTAAAAGTTTTGCAAAAAAAAAACACGCCACAGTGTGATTGACTTACAGTAGAATTTTACTTAACCTACTGGAATGTATTGAAAGGAGACCTGATGGCTATCTTCAAGGAAGCTTTAAGTACAGAAGTGTTGCCAGAATCTTAGAGGAAAGGTATTATGACATTACTATACAAAAAAGGCGACAAATTGCAATTAGAAAATTGGAGACCAATCCTACTCCTAAATACGGATTACAAAGTTATGGCCAATTGTCTTGTGAACCGGATTAAAAAAGTAATTGGCAAAGTAATACATAAAGACCAAGTATTTGCAGTCCCAGGTAGAGGAGCATGGGAAAATCTCAACATAATAAGAGACTGTATCTGGTATCAGAATGAGAGAAAACAAGATCTAGCCATACTATCCTTGGACTTTCTCAAAGCATATGACAAAATGTCACATGAGTTTCTGTGGTTGGTGCTGAAGCAAATGAACTTTCCAGATGTTGTAATAAACTAGATATCATTGCTCTATAAAGAATCCTTCAGCCAAATTCTTATTAATCGTTTTCTGTCTGGAAATGTCAAGCAGGGTTGCCCCTTGTCAAGCATTCTGTGTATTTCTGTTTTGGAGCCACTACTCTCACTACTACGGAAATACAAGGTATCAAGGGTATCTCTATACCTGGTGGTAATGGACTTACGGTTAAAACAGGGGTCTATATGGAAGATGTCACAATCTTCTGTACAAAAATACCTGCATTGAGGAGAGCCGTACAAATTACGGAATTTTTTTTGCCAATGTTCTGCCTTTTGTCTTAATTAAAGTTGAGCGAACACCTGGAAGTTCGGGTTTGACGGGTTCGGCCGAACTTCACAAAAAAGTTCGGGTTCGGGATCTGAACTTAACCTGAACTTTACCCCGAACCCCATGAAGTCAATGGGGACCTGAACTTTAGGGCACTAAAATGGCTGTAAAATAGCCCTGGAAGGGGCTAGATGGCTGCAAATGGCAGCAAAATGTAGGTAAATGCCCTGCAAACAAATGTGAATGAGGAAATGACTTAAAATAACTTAAAATACAGAAAAATAATAAATAAACGTTTTAAACCTGAGCCAAAGTGAGTGACAGTGGCACCTGCCACCCAGCAAACAGAGGATGTGGCGGCAATGCCACCACATCTGGCACCGTCACCAAGCATCTCCACCGAATCCCATGGAAGTGTTCAGCTATTAGCTGTCCGTCTCCAAACACTGGAGAGAAAGAGAAATAGAAAGAGGAAGTAACCCCCTACTCACCCGCAATCCCTGGCTCTGAATGCCTTGATTTCAAAATTCCTGGTCCTTTGAAATGCTGTCATTCTGTCTGGTTGACAGTTTTAAAAACCTTACGGCGGTGGCTATCCCAGCCGCTACTAATTTTGCAGGCGAGCCACCCCTTCCCTGCACAACCAAGTGGTAGACAAAATCAGGTGTGCACCGCGCAACGCCATCTGTGGCAAGATCCACATAACAATGGATACATGGACCACTAAGCACAGGCAGGGACGTTATATCTCTCTTAACAGCACACTGGGTGAATGCAGTGGCGGCTGGCCATAAGGCGCATAACATGTTTGTGAATGTCCATCCGCCCCAGAGGATTGCAGGGCCTTTCTCTTTGTCTCCTGTTACCTCCTCCTCCTCCTCCTCAGCTTCCTCCTCTACCACCTACTCATCCATTCAACATAACACCTTCACCACACACAGCAGCACAGCTAGGGGGAAATGACAGCAGGCTGTTTTAAAACTCGTGTGTTTGTGGGACAATCCCCACACCGCGCAGGAGCTGTAGACAGGCATGGAACAACGGACTGATGATTGGTTGGTGCCACTGAGCCCCCAGCCCGCCCAGGTGTTGTGCGCTAATGGGCGAAATATACTAGCAGGTCTGGGCCTAGCCTTTTGGACACATATCCCCTGCCTGCCACATGTGCTGAATTTGGGGTGCAGAAATTCCTGAACACCAGACAGTGAAAATAAATTCAGTTAATCGAACACACACACACCCCCTTCCTTTCACTGAAACCATTAACAAACTGTTTACAAATTTATTTAAAAACATATTAAAATAACTGTAATGCAGCTACACTAACTATATAAACAAACCAAACTATATACACGCCTTACCCTTAACTTGAGGCCAGTGACATCCAAGTGGCTCGGAGGGTGGGTTCCTGCACCAACATAAGCCCTGGCCTGGAACACAATTTTCCAGCCAGGGTACAGTTCTGGAGGATGAGGAAGATGAGGAGGAGGAGGATAGGAGGAACACTGGGGGATACAGAGGACACAGAAGATACACCTCCCTCAAAGAGGACAGCTTGTCCTTGCCTCTGGGAAGTCTGGCACACGAGTGACTACATGCTGCAGTGCATGCGCAACGACCGCCAAGTTACTGCCACATTCTAACTTGTGATGATTACTGGGTGGCCACCCTGCTGAATCCCCGTTACAAGGACATAGTGTCATCCTTAATTCCCTCACTGGAGTGTGATAGGAAGATGTGCCCACACTGCTGATGGCATTTACACCTGACACCGGGGACTCCAGTGGAAGCACAAGGTGAAGGCAGAGGAGTAGAGGAAAGAAGTAGTCAACGCAGGTGGGTCACCACCAACACCTCAGAAGGCAGGGTTAGCATGGGCAAAATGTGGAAAAGCTTTGTCATCACGCCACAACAACCTGCACCACCAGCAAATCTGGAACGTCTTAGAAGGAGGCATCATTTCAGCAACATGGTGGAACAGTACAAATACTGACTGATGGGTCTGCCCAGGGCATAGCTGCAGGGAAGCTACTGCTTTGGGGCCCTGACCCGGTAGGGGCCCATCCAGGATGAGTACTAAAGGACTTTGTCAGGGCCCCTCAACAGTATTATTCAATGAAATTATATACAGTGGCAGTACAGTCAGTGCAGAAAGCGGATGGAACAGCTGCTGGCCTGGTCTGAAGAGTGATCTTTAGTAGCCCCTGGAATGGGGGCATGAAAGGAAGGGGTTGTGCAAAATTCAATTTGGGAGGGGGCCTAGTCAAATATTTGCTGTGGTGCCCAATCAATTCTACCTACGCCACTGGGTCTGCCCCATTCAACTTCTGGGTCTTCAAATTGGGCACATGTACTGAGGTTGCCCTTGGAGGTGCTGTCCTACCCTGCAGCCACTGTATTGTCTGAATGTGTGTTTAGCATGGCTGGGGGCATTATTACAGACAAGCGCCTGTCCACAGCCAATGTGGGCAAGGTTTTGTTTATTAAAAAGACCCAGACATGGATCCCACAGGACTTGCTTGTACCTTATGCAGAATGAACCGGCCTCACCAAACCATTGTTGTACTACCATGCACTTACACTTTGTTTATTTTTTTTTATATTTTCCCAATTTTTTGGGGTCTAGAGCAATCTATTTAAAAAAATAAAAAACATGTTGTTGGCGACTAGTACCTTTGGCTTCACAGCCCAAAAAGGTTTTATATCATGCAAGAATGTAACAACCAAAAGTATGTTCCCTGACAGTTAGGCAATGCAGGATTTGTACCTGGCAAAAATGGTAATATTGCACCCAACAATTTAAAAGAGGATTATTCACATTTTCGGTCACTGTCACCTATTCAGGGCAGGGCTTTGTACCCGGCAAAAATGGTAACATTGCACCCAACAATTTAAAAGAGGATTATTCACATTTTCGGTCACTGTCACCTATGCAGTGCAGGGCTTTGTACCCGGCAAAAATGGTAATATTGCACCCAACAACTTAACCAGCTCTGGACTGCCACACTCAGGATCGCGTGATCTTGGCGGCCCAGTTATTCCTCGTTGGCGCGCGGGCGAGTCATCTCGCGAGAGGCGAGATGACGCGATATGGGCGCCTGAACAGGCGCAGGACAAGTTCGCCACCAGCCTGCCAGCCAATGATCGGCACTGGCAGGCTGGTGACTTTTAAAAAAACGAATCAAAAGCCATATAATGCATTATATTTATAAATATAATGCATTAAATGGCTTCTGTGCACTGTGCTAGGTCCTTTTCATCGGTTGGACCCAGCACAGAGCACATGTCACAGTGAGTACACCAAGCACCACATATTTAGCCCCAGATCACCCCCATCACTCCAATTAACCCCTTGATCACCCCCTATCAATCACCTGTCAATCACTAGTGAAAGGAAAAAAAGCGATCAGTTTAGGCCCCTTTGGTAGGTAGTTAGCTTCCGTTAGCTCCCAGCCCACCGCACCGCAGTCACTGATTCGCTGATTAGCGTAGCAATAATCAGCATTTGTAGTTTTATAGTATCTGTAAGTGATCAGAACTGATCACAGTCAAATCTAATAAATATAATAGTGTCAACTTAGTTCGCCCTCCACCCAAAACGCAGTGTTTGCCCGATCAGGCCTGATCGATACGCCCTACACGTAGCGCTCACCCACGCTCTGCCCACGCGCAGTGACAAAAAATTTTATTTATTTTTATCCCTGCACAATCACTTTACAAGCGCTGCGGCGATAAAAAAAATCAGTTTTGATCTTTTTTATCAATCACAGCGGCTTCCTGTACTTTGCTAGCCTCCCATTTGTAAGACAGGCTTGCTTTTTTTCTTGGGTAGTCTCAGGGAATACCCCTAAATTTAGTTTTCCAAATGTCAAATAAGGGGTATCTCGTCTGAAGAGGCCTACAGGATTCTGACCCAGTTGGATGAGGAATGGGAACCCTCATCTGACAAATCTAGCGGGTCAGAATATGAACCTGTAGAAAGCAGTGGCAGTCTGACCCAAAGTTCGGAGGAGGAGGTTGAGGTCCCTGATACACCAGGCGTATCCGGCCCTGTGTTGCTAGACCACAGGCTGCGAGGATCCGTTTCAAGGGCAGCAGAGTGGGCTGGCGCTGTCGGATTACGTGGTGAGGCATACACCAGCAAAACAATCAAAGAAACGGGGGCACACCAAAAAATATAGCAAGAGTGCTGGCACACGGTATTAGAGCATGTAGAAACACAAAACAGAGAAAAGAATACCGAGATGGGAGCCGTACATCTAAAAAAGTATCAAATTTATTGAGAACAACAGACACAACAAGGGTAAGTTAAAAACATTGTATACAATGAATCGTGGCAGTGTGGACCAAATACGTAACGCACACCACCCTAACTCCTACCACGTGAATATGAGCACAATCCCACATAAGTGAACAATAAATAAGGTGCAGATGTAATGCATGAAATCCATCAACATTGAATAATGTGAGGGCAATACTTATCGTAAAAATAGCATAGTGGAGATGTGCATGGTAGGAAGGGAGAAAAGCCCAACGCTGATAGCCAGGCTCAGCTGGCTTCCTTAGGGTGCCAGCAGCGCAGCCCATCCTGGACCTAGTACCAGCACTGTTGTAGAACATGGTGAAGTGGCGAACACCAGAAGGGCAGTTGAAGCTGGTACGGTGGCACGTGCAGTAGTTCTCCACGCAGCCACCGCCCAGACAGGTCCGTAGAGCCCCTAGAATCCCTGAGGTGCTGGCAAACCCTTATTGGCAGCCCCCAACTTCAGCCGCACCAGTAGTTCCCCTTTCACCGCCCAGTCAGGAGTTCGGGTGGAGACAGCTCAGATCGGATCGGCACTGGGGTTTTTTGAGCTGTTCTTAACTGCGGAGCTCTATGACCTAGTCGTGGCAGAAACAAACGGTATGCCACTCAATTTATAACCGCCAACCCGGGAAGATTCTATGCCCAGCCTTTCCGGTGGAAACCAGTCCAAGTTTCCGAATGTAAAACTTTTCTGGGCCTTCTCCTCAACATGGGCCTAACAAAAAAGCATGAATTGCGGTCATATTGGTCCACGAACCCAATTCATCACATGCACATATACTCTGCTGCCATGTCCAGGACACGATTTGAGACCATCCTGCAATTCCTGCACTTTAGTGACAACACCATCTCTCGTCCCAGAGAGCCCCTCATAGACCACTTCAACACCAAATTTGCAGATTTGTATACCTCTGCACAAAACATCTGCATAGACGAGTCCCTGATACATTTTACCGGGCGCCTTGGCTTCAAACAATACATCCCAAGCAAGCGCGCCCGTTATGGGGTCAAATTGTATAAGCTCTGTGAAAGGGCCACAGGCTATACCCACAAATTTCGTGTCTATGAGGGTAAAGATCAGACCCTGGAGCCGGTCAGTGGCCCTGACTACCTGGGGAGCAGTGGGAAGATAGTCTGGGACTTGATGTCACCCTTATTCGGCAAGAGGTACCATCTTTATGTGGACAATTTCTACACAAGTGTGCCCCTCTTCAGGCATTTGTTCCTAGAACAGATTGGCTGCTATGGCACCGCACGACCTAGTCGCCGGGGCTTCCCCCAATGGCTCGTTACCACTAGTCTTGCAAGGGAGAGAGGGCTGCCTTGTGTAACGAAGAACTGCTCGCGGTGAAATGGAGAGACAAGCGTGACGTTTACATATTCTCCTCCATTCACGCAGACACGACAATCCAAATTGAGCGGGCAGCCAGTGTCATTGAAAAGCCCCTCTCGGTCCACGACTATAATTTGCTCATGGGAGGGTGGACTTCAATAACCAGATGTTGGCCCCATATTTGCTTTCCCGAAAGACCAGGCGCTGGTATAAGAAGGTGTCTGTATATCTAATTCGATTGGCTATGTACAATAGTTTTGTTCTCTACAGTAAGGCTGGGAGAACAGGATCCTTCCTCAAATTTCAGGAAGAGAACATCGATAACCTCCTGTATTGAGGAGGTTCTGTGGTCCCAAACCCCAGTGTAGTGAGCCATCTACACGAGTGACACTTTCCCAGTGTAGTTGCTGGTACCTCAACCCATCCGCCACCCAGAAAAAAATGCCGTGTCTGTAGCAAGAGTGGAATAAGGCGTGAAACCCGCTATTTCTGTTCTGACTGTCCTGACCACCCTGCCCTATGCCTAGGGGAGTGTTTCCCGAAGTACCACACTCAGGTACACTTAGGGACGTAGGGACAGCAGGACACAGGTAGTTTTTACATAAGGGTCTCTCAGGATACTAGGTTTTGAGAGACCCTAACACACAGGGGTGCTAGTGTGCTACTGCAGCTATGTGAAACGGTAGAAATGTCTCCTTTCACTTGGGATAAAGTGCATAATGTACTTTGCACCATCTCTGTGCGATTTACGCTTTACACATTGTCCCATGGAGAGGAGAGGTTTCTGCAAGGAAAATAAAGAGTGAAAAGAAAAAAAAAATTTAACAGGTAGCAAGAAAAAGAAATCTTGAGTTAGTTTAGGTTTTAAAAGTTTTAAAAGTTTTATGATGTTCAAGTTTATAAAGTTCGTAATGTTCAAATTTATGAGCCTGCTGCTTGTTTTTCTTCTTTTTTTTTTTTTACTAACCACCCTTTATTTTCCAGCTGACCAACCGATGAAAACGCTGCAGCACTGATGTTCATTCTGAGAGAAGCAGTGCGCTGCTGTCAGTAGATTTCTTCTCCGCAGTACGGGTACATTTGCCCAGGCATATGAGCTGAGGAGAGGTGTTGGAGTTCATATGCTTTGGCAAACACTTTGTATGAAAAATCTGGCAAAGATGTCTTCCTCCACAACGATCGCCAGGCTCCTATTTTTTTTGCTTTTTTCGGCAGAGATTTTTTCATCCACATCGATCGATGCGAAAGAAGAAATCTGTGCCGTTCATTTTTTCTTTCAGCCCAGAGGCTGAACGGAAAAAAAAAATCTCATTACCCGTATGCTCCATATAAGGAGAATAGCAGAAACTCCTAATACTGGCCATACATGTAATGATTGCGGAGACCCTCAAATGCCAGAGCAGTACAAAAACCTCACATGTGACCCCATTTTGGAAAGAAGACACCCCAAGGTATTCGCTTAGGGGCATATTGAGTCAATGAAAGGTTGAACTGTTTGTCACAAGTTAGCGGAAAGGGAGACTTTGTGAAAAAAAACAAAAAAAATCTAATTCCGCTAACTTGTGCCAAAAAAAAAATCTTCTCTGAACTCACCATGCCCCTCACGGAATACCTTGGGGTGTCTTCTTTCTAAAATGGGGTCACATGTGGGGTATTTATACTGCCCTGGCATTTTAGAGGCCCTAATGCGTGAGAAGAAAAATGCGTAAAAATGCCCTCCTAAAAGGTACTCATTGGAATTAGGGCACATTTGCGCATCGTGGCTGCAAAAAAAGTGTCACACATGTGGTATCGCCGTACTCAGGAGAAGTAGGGCAATGTGTTTTGCTGTGTATTTTTACATATACCCATACTGTGTGTGAGAAATATCGCTGTAAACTGACAACTTTGCATAAAAAAATTGAAAAAGTTGACATTTACAGAGATATTTTTCACACACAGTATGGGTATATGTAAAAATAAACCCCAAAACACATTGCCCTACTTTTCCTGAGTACTGCAATACCACATGAGTGACACTTTTTGCAGCAAGATGCGCAAAGGGGCCCTAATTCAATGAGTACCTTAGGATTTCACAGGGCATTTTTACTCATTTGGATTCCAGACTTCTTCTCACGCTTTAGGGGCCCCTAAAATGCCAGGGCAGTATAAATACCCCACATGTGACCCCATTTTAGAAAGAAAACACCCCAAGGTATTCCGAAAGGGGCATGGCGAGTTCATGTAAAATTTTATTTTTTGTGACAAGTTAGTGGAATATGAGACTTTGTAAGAAAGAAAAAAAAAATTTCCGCTAACTTGTGCCAAAAAAAAAAACTTTTATAAACTCGCCATGCCCCTCACGGAATACCTTGGGGTGTCTTCTTTCTAAAATGGGGTCAGTTGTGGGGTATTTATACTGTCCTAGCATTTTAGGGGCCCCTAAAGCATGAGAAGAAGTCTGGAATCCAAATGCGTAAAAATGACCTGTGAAATCCTAAAGGTACTCCTTGGAATTAGGGCCCCTTTGCGCATCTTGGCTGTAAAAAGTGTAACTCATGTGGTATCGCTGTACTCAGGAGAAGTAGGGCAATGTGTTTTGGGGTGTATTTTTACATATACCCATGCTGGATGAGAGAAATATCTCTGTAAATTGACAACTTTGTATAAAAAAAATTGAAAAAGTTGTCATTTACAGAGATATTTTTCACACACAGTAATGGGTATATGTAAAATATACCCCAAACACATTGCCCTACTTCTCCTGAGTATGGCGATACCACATGTGTGCCACTTTTGCAGCCAAGATGCACAGGGGCCCTAATTCCATTGAGTACCTTTGGATTTCACAGGGCATTTTTACGCATTTGGATTCAAAACTACTTCTCATGCTTTAGGGGCCCCTAAAATGTCAGGGCAGTATAAATACCTCACAGTGACCCCATTTCAGAAAGTAGACACCTAAGGTATTCGCTGATGGGCATAGTGAGTTCATGGAAGTTTTTATTTTTGGCACAAGTTAGCGGAAAATGAAATTTTTTGAAAAAAAAATCAATTTCCGCTAAAAAAGAAAAACTTCCATGAACTCACTATGCCCATCAGCGAATACCTTAGGGTGTTTACTTTCCGAAATGGGGTCATTTGTGGGGTGTTTGTACTGTCTGGGCATTGTAGTGCCTCAGGAAACATGACAGGTGCTCAGAAAGTCAAAATGTGGAAATTCACTTTTTTGCACCATAGTTTGTAAACTCTATAACTTTTACCCAAACCAATAAATATAAACTGATTTTTTTTTTATCAAAGACATGTAGAACCATAAATTTATAGAAAAATTTATATAGAAATGTAGTTATTTAAAAAAAAAAAATTACAACAGAAAGTGAAAAATGTCATTTTTTTCAAAGATTTCGGTCATTTTTGATGAATAGCAAAAAAAGTTAAAATGTCAGCAGCAATGAAATACCACCAAATGAAAGCTTTATTAGTGAGAAGAAAAGGAGGTAAAATTCATTTGGGTGGTAAGTTGTATGACCGAGCAATAAACGGTGAAAATAGTGTAGTGCAGAATTGTAAAAAGTGGCCTGGTCATTAACTGTGTTTAAGCTAGGGGGCTGAGGTGGTTAAAAGAGGATTATTCCAATTTGCGTTCACTGTCACCTACGCAGAGCAGGTCTTTGTACCCGGCAAAAAAGGTAATAGTGCACCCAAAAATTTAAAAGAGGATTATTCACATTTTCGGTCACTGTCATCTATGTAGGACCTCATTGTTCTCAACATCATCTTCCACCCAGTCTTCACCTCTGCCCTCTTTGTCGGTCTGCACACCGCAGAAAGCAGCAGCGATTTGCTCCTGTGTTTCGTCATCATCAGAGACATGCTTCCTTGGTCTTCCCCTGTCTCCATCCTCAAACCTAAGTGGTTGGGCATCCGTGTACTCAATCTCTTCCACTTCTGGGGCAGGACTATGGTTATGGCCCTGGGAAACCCTGCAAGCAAAGCCATAAAGAAGCATAAGAGACTGCTGCATTTAACTGCCAATAGTCAACAATTAAGTTCACTATACAGTAAGGCAGTGCCCGTGTCATAAACAGGATACATTTCTTTAGGCCACACAACAGTGTAATGGAGCAATTCAATACAATTACTTCACTATCACCATAAATTTGATTTTTCAAACCAACAATGTAAAAGCAGGAGTTAACGGTTTTATTTCACTGTCAGAAATGCAGCGTACACCACAAATGTGCTATCTACCACAAAACCAGTGTGTTTGCAACCAACTATGTAAATACGGAGTTCAAAAGGTTTCTTTAAATGACTGAAATACAGGGTAGGCCTCAGATCTGCTATGTATCACAAAACCGGTGTTTATTGCAACAAACTACAGAAATGCAATATATCACTGCTAAATTTTAAAATATGTTTTGGTGCGTTGTATGCCAAACTGCTCTGTGTAACAACAATACGGGTTTATTTCCCAACAAATACACTAATGCAGTATTTCACTGCTGAAACTTAAATGTAGGTATTTGTGAGGTATCTGTGGACCGAGAATACGGCTTTTGTTCCCAAAAACCCACTAATGCAAAACTGCTCTGTGGAGCAAGAATACGGCTTTTTTTCAACAAAACAGAGAAATGCACTGTCAGTGCTGTAATGTAAAATACTTATTTGGGCGGTGTATTTAAAACTGCTTTGTGAATCAAGAACACAACTTTTTTTCTCCCCTAAAACACAATAATGCACTATTTCAGTGCAGAAATTTAAGATGGGTATTTGTACGCTGTATGCACAACTGCTTTGTGGACCAAGAACATGGCTTTTTTTCCCTAAAACACACTAATACACTATCTAAGTGCTGAAATTTAAAATAGGTATTTGTACTCGGTATGCACAACTGCTTTGTGGACCAAGAACACGGCTTTTTTTCCCAAAAATACACTGATGCACTATTTCACTGCAGAAATGTAAAATAGGTATTTGTACGCTATATGTACAACTGCTTTGCGAACCAAGAACACAGCTTTTTTTTCCCTAAAACATACTAATGTACTATTTTAGTGCTGAGATTTAAAATAGGTATTTGTACACTGTATGCAAAACTGCTTTGTGGACCTGGAATACTGCTTTTTTTTTCTCTAAAACAAACTCATGCACAATTTTAGTGCTGAGATTTAAAATAGGTATTTGTACGCTGTATACACAACTGCTTTGTGAACCAAGAAGACAGCTTTTTTCCCCAAAATTCACAAATGCACTATTTAACGGCTGGAAATGAAACGTAGGTGTTTGTACGCTGTATGCACAACTGATTTGTAAACCAAGAACACGTCTTTTTTTCCCTAAAACAAACTCATGCACTATTTTAGTGCTGAGATTTAAAATAGGTATTTGTACGCTGTATGCACAACTGCTTTGTGGACCAAGAACACAGCTTTTGTCACGAAAACTCACAAAGACAGAATTTATTAAGCTGGAAATTAAACGTAGGTATCTCTACGCTTTATGCACAACAATTTTTTAGGCCTAGAACACGGCTTTTTTTCAGTAAAACACACTAAAGCACTATTTCCGTGCTGCAATTTAAAATTGGTATTTGTACGCAGTAGGCAAAACAGTTTTGGGGACCCAGAACATAGCTTTTTCACTAAAACACACAAATGCAGTATTTAACTGCTGGAAATTAAACGTATTTGTACACTGTATGCACTACTGCTTTGTGGACCAAGAAAATGGCTTTTTTCACTAAAACACACTAAAGCACTATTTCTGTGCTGCTATTTAAAATAGATATTTGTATGCTGTATGCACAACTGCTTTGTGAACCAAGAATATGGCTTTTTCCCACAAAAAGACTTATGCTCTATTTCACGGCAGAAATGTAAAATAGGTATTTTGGCGATGTATTTAAAACTGTTTTGTGGACCAGGAATAACGTTTTTTCCCCTAAAACACACTTATGCACTTTTTCCCAGCAGAAATATAAAATATGTATTTGCACGCTGTATGCACAACTTTTTGTGGACCAGGAATACCACTTTCTTCCCAAAAATACACTGAATCTCAATTTCACTGCAGAAATGTCAAAAATGTATTTAGGCGGTTATTTAAAACTGCTTTGTGGATCAGGATTACAAAAATACACTTATGCACTATTTGACTGCTGAAATTAAATATACGGTTTGGTACGTTGTATGCACAAGTGCTCTATAGCACCACAAGTCCCAGACTACAGAAATGGGCTATGTCACCCTTAATTATACAAAAGGTAATGTAGGGGACTTGACCTGCAAGAAAAAAAGTATTTTTTCCTTCACTGAGCTAACAAAAGGATTAGACTGATGTCCCTGGCAGGCTGGCACACATTCAGGTAACATGCAGTTCCAAGGAACTGAAATGGCCGCCGACCCCCTCATCAGTAACAGATGGATTAAAAAAATTCCTTTACAGTGGCTGGGTACATAAATGTAGGATTGCAAAATCACCCTCCTCAATATTTGCTGTATCTTGAGGATTGCACAACAACAGGTTCTACAGATTTCTTCCCTACTCTCTCCCTGAGAGCACTGGCAGCAACCTTTCCCTACGCCCGCTGAGGAAGCTCGGTGAAACACGCGTTGGGTTGCAGGTCTTCTACTTCTCGTTCCCGTATTGTCACTCCGGTATTAGGATCCAGCACTATTTGTCGGTATGTAACATGCAGGTGCAAGTACATATAGGCACATAACTCACAGAAAAAAGATGCACCACATGGATAAGCAACTGACAACACTGGCTAATCCCTCACTCGGATGTTAAAAGCTGAGAGATTCGCCAATATTTCCAATCAGGAACATATCGGAGCCCCTTCAAACACCACGTTACGGTATCTCAGCATGGCATGGGGTCCTACCACTAGACTACCTATGGTGTGTGAACAAGGTCTGAAAAGGTATTAAGCAGCCTACAGCCCCCTCCCACTCACCTGCATTGCAGGACCAACAATGCAATGGGGAACAAATGAGGCCGCAAGCTACACCTACAACAGACCATGTGACACCGGCTTCCAGGTGCAACAGAATGTTTACCAGCCATATGCAATGGCACATTCAATACATATAAAACAAGAATCACAGAAATAAACGTGGCCTAAATGGGTGGGACTGCTCCAAACCCCAAACACTGTGGCGTGTTTCTAACTGGGGGGGGCAGTTCCTCCGCATGTGGTTCGCAGCGAACGGCTATCCCCAGCAAAAATTGCTTACAATGGAGGATACCGGCGCGAACCACAAGCACCACACAAACGTCCTACACAAAATAAAACATGTGCGGATGAAAATATATAAACACATAACTCACAGAAAAAAGATGCACCACATGGATAAGCAACTGACAACACTGGCTAATCCCTCACTCGGATGTTAAAAGCTGAGAGATTCGCCAATATTTCCAATCAGGAACATATCGGGCCCCTTCAAACACCACGTCACGGTATCTCACCATGGCATGGGGTCCTACTACTAGACTACCTATGGTGTGTGAACAAGGTCTGAAAAGGTATTAAGTGAGAGGTGAGTGGGAGGGGGCTGTAGGCTGCTTAATACCTTTTCAGACCTTGTTCACACACCATAGGTAGTCTAGTGGTAGGACCCCATGCCATGCTGAGATACCGTGACGTGGTGTTTGAAGGGGCTCCAATATGTTCCTGATTGGAAATATTGGCGAATCTCTCAGCTTTTAACATCCGAGTGAGGGATTAGCCAGTGTTGTCAGTTGCTTATCCATGTGGTGCATCTTTTTCTGTGAGTTATGTGTTTATATATTTTCATCCGCACATGTTTTATTTTGTGTAGGACGTTTGTGTGGTGCTTGTGGTTCGCGCCGGTATCCTCCATTGTATGCAATTTTTGCTGGGGATAGCCGTTCGCTGCGAACCACATGCGGAGGAACTGCCCCCTCCAGTTAGAAACACGCCACAGTGTTTGGGGTTTGGAGCAGTCCCACCCATTTAGGCCACGTTTATTTCTGTGATTCAAGTACATATAGGCACAGCATTGGATTGGCGGCATTTTGCTGGATATTCTATACTGCTATTTACAATTTGTAAGGATGTGACAACATTTGTAGTTCTGGCTTATTTAATGCACATGCTACATAAGTCTTGTGAGTCTGTATGGTGAGAGTGTACAACTCTAACTATCTCCAAGTGTTTATTTTGTATATGCCAGCCGGTTTGGGGGAGGGGGAGGTTGAGAGACCCTTTTTATTCCTGCCATTGCACTTTATCTGCTATGCTGCTAACATTTATTAAATGTAACAATTATGTGTTTAACACTTTGTGTTAAAATTAAGAATGTTATTATAACATTATATGTGTGGTTTAGCTATTTTTTAGCTATGTTTTTGGTTGCTTTCCCTAGACTAACAGCAGCAGAGTGACGTGTGGCACTACGTGACTCCAGCTTATAAAGAGGCTTAGTCACATGCTGCACTCAGCCAATCACAGCCATGCCATTAGTAGGCATGGCTGTGATGCCTTCTTTGGGCAAGGATGTAAAAAGCTTGCTGATTGGCTGCTGTGCAGCCCTTCAAAAAGCGAGAAGAATCGCCGAACGACGGACCTGAACCCGAACTTTTATGAAAATGTTCACGCAACCCTAGTCTTAATAGAACGAAGTGTGATTGCTTTGCCATAGGAGATTGGAGAGAAGCAAATATCCCAGATCTAAAAATGCAAAAAGAGCAGATAAAAATACTTGGAGTGATTTTTATGACAATACCAATGGTCAAAAGAGTTAAGGGAAGTCAAAGCAAAAGTCCAAAAGAAAGTGGAGTTTTGGAAGCTGCGCAAATTAACAATAGAAGGGAAACATTTGATCATTAATAATCCCAATTCTACTGTACTTGAATGTAGTCTTCCCTCCAAGTGATTAGTGTCTGAAATATCTTCAGAGAGTAATCTTTCAGTTTATTTGTAGCTCAAAAGTGGAAAAAGGTCAACAGGGAGACAATGTATAAACAAAAAAAAAGTTTGGAGGCAAAGGGTTACCTAATATTAAGAAAATTCTGTACCTGTGCTTCAGGACAATCAAAAGAGTTCAGAATACCTGGTCTTTTATCCTAAAGTATGCAGCAGGACATTTGTTCCGGAAACGCCAATGGATACAAATTTCTTTAACAATACCAGTGTTGCTTGTCCCACCAAGGCAATATGTATTAATTGAGATGATCATTCGCCAGTACTCCCTAGAGAATTGCGAAAGAGACTGTTTGGATAATGCTAAAAAAAATAACAGAAGCCAGAAGCCAAGTCTTTGCAATGTTGGAAGCTGTGTAATTGCACTTACCTCTCAAACTGTTTAAAAGACTAAGCCAGGATGGTCTACTGACGAGAGCCTTTCAGCACAGGAGAGGACTGGTGTCAACAGCAAAGTGTCCAAGAAGTAACTGTGTTATGGATGAAACCTTTCTCCACGTAAAGTGGAATTGTAAGTATGCATAGCACTTATAGAGGAGGGTGGGTGTTTTGCTGAAGCATACTTGTGATCTGGGCTTCATAAATTATGAAGTAGTAATGTATGGACTTTGTACTGTGCCGCAGACAAATGCATGATGGAAAGTTCGTAATATTTTGTTGTTCAGGAGAGACTTGTTTGATGAAAAATAATGCTTGATTTATGTTTTCTATTTACGTGACAGAAAATGTTAAGGTGTTAGAGCTACTACATTGTGGAATATTAACATTTGGAATGTGCTTCATGAGTAACTTATGAAATTGTTTGTAAGTTTTTTAGTTTCATAATAAAAATGTAAAGCTGGGCTTGGTAGTATCATAGCCCATGAGGTTTATCTGAGGCATGATTATTGCTAGTTACCTCATAGTGCACAAGGCTGCCATTGTAAGGTATGCTGACTGTACCTGTCTCACAGATAGGTTGTAAGCTTGCACATACCCAGCTCTTGGCTTACAGCTTTTGTGTGATTGTCTGTTTAATATATGTTATAGGTAATGAAATTGCGCATGCAATAGGTGCATATTACATTGCCGATATTCACAATGGCAAATATTCGGCTAATAATTTGCCAAATATCACACATTCGAATACTGCCTTTTCCGCTCATCACTAGTCACCATAAAGTGGCCTGGGAAAAAACGTGGCGCTAACATAGTGGTATTGCCTGAGGCAGCAACCACTGCATCACCCAATGGCCCGCACCCCTTTTCCGTAAATCAAGCCTCCACCACCTCAGCAGAATGGAGCTGTGTTTCCTTCCTATCATTTACTGGTCCTGATGCGCCTACTCCTCACTACTCATTTTTTTAGCAATCGATCCCAGAGGCGATTGCAAATCGACAACTGTAT
Organism: Bufotes viridis; assembly: GCA_033119425.1. Taxonomy (NCBI): domain Eukaryota; kingdom Metazoa; phylum Chordata; class Amphibia; order Anura; family Bufonidae; genus Bufotes; species Bufotes viridis. The sequence continues at coordinate 112,299,810 of CM065591.1, forward strand.
GTGTGTACTCATCTAATGACTCAGAAGCTAAATGTGCTCCTGGCTAAGTTGCTGGTACTACAGTCCCTCCCTTTTCATGTGGTGAGCTTTGCTCCTTTCAGAGAACTGATGCCTTGTGCCGAGCCAAGGTGGAGAGTCTCAAGCCATTATTCTCTCCAAAACGGCAGTACCAGCCCTGCACATTTATGCCGAACAGAAGGTGGGCCAGTCCTTCAGTCTGTCAGTGTCTGCTAAAGTTCAAGGCAGCGCCGATGTGTGGAGCTATAACTACAGTCAAGGATAATATATGTCATTCACAGCCCAATGGGTACATGTGGTTTCTGCCCAGCCATACGGACCTAAGCAGTGGGTGCTGCGCCAATGTCCTCGTCTGTCTCCAAATCCTCCACATTGTCCTCAGCCTCCACAGCAGGCACAATTTAGAGTGCTCCTCCAGCATACCACATATGCAGGGCATGGCGGTGTCACACTGTTCTGCAGCTAGTTAGCCTGGGTGAACAAAGTCACGCAAGGGGAGGAGCTGCTCTGCATTCTCCATCAAGAAATCAAATCCTTACTGTAACATAGTAACATAGTACATAAGGCCAAAAAGACATCTGTCCATTCAGTTTGGCCTGTCATCCTGCTAGTTGATCCAGAGGAATTCAAAAAAGTCCCTGCGAGGTAGAAGCCAACTTTCCCCACTTAAGGGGAATAAAAATTCCTTCCTGACTCCATTCAGGCAATCAGCATAACTCCCTGGATCAATGACCCATCTCTAGTAGCTATAACCTGTAATATTATTATACTCCAGAAATACATCCAGGCCCCTCTTGAATTCCTTTATTGTACTCACCATCACCACCTCCTCAGACAGAGAGTTCCATAGTCTCACTGCTCTCACTGTAAAGAATCCTCTTCTATGTTTGTGTGCAAACCTTCTTTCCTCCAGACACAGAGGATGTCCCCTCGTCACGGTCGTCCTGGGGATAAATAAATGATGGGATAGATCTCTGTACTGACCCCTGATACATTTATACATAGTAATTCGATCTCCCTCAATCATGTTTTTTCTAAAGTGAATAACCCTAATTTTGATAATCTTTCAGGGTACTGTAGTTGCCCCATTCCTGTTTTTACTTTAGTAGACCTCCTCTGAACCCTCTACAGCTCTGCTATGTCTGCCTTGTTCACAGGATCCCAGAAATGTACACAGTACTCTATGTGTGGTCTGATTAGCGATTTGCAAAGTGGAAGGACTATATTCTCAACAAGGGCGTCTATGCCCCTTTTGATGCAACCCATTATCTTATTGGCCTGGCGGCAGGTGACACTGGTTTTTGCAGCTTAGTTTGCTGTTTATTAAAATTCCTAGATTCTTTTCCATGTCAGTGTTACCAAGTGTTTTATCATTTAGTATGTACTGGTGACTTGCATTATTCCTTCCCATGTGCATAACTTTACATTTGTCAGTGTTAAACCTCATCTGCCACTCCTCTGTCCAAGCCTCCAATCTATCCAGATCCCTCGGTAGCAGTATATTGTCCTCTTCAGTGTTAATTACTTTACACAGTTTAGTGTCATCTGCAAAAATTTATTTTTTTACTATGCAAGCCTTCTACAAGATCATTAATAAATATATTAAAAAGAATAGGGCCCAATACTGACCCCTGAGGTACCCCTAGTGACCCAATCTGAGTGTGTACCGTTAATATCCACCCTCTGTTTTCTATCACTCACCTAGTTACTTACCCACTTACAGACATTCAACCCAGAATGTGGAGAAACTGACCTTTGGGAAGATGAATCAGGCGTGGATCAGCAGGGATTTCCACAAACCAGTCAGTATCTTTATTCTGCCTTGTTTCCGCCCCTGACCGTCCTAACTAAGTATTGTCAGTACCAATGGTTGTGGTCCCTATCTGTGTTGTTTTCTGGTCTTCCTATGTTCATGGGATATCAAGTCCTTGTGACTTTTTTATGGAGTATATATTAAAAGTTATGTTTTAGGGTGTGTCTTTTTCAGTGATAGTTGGTCTATTACACTACCCATAGTTGATTTTTACAGTGATAGTAATTTCCACAAACCAGTGCCTGATGCATCAGAGTAGATTATTCTGGGTGCCACACCCAAACTTTGTAAAAATAAACCCGTTTCGCCTTGCTACCTGCTTCAGCCGCTATTCTGATGTTGCCACCCGCCTAATGCTACACATCTGCTGTCATGTGCTTCTACTACCACCCACCATCTTGTGCTGTTATTGCTGCTGCTTTTGCCATCCACCTCACCACTCTGAGACTGGGCCACTGTGTTGACTCCTTATACTGTTCTAATCTCACCACTCTGTCACTGGGCCATTGTGTTGACTCCTCATGCTGTTGCCACCTCACCAATCTGTGACTGGGCCACTGTGTTAACTCCCTATACTGTTTCCAACCTCACCACTCTGTAACTGGGCCACTGTGTTGATTGCTTATGTTGTTGCCACTTTACCACTCTATCTCTGGGCCACTGTGTTGACTCAACATGCTGTTGCCACCTCACCACTCTGTCAATGGGCCACTGTGTTGACTCATCATGCTGTTGTCACCTCACCCCTATATGACTGGGCCACTGTGTTGACTCCTCATGCTGTTGCCACCCTCACCACTCTGTGACTTGGCAACTGTGCTGACTGACCATGCTGTTGTCACCTCACCACTCTCTGACTGGGCCACTCTGTTGACATTTGATGCTGTTGCCACCCTTACCACTCTGTGACTGGGCCGCTATGTTTACTCCTCAAGCAGTTGCCACCTCACCATTTTATGGCGGCACAGCTATTGTCTCTGTTTGGCCTTTTGACATCACCATTTATTTTACCCTTCTTCTGATCTGTAGAAGGCCGGTCCCTATTTTGCATCAGGATTGGATTATGATTTGGAAGCCAAAAGCAGGAGTTGATACATAACGCAGAAGACATGCAAATATTCCATTCACGTGTCATCTTTGTTTTGTATTCACTCCTGTTTTTTTTTTTTTGGCCTTAGGAATACTGATGGATTACTGACCAAATGCTGACCATGTGAAGGCGGATGCTCAAAAGACAGGATCCGTTTTTGGGGGTTGTTCTTATGACGGATGAGAAGAAGGGCAAAATAAACAGTGACATCAACACAAACTTACTGCTGACACCCTCTCCACTCTGTCAGGGGGACACAACTTGTCTCAGCATGTAACAGAACAGGTTCTGTAGAAATCTACGTGGAATAAGCTGATGACGGTGTAAAAGGAGTGTGCTTTTACTCTAGTAGAATCTAGGGTCACTGCATGGTTCTTTAAATCTGACGCTAACATTGACCAGAACGCTGAGTTCACACTTGAGTTATTTAGTTAGTTTTGTCCCCATAACTGACCAAAAGGTAAAGTGTGAAGTGATTCTAAGAGTGACGCCTGTCATCTGTGTGTCATACTGATTTACAGTACTGTTTCACTAGCACAGCAGACTTCCTATGCATGTTTCCGCAATGCACTGTTCTCCACTACTATACAGGCTCTAAGCAGCCAGGAAATAGCTGTTTTTTGACGCAATTTGTCATGAATAAATTCGGATTGAATCAAATCTTTTTGGGAACTTCAGCGAACCGTTCAAATCACATTTTTGAGAAATTCGCTCATCTCTAGTTGTGGACAAAATTAATACAAGGTACTTACCATGTATTGTTACATGTTATGTATTATTATAAGATATAAGTCCATCAAGTTCAACCAATGGATAGATGGGATGTGAATTTTAGAAAAGGGGAGTGAAACTCGGGTTCTACACATTTTCATAAATATTAATATTATTTAATTTTAAAAATGTATGTAAACATTTTTAAAACTGTCCACTGTTCCTGCTTTTAACCATCTCCTGAGTTAAACTAATTCACAGATTTACAGCTCTTACAGCCTTGAAGCCTCTGGACACTGAACGTTTTCTTCTCCAGAGTAAGGGTCCCCTTGTAATTTATGGGGATTTTACATAGAACAGCTTTTCATCATATTTTTGTATGGCCTAAAGATTAGAGTTGAGCGGACACCTGGAACTTCACAAAAAGTTTGGGATCCGAACATAACCCGAACTTAACGCCGAACCCCATTAAAGTCAATGGGGACCCATACTTTTGGGCACTAAAATGGCCCTAAAAATGTAATGGAAAGGGCTAGAGGGCTGCAAAAGACAGCAAAATGTGCTTAAGAGCATGGCAAGTGCTCTGCAAACAAATGTGGACAGGGAAATAACTTAAAATAAAATAAATAAAAATTAAATATTATTAACCTGCAACTCGGAGGAGGAGGTGGGTATTGAGTCGGAGGTTGAGGAGGAGGTGAATGTGGTGTTGTAGGTGGAAGCGGTGATGGAGGAGGAGGAGGTAGCCAGCTAACAATTATTTTTTAAAATTGGGGTAGCCCCCAAAATAATGGGACAAATAAAAAAAGAAATAAAAATGAGTGCACTTGAGTACAAGAATGTATGGTTGAGGCGGGTATAAATGTCTATTCTGCACAAGGTACAGACAAGTCTTGTGGGATCCAAGCCTGGTTCATTTTAATGAACGTGAGCTTGTCCACGTTGGCTGTGGACAGACGGCTAAGTTTGTCTGTAATGACGCCCCTGCTGTGCTAAATACATGTTCAGACAATACACTGGCTGCAGGGCAGACCTGCACCTCCAAGGCAGAAAAGGGAAGCTCAGGCCATGTGGACTATTTGGAGACCCAGAAGTTGAATGGGGCAGAACCATCAGTCAATATGTGTAGGCATGTGCACATGTACTGTTCCACCATGTTGTTCAAATGCTGCCTCCTACTAAGACGCTCCATATCAGCTGGGGTGCCAGTTGCTGTGGTGCCGTGACAAAGCTTTTCCACATATCGGCCATGCAAACCCTGCCTTGTGTGGTGCTGGCAGTGACGCAGCTGCGTTGGCGACCTCTTCCTCCTCCTCCGCCTCTGCCTTCACCTTGTGCTTCCACTTGTCCCCTGGAGTCAGTTGGGAATGCCCTTAAGAGCGCGGTCTACCAGTGTGCGCTTGTAGTCACGCATCTTCCTATCACGCTCCAGATGAGGATTATGGACGGCACATTGTCTTTGTAACGGGGATCCAGCAGGGTTGCAACCTAGTAGTCAGAACAAGTTAAAATGTGGGCAACTCTGTGGTCGTTGCGCAAGCACTGCAGAATGTAGTTGCTCATGTGTGCCAGGCTGCCCAGAGGTAAGGATAAGCTGTCCTCTATAGGTGGAGTATCATCTGTGTCCTCCGTATCCCCCCCAGCCACTCTCCAGGGATGGCCATTAGCTGCGTTGGGTGCCACCCTGCTGTGAACCCAGTTCCTCCTCCTCAACCTCATCCTCCCCCTCCTCATCCTCCAGAACTGTGCCCTAGTTGGCCACATGTGTACCTGGCCCCTATTGTGCAGGAACCCACTCTCTGAGCCACTTCTGTATGACTGGCCTGAAACCCTGTGAAAAGCCCCCTCTTCCTCCTCCTCTTCCTCCTGTGCCAAATCCTCTTCCATCATCTCTCTAAGTGTTTTTTTAAGGAGACATAGAAGTGGTATTGTAACGCTAAGAATGGCATCATCGGCACTGACAATGTTGGTTGAGTACTCGAAACACTGCAACAAGTCACACAGGTCTCGCATGGAGGCCCAGTCATTGGAGGTGAAGTGGTGCTGTTCCTCAGAGCGACTGACCCATGCATGCTGCAGCTGAAACTCCACTATTGTCTGCTGATGCTCGCACAGTCTCTCCAGCATATGCAAGGTGGAGTTCCACCTGGTGGGCACGTCGCATGTGCGGCGGTGAGTGGGAAGGCCGAAGTTATGCTGCAGCACAGACAGGCGAGCAACAGCAGGATGAGAACGCTAAAAGTGCACACAGACAGATGGCACTTTCTACAGCAGCTCTGACATGTCTGGGTAGTTTTTAAAAAATTTCTTAAACACCAAATTCAGCACATGCACCAAGCAAAAGATGTGCGTCAAACCGGCTAGTCCCAGAGCTGCTACGAGATTTCGAGAATTATCGCACACCACCAGGCCCCTACACAGCTCCTGTGCGGTGTGGGGTTTGTCCTCCAAAAACATACGTTTTAAAACCGCCTGCTGACGTTTACCACCGGCTGTGCTGAAGTTGGTGGTGAAGGTCTTTCGCTACCCAGTGTGCAGTTAGGGAGATATAGCGTCCCTGCCCGTTCTTACTGGTCCATGTATCTGTGGTTATGTGAACCTTGCCACAGATGGTGTTGCGCAGTGCACACTTGATTTTATCCTCCACTTGGTTGTGCAGGAAAGGGACGGCTCGCCTGGAAAAGTAGTAGCAGCTGGGAACGACGTACTGTGGGACAGCCACCGCCATCAGATGTTTAAAACAGTCCATCTCTATCAGACGGAATGACAGCATTTCAAATGTCAGTAATTTTGAAATGCTGGCATTCAGTTCCAGGGATCGAGGATGGGTAGGTGGGTATTTTCTCTTTCTCTCCAGTGTTTGGGAGATGGACAGCTGAACACTTGCATGTGACATGGTGGAGATGCTTGGTGATGATGATGGAGGTGGTGGTGTTGGTGGCACATCCTCTGTTTGCTGGGTGGCAGGCGCCACTGTGACTCCAGAGGTGGAGGAAGAGGCAGAGACAGCAGCAGAATAGGAAGCAGGAGGAGCCTGAGACCTTTCTTGGTTTTTAAGGTGTTTACTCCACTGCAGTTCGTGCTTTGCATGTAGATGCCTGGTAATGCAGGGTTGTGCTCAGGTTTAGAACGTTTATGCCTCGCTTCAGGCTCTGATGGCACAACGTGCAAACCACTCATGTCTTGTCGTCAGGACATTGTCTGAAAACTGCCACGCCAATGAACTTCTTGGAGTAGGCTTTGGTGTGCTAGGTCCCTGGGTGCGGTAGGCAGTAGCAGGCGTACTGAATCGGGGACGGCCGCTCCGCTTTTGCTCCCTGCTCCATCTTTTGCTGTGCCTCTTTGCGACCACCTCTCTTCCTCAGAACTGCACATGTCACTAGCAGGAACTTGAGTCCAGTCTGGGTCTAGGACCTCATCATCCTCCACATCATCTTCCACCCATTCTTGACTAGAGATGGCCCGAACTATTCGCCGGCGAACATAGCTTGTTCGCGTCCGCTGCGGCGGGCGAACATATTCGATGTTCGCGTTCGCCCCTATACTTTATCATTGAGTAAACTTTGACCCTTTAGCTGTGCAGGCATGCTGGGAGTTGTAGTTTCGCAACAGCTGGAGGCACACTGGTTGGGAAACACAGGTCCAGATCATTACTCTGCCTAAATCTATATTCAGCTATATGGCTTAGAAAATATGCTGTCAAACAATGATCCTAGGTTTTGGTATAGACACATGATCTAGACTACCATATTTGTCTATACCAAATGTAAATATGCAACCAAATGTGGCAAAATACACAAAAAAATTAAATTAAAAATTTAAAAATTATAAAAACGCAGATGCGTTTTTGATGCGTTTTCTATCAAAAACACCCAAATGGCCCTTCGGGGGTTCAGATATCTTGCTTTGGAGGCAGCAGAACGTTGGTGGTAGTCATAGTCAACCGTCATATACAATCAAATAGAGGCATCAAATGGATTCGCAAAGCGATTAATAATTGTAAGTATTATTCGCATTGCGACTACAACTTAGAGCTGAGTTCCAAATGGTTGTATTGCTAGAATATAACGTATATTCTAGCAATACAACAACCATTAGGAACTCAGCTCTAAATGAATTCGCAATGCGATTAATGCAGGTTATATTGATCGCATTGCAGATTAAACTTAGATCTGAGTTCCTAATGGTTGTTGTATTGCTAGAATATAACAAAGATTGAGAATATAGCACTATATTCTCAATCTTAGTTATATTCTAGCAATACAACCATTAGGAACCCAGCTCTAAGTTGAATTCGCAAATAAGATGTCCCAAACTATTTACCGGCGGACAGTTCCCGACGAACATAGCTTGTGCGCGTTTGTCGCGACGGGCGAACATATGCAATGTTCGGTCCACCCCCTATCATTGAGTAAACTTTGACCCTGTACCTCACAGTCAGCAGACACATTCCAGACAATCAACAGCATACCCTCCCTCCCTAACCCTCCCATCTCCTGACAGCATCCATTTTAGATTCATTCGGAAGCTGCAGTCTTAGTGAGAGGAGGGACAGTGTAGTTGCTGCTGATTTAATAAGGAAATCGATAGCTAGGCTAGGGTATTCAGTGTCCACTCCAGTCCTGAAAGACTCATCAGATCTCTGCTGTAAGGAGAGCGTCCTGACAGCACCCCAAAAAGCCCCTTTTAGGGCTGAAGTACATCAGTCTCCCCCATCTATTGAATGATGAAGATATAAAGAAAGCATTTGTTCAAAACTACAAGAAATGGAGCTGTTGTAAAAAAAGTTTACGTCAATATTGCTTTGGTGGGAATATGTAAAGCCAAAACTAAAGATTTTTCCTCAAAATTGGAATTAAGAAGCAAGAAGAAAAAACAGTAGTTCAAAAATCTTAATACCAAACTACAGACCTGCCTGAAGCTGAGAAATGGAGCATTGATGTCTCAGACCTGATAGAGAAAATAAAAGGAGAAATTAAAAGGCAATCTACCATAAAGGCAAATAAATAATATTTAAAGAGGACCTTTCACTGGTCCACAGTTTATTAGGCAAATGTATATACATGCAGAGCAGCACGCAGGGATGACCCTGCACTTACTTGTATCCTGGGTGCCGCTCTGTTCGTCCCTCTGTAGCCTCTGTACCGGCGCTCATGCTTCTGATAATTTTTTGGGGCGGAGACATCTTCTTTTGCCCTGGGCATCTCCTTCTCCCAGGCTGGGCGCTGGCCATCGCGGCGCTCAGCTTATATCCTGCAACCTCCTAGGATATGAGCTGAGCGTCGCGATGTAGCGTGCTCAGCCTAGAGAAAGAGCCATGAGACAAGGTGTGTCCGTCCCAGGCACAAATAGGAGCAGTGCGCGCGCTGGCACTGGCGGCTGACAGCAACAGCTGGAGCGGCACCAGGGATACAAGTAAGTGCAGGGTCATCCCTGAGTGCCGTCTGATCTTACACATTGCCTAATAAGCTGTGGACAGTGGATTCTCTTAATACCAAAGTGAAGCAGCTTGAAGCAGATGAAAATGTACAAAATTCTTCTTCGAGAAAAACTACTGGGCAAAAAACAGTAATATCAAATAGCAGTGGTAAAACAAAGAAAGAATAAATGCTTAAAAAAGTCAAACAATTCTATCAAGAACTGTTTTATTAAAAATCAAATAGATAAAGCCTCTGTTGAAGATGCCTTAAACTCTTTAGAAAACAAGTTGGAGAAAGAGGAGAAAGAAATGTACAAGGACATTTCACTAGAAGAATTACTTCTTTAAAGTTTTGCAAAAAAAAACACGCCACAGTGTGATTGACTTACAGTAGAATTTTACTTAACCTACTGGAATGTATTGAAAGGGAGACCTGATGGCTATCTTCAAGGAAGCTTTAAGTACCAGAAGTGTTGCCAGAATCTTAGAGGAAAGGTATTATGACATTACTATACAAAAAGGCGACAAATTGCAATTAGAAGATTGGAGACCAATCCTACTCCTAAATACGAGTTACAAAGTTATGGCCAATTGTCTTGTGAACCCGGATTAAAAAAAGTAGTGGCAAAGTAATACATAAAGACCAAGTATTTGCAGTCCCAGGTAGAGAGCATGGGAAAATCTCAACATAATAAGAGACTGTATCTGGTATCAGAATGAGAGAAAACAAGATCTAGCCATACTATCCTTGGACTTTCTCAAAGCATATGACAAATGTCACATGAGTTTCTGTGGTTGGTGCTGAAGCAAATGAACTTTCAGATGTTGTAATAAACTAGATATCATTGCTCTATAAAGAATCCTTCAGCCAAATTCTTATTAATCGTTTCTGTCTGGAAATGTCAAGCAGGGTTGCCCTTGTCAAGCATTCTGTGTATTTCTGTTTTGGAGCCACTATCTCACTACTACGGAAATACAAGGTATCAAGGGTATCTCTATACCTGGTGGTAATGGACTTACGGTTAAAACAGGGGTCTATATGGAAGATGTCACAATCTTCTGTACAAAAATACCATTGAGGAGAGCCAGTACAAATTACGGAATTTTTTTGCCAATGTTCTGCCTTTTGTCTTAATTAAAGTTGAGCGAACACCTGGAAGTTCGGGTTTGACGGGTTCGGCCGAACTTCACAAAAAGTTCGGGTTCGGGATCTGAACTTAACCTGAACTTTACCCCGAACCCCATGAAGTCAATGGGGACCTGAACTTTAGGGCACTAAAATGGCTGTAAAATAGCCCTGGAAGGGCTAGATGGCTGCAAATGGCAGCAAAATGTAGGTAAATGCCCTGCAAACAAATGTGAATGAGGAAATGACTTAAAATAACTTAAAATACAGAAAAATAATAAATAAACGTTTTAAACCTGAGCCAAAGTGAGTGACAGTGGCACCTGCCACCCAGCAAACAGAGGATGTGGCGGCAATGCCACCACATCTGGCACCGTCACCAAGCATCTCCACCGAATCCCATGGAAGTGTTCAGCTATTAGCTGTCCGTCTCCAAACACTGGAGAGAAAGAGAAATAGAAAGAGGAAGTAACCCCTACTCACCCGCAATCCCTGGCTCTGAATGCCTTGATTTCAAAATTCCTGGTCCTTTGAAATGCTGTCATTCTGTCTGGTTGACAGTTTTAAAACCTTACTGGCGGTGGCTATCCCAGCCGCTACTAATTTTGCAGGCGAGCCACCCTTCCCTGCACAACCAAGTGGTAGACAAAATCAGGTGTGCACCGCGCAACGCCATCTGTGGCAAGATCCACATAACAATGGATACATGGACCACTAAGCACAGGCAGGGACGTTATATCTCTCTTAACAGCACACTGGGTGAATGCAGTGGCGGCTGGCCATAAGGCGCATAACATGTTTGTGAATGTCCATCCGCCCCAGAGGATTGCAGGGCCTTTCTCTTTGTCTCCTGTTACCTCCTCCTCCTCCTCCTCAGCTTCCTCCTCTACCACCTACTCATCCATTCAACATAACACCTTCACCACACACAGCAGCACAGCTAGGGAAATGACAGCAGGCTGTTTTAAAACTCGTGTGTTTGTGGGACAATCCCCACACCGCGCAGGAGCTGTAGACAGGCATGGAACAACGGACTGATGATTGGTTGGTGCCACTGAGCCCCCAGCCCGCCCAGGTGTTGTGCGCTAATGGGCGAAATATACTAGCAGGTCTGGGCCTAGCCTTTTGGACACATATCCCCTGCCTGCCACATGTGCTGAATTTGGGGTGCAGAAATTCCTGAACACCAGACAGTGAAAATAAATTCAGTTAATCGAACACACACACACCCCCTTCCTTTCACTGAAACCATTAACAAACTGTTTACAAATTTATTTAAAAACATATTAAAATAACTGTAATGCAGCTACACTAACTATATAAACAAACCAAACTATATACACGCCTTACCCTTAACTTGAGGCCAGTGACATCCAAGTGGCTCGGAGGGTGGGTTCCTGCACCAACATAAGCCCTGGCCTGGAACACAATTTTCCAGCCAGGGTACAGTTCTGGAGGATGAGGAAGATGAGGAGGAGGAGGAGTAGGAGGAACACTGGGGGATACAGAGGACACAGAAGATACACCTCCCTCAAAGAGGACAGCTTGTCCTTGCCTCTGGGAAGTCTGGCACACGAGTGACTACATGCTGAAGTGCATGCGCAACGACCGCCAAGTTACTGCCACATTCTAACTTGTGATGATTACTGGGTGGCCACCCTGCTGAATCCCCGTTACAAGGACATAGTGTCATCCTTAATTCCCTCACTGGAGTGTGATAGGAAGATGTGCCCACACTGCTGATGGCATTTACACCTGACACCGGGGACTCAGTGGAAGCACAAGGTGAAGGCAGAGGAGTAGAGGAAAGAAGTAGTCAACGCAGGTGGGTCACCACCAACACCTCAGAAGGCAGGGTTAGCATGGGCAAAATGTGGAAAAGCTTTGTCATCACGCCACAACAACCTGCACCACCAGCAAATCTGGAACGTCTTAGAAGGAGGCATCATTTCAGCAACATGGTGGAACAGTACAAATACTGACTGATGGGTCTGCCCAGGGGCATAGCTGCAGGGGAAGCTACTGCTTTGGGGCCCTGACCCGGTAGGGGCCCATCCAGGATGAGTACTAAAGGACTTTGTCAGGGCCCCCTCAACAGTATTATTCAATGAAATTATATACAGTGGCAGTACAGTCAGTGCAGAAAGCGGATGGAACAGCTGCTGGCCTGGTCTGAGAGAGTGATCTTTAGTAGCCCCTGGAATGGGGGCATGAAAGGAAGGGGTTGTGCAAAATTCAATTTGGGAGGGGGGGCCTAGTCAAATATTTGCTGTGGTGCCCAATCAATTCTACCTACGCCACTGGGTCTGCCCCATTCAACTTCTGGGTCTTCAAATTGGGCACATGTACTGAGGTTGCCCTTGGAGGTGCTGTCCTACCCTGCAGCCACTGTATTGTCTGAATGTGTGTTTAGCATGGCTGGAGGCATTATTACAGACAAGCGCCTGTCCACAGCCAATGTGGGCAAGGTTTTGTTTATTAAAAAGACCCAGACATGGATCCCACAGGACTTGCTTGTACCTTATGCAGAATGAACCGGCCTCACCAAACCATTGTTGTACTACCATGCACTTACACTTTGTTTATTTTTTTATATTTTCCCAATTTTTGGGGTCTAGAGCAATCTATTTAAAAAATAAAAAAACATGTTGTTGGCTGACTAGTACCTTTGGCTTCACAGCCCAAAAGGTTTTATATCATGCAAGAATGTAACAACCAAAAGTATGTTCCTGACAGTTAGGCAATGCAGGATTTGTACCTGGCAAAAATGGTAATATTGCACCCAACAATTTAAAGAGGATTATTCACATTTTCGGTCACTGTCACCTATTCAGGGCAGGGCTTTGTACCCGGCAAAAATGGTAACATTGCACCCAACAATTTAAAGAGGATTATTCACATTTTCGGTCACTGTCACCTATGCAGTGCAGGGCTTTGTACCCGGCAAAATGGTAATATTGCACCCAACAACTTAACCAGCTCTGGACTGCCACACTCAGGATCGCGTGATCTTGGCGGCCCAGTTATTCCTCGTTGGCGCGTGGGCGGAGTCATCTCGCGGAGGCGAGATGACGCGATATGGGCGCCTGAACAGGCGCAGGACAAGTTCGCCACCAGCCTGCCAGCCAATGATCGGCACTGGCAGGCTGGTGACTTTAAAAAACGAATCAAAAGCCATATAATGCATTATATTTATAAATATAATGCATTAAATAGCTTCTGTGCACTGTGCTAGGTCCTTTTCATCGGTTGGACCCAGCACAGAGCACATGTCACAGTGAGTACACCAAGCACCCATATTTAGCCCCAGATCACCCCCATCACTCCAATTAACCCCTTGATCACCCCCTATCAATCACCTGTCAATCACTAGTGAAAGGAAAAAAAGCGATCAGTTTAGGCCCCTTTGGTAGGTAGTTAGCTTCCGTTAGCTCCCAGCCCACCGCACCGCAGTCACTGATTCGCTGATTAGCGTAGCAATAATCAGCATTTGTAGTTTTATAGTATCTGTAAGTGATCAGAACTGATCACAGTCAAATCTAATAAATATAATAGTGTCAACTTAGTTCGCCCCCCCCACCCAAAACGCAGTGTTTGCCCGATCAGGCCTGATCGGTCGCCCACACGTGCGTTCACCCACGCCCGCCCCGCCGCAGTGACAAAAAATTTTATTTATTTTTTATCCCTGCACAATCACTTTACAAGCGCTGCGGCGATAAAAAAAAAATCAGTTTTGATCTTTTTTATCAATCACAGCGGCTTCCTGTACTTTGCTAGCCTCCCATTTGTAAGACAGGCTTGCTTTTTTTCTTGGGTAGTCTCAGGGAATACCCCCTAAATTTAGTTTTCCAAATGTCAAATAAGGGGTATTCGTCTGAAGAGGCCTACAGGATTCTGACCCAGTTGGATGAGGAATGGGAACCCTCATCTGACAAATCTAGCGGGTCAGAATATGAACCTGTAGAAAGCAGTGGCAGTCTGACCCAAAGTTCGGAGGAGGAGGTTGAGGTCCCTGATACCACCAGGCGTATCCGGCCCTGTGTTGCTAGACCACAGGTTGCGCAGGATCCGTTTCAAGGGCAGCAGAGTGGGGCTGGCGCTGTCGGATTACGTGGTGAGGCATACACCAGCAAAACAATCAAAGAAACGGGGGCACACCAAAAAATATAGCAAGAGTGCTGGCACACGGTATTAGAGCATGTAGAAACACAAAACAGAGAAAAGAATACCGAGATGGGAGCCGCACATCTAAAAAAGTATCAAATTTATTGAGAACAACAGACACAACAAGGGTAAGTTAAAAACATTGTATACAATGAATCGTGGCAGTGTGGACCAAATACGTAACGCACACCACCCTAACTCTACCACGTGAATATGAGCACAATCCCACATAAGTGAACAATAAATAAGGTGCAGATGTAATGCATGAAATCCATCAACATTGAATAATGTGAGGGCAATACTTATCGTAAAAATAGCATAGTGGAGATGTGCATGGTAGGAAGGGAGAAAAGCCCAACGCGTATAGCCAGGCTCAGCTGGCTTCCTTAGGGGTGCCAGCAGCGCAGCCCATCCTGGACCTAGTACCAGCACTGTTGTAGAACATGGTGAAGTGGCGAACACCAGAAGGGCAGTTGAAGCTGGTACGGTGGCACGTGCAGTAGTTCTCCCGTCGCAGCCACCGCCCAGACAGGTCCGTAGAGCCCCTAGAATCCCTGAGGTGCTGGCAAACCCTTATTGGCAGCCCCCAACTTCAGCCGCACCAGTAGTTCCCCCTTTCACCGCCCAGTCAGGAGTTCGGGTGGAGACAGCTCAGATCGGATCGGCACTGGGGTTTTTTGAGCTGTTCTTAACTGCGGAGCTCTATGACCTAGTCGTGGCAGAAAAAAAACGGTATGCCACTCAATTTATAACCGCCAACCCGGGAAGATTCTATGCCCAGCCTTTCCGGTGGAAACCAGTCCAAGTTTCCGAATGTAAAACTTTTCTGGGCCTTCTCCTCAACATGGGCCTAACAAAAAAGCATGAATTGCGGTCATATTGGTCCACGAACCCAATTCATCACATGCACATGTACTCTGCTGCCATGTCCAGGACACGATTTGAGACCATCCTGCAATTCCTGCACTTTAGTGACAACACCATCTCTCGTCCCAGAGGAGCCCCTCATAGACCACTTCAACACCAAATTTGCAGATTTGTATACCTCTGCACAAAACATCTGCATAGACGAGTCCCTGATACATTTTACCAGGCGCCTTGGCTTCAAACAATACATCCCAAGCAAGCGCTCGCTATGGGGTCAAATTGTATAAGCTCTGTGAAAGGGCCACAGGCTATACCCACAAATTTCTGTGTCTATGAGGGTAAAGATCAGACCCTGGAGCCGGTCAGTGGCCCTGACTACCTGGGGAGCAGTGGGAAGATAGTCTGGGACTTGATGTCACCCTTATTCGGCAAGAGGTACCATCTTTATGTGGACAATTTCTACACAAGTGTGCCCCTCTTCAGGCATTTGTTCCTAGAACAGATTGGCTGCTATGGCACCGCACGACCTAGTCGCCGGGGCTTCCCCAATGGCTCGTTACCACTGGAGTCTTGCAAGGGAGAGAGGGCTGCCTTGTGTAACGAAGAACTGCTCGCGGTGAAATGGAGAGACAAGCGTGACGTTTACATATTCTCCTCCATTCACGCAGACACGACAATCCAAATTGAACGGGCAGCCAGTGTCATTGAAAAGCCCCTCTCGGTCCACGACTATAATTTGCTCATGGGAGGGTGGACTTCAATAACCAGATGTTGGCCCCATATTTGCTTTCCCGAAAGACCAGACGCTGGTATAAGAAGGTGTCTGTATATCTAATTCGATTGGCTATGTACAATAGTTTTGTTCTCTACAGTAAGGCTGGGAGAACAGGATCCTTCCTCAAATTTCAGGAAGAGAACATCGATAACCTCCTGTATTGAGGAGGTTCTGTGGTCCCAAACCCCAGTGTAGTGAGCCATCTACACGAGTGACACTTTCCCAGTGTAGTTGCTGGTACCTCAACCCATCCGCCACCCAGAAAAAAATGCCGTGTCTGTAGCAAGAGTGGAATAAGGCGTGAAACCCGCTATTTCTGTTCTGACTGTCCTGACCACCCTGCCCTATGCCTAGGGGAGTGTTTCCCGAAGTACCACACTCAGGTACACTTAGGGACGTAGGGACAGCAGGACACAGGTAGTTTTTACATAAGGGTCTCTCAGGATACTAGGTTTTGAGAGACCCTAACACACAGGGGTGCTAGTGTGCTACTGCAGCTATGTGAAACGGTAGAAATGTCTCCTTTCACTTGGGATAAAGTGCATAATGTACTTTGCACCATCTCTGTGCGATTTACGCTTTACACATTGTCCCATGGAGAGGAGAGGTTTCTGCAAGGAAAATAAAGAGTGAAAAGAAAAAAAAAAAATTTAACAGGTAGCAAGAAAAAGAAATCTTGAGTTAGTTTA
The DNA here is from genome assembly GCA_033119425.1 of Bufotes viridis. Taxonomy (NCBI): domain Eukaryota; kingdom Metazoa; phylum Chordata; class Amphibia; order Anura; family Bufonidae; genus Bufotes; species Bufotes viridis. The sequence continues at coordinate 112,316,482 of CM065591.1, forward strand.
GGTTTTAAAAGTTTTAAAAGTTTTATGATGTTCAAGTTTATAAAGTTCGTAATGTTCAAATTTATGAGCCTGCTGCTTGTTTTTTCTTCTTTTTTTTTTTTTTTACTAACCACCCTTTATTTTCCAGCTGGACCAACCGATGAAAACGCTGCAGCACTGATGTTCATTCTGAGAGAAGCAGTGCGCTGCTGTCAGTAGATTTCTTCTCCGCAGTACGGGTACATTTGCCCAGGCATATGAGCTGAGGAGAGGTGTTGGAGTTCATATGCTTTGGCAAACACTTTGTATGAAAAATCTGGCAAAGATGTCTTCCTCCACAACGATCGCCAGGCTCCTATTTTTTTTTTTGCTTTTTTTTTCGGCAGAGATTTTTTCATCCACATCGATCGATGCGAAAGAAGAAATCTGTGCCGTTCATTTTTTCTTTCAGCCCAGAGGCTGAACGGAAAAAAAAAATCTCATTACCCGTATGCTCCATATAAGGAGAATAGCAGAAACTCCTAATACTGGCCATACATGTAATGATTGCGGAGACCCTCAAATGCCAGAGCAGTACAAAAACCTCACATGTGACCCCATTTTGGAAAGAAGACACCCCAAGGTATTCGCTTAGGGGCATATTGAGTCAATGAAAGGTTGAACTGTTTGTCACAAGTTAGCGGAAAGGGAGACTTTGTGAAAAAACAAAAAATCTAATTCCGCTAACTTGTGCCAAAAAAAAATCTTCTCTGAACTCACCATGCCTCACGGAATACCTTGGGGTGTCTTCTTTCTAAATGGGGTCACATGTGGGGTATTTATACTGCCCTGGCATTTTAGAGGCCCTATGCGTGAGAAGAAAAATGCGTAAAATGCCCTCCTAAAAGGTACTCATTGGAATTAGGGCACATTTGCGCATCGTGGCTGCAAAAAAAGTGTCACACATGTGGTATCGCCGTACTCAGGAGAAGTAGGGCAATGTGTTTTGCTGTGTATTTTTACATATACCCATACTGTGTGTGAGAAATATCGCTGTAAACTGACAACTTTGCATAAAAAAATTGAAAAAGTTGACATTTACAGAGATATTTTTCACACACAGTATGGGTATATGTAAAAATAAACCCCAAAACACATTGCCCTACTTTTCCTGAGTACGACAATACCACATGAGTGACACTTTTTTGCAGCGAAGATGCGCAAAGGGGCCCTAATTCCAATGAGTACCTTTAGGATTTCACAGGGCATTTTTACTCATTTGGATTCCAGACTTCTTCTCACGCTTTAGGGGCCCCTAAAATGCCAGGGCAGTATAAATACCCCACATGTGACCCCATTTTAGAAAGAAAACACCCCAAGGTATTCCGAAAGGGGCATGGCGAGTTCATGTAAAATTTTATTTTTTGTGACAAGTTAGTGGAATATGAGACTTTGTAAGAAAGAAAAAAAAAATTTCCGCTAACTTGTGCCAAAAAAAAAAAAAAAAAACTTTTATAAACTCGCCATGCCCCTCACGGAATACCTTGGGGTGTCTTCTTTCTAAAATGGGGTCAGTTGTGGGGTATTTATACTGTCCTAGCATTTTAGGGCCCCTAAAGCACGAGAAGAGTCTGGAATCCAAATGCGTAAAATGACCTGTGAAATCCTAAAGGTACTCCTTGAATTAGGGCTCCTTGCGCATCTTGGCTGTAAAAGTGTAACTCATGTGGTATCGCTGTACTCAGGAGAAGTAGGGCAATGTGTTTTGGGGTGTATTTTTACATATACCCATGCTGGATGAGAGAAATATCTCTGTAAATTGACAACTTTGTATAAAAAAAATTGAAAAAGTTGTCATTTACAGAGATATTTTTCACACACAGTATGGGTATATGTAAAAATATACCCCAAAACACATTGCCCTACTTCTCCTGAGTATGGCGATACCACATGTGTGCCACTTTTTGCAGCCAAGATGCACAAAGGGGCCCTAATTCCATTGAGTACCTTTTGGATTTCACAGGGCATTTTTACGCATTTGGATTCAAAACTACTTCTCATGCTTTAGGGGCCCCTAAAATGTCAGGGCAGTATAAATACCCCACAATTGACCCCATTTCGGAAAGTAGACACCCTAAGGTATTCGCTGATGGGCATAGTGAGTTCATGGAAGTTTTTATTTTTTGGCACAAGTTAGCGGAAAATGAAATTTTTGAAAAAAATCAATTTCCGCTAAAAAGAAAAACTTCCATGAACTCACTATGCCCATCAGCGAATACCTTAGGGTGTTTACTTTCCGAAATGGGGTCATTTGTGGGGTGTTTGTACTGTCTGGGCATTGTAGTGCCTCAGGAAACATGACAGGTGCTCAGAAAGTCAAAATGTGGAAATTCACTTTTTGCACCATAGTTTGTAAACTCTATAACTTTTACCCAAACCAATAAATATAAACATTGATTTTTTTTTATCAAAGACATGTAGAACCATAAATTTATAGAAAAATTTATATAGAAATGTAGTTATTTAAAAAAAATTACAACAGAAAGTGAAAAATGTCATTTTTTCAAAGATTTCGGTCATTTTGATGAATAGCAAAAAAGTTAAAATGTCAGCAGCAATGAAATACCACCAAATGAAAGCTTTATTAGTGAGAAGAAAAGGAGGTAAAATTCATTTGGGTGGTAAGTTGTATGACCGAGCAATAAACGGTGAAAATAGTGTAGTGCAGAATTGTAAAAGTGGCCTGGTCATTAACTGTGTTTAAGCTTAGGGGCTGAGGTGGTTAAAAGAGGATTATTCCAATTTGCGTTCACTGTCACCTACGCAGAGCAGGTCTTTGTACCCGGCAAAAAGGTAATAGTGCACCCAAAAATTTAAAAGAGGATTATTCACATTTTCGGTCACTGTCATCTATGTAGGACCTCATTGTTCTCAACATCATCTTCCACCCAGTCTTCACCTCTGCCCTCTTTGTCGGTCTGCACACCGCAGAAAGCAGCAGCGATTTGCTCCTGTGTTTCGTCATCATCAGAGACATGCTTCCTTGGTCTTCCCCTGTCTCCATCCTCAAACCTAAGTGGTTGGGCATCCGTGTACTCAATCTCTTCCACTTCTGGGGCAGGACTATGGTTATGGCCCTGGGAAACCCTGCAAGCAAAGCCATAAAGAAGCATAAGAGACTGCTGCATTTAACTGCCAATAGTCAACAATTAAGTTCACTATACAGTAAGGCAGTGCCCGTGTCATAAACAGGATACATTTCTTTAGGCCACACAACAGTGTAATGGAGCAATTCAATACAATTACTTCACTATCACCATAAATTTGATTTTTCAAACCAACAATGTAAAAGCAGGAGTTAACGGTTTTATTTCACTGTCAGAAATGCAGCGTACACCACAAATGTGCTATCTACCACAAAACCAGTGTGTTTGCAACCAACTATGTAAATACGGAGTTCAAAAGGTTTCTTTAAATGACTGAAATACAGGGTAGGCCTCAGATCTGCTATGTATCACAAAACCGGTGTTTATTGCAACAAACTACAGAAATGCAATATATCACTGCTAAATTTTAAAATATGTTTTGGTGCGTTGTATGCCAAACTGCTCTGTGTAACAACAATACGGGTTTATTTCCCAACAAATACACTAATGCAGTATTTCACTGCTGAAACTTAAATGTAGGTATTTGTGAGGTATCTGTGGACCGAGAATACGGCTTTGTTCCCAAAACCCACTAATGCAAAACTGCTCTGTGGAGCAAGAATACGACTTTTTCAACAAAACAGAGAAATGCACTGTCAGTGCTGTAATGTAAAATACTTATTTGGGCGGTGTATTTAAAACTGCTTTGTGAATCAAGAACACAACTTTTTCTCCCCTAAAACACAATAATGCACTATTTCAGTGCAGAAATTTAAGATGGGTATTTGTACGCTGTATGCACAACTGCTTTGTGGACCAAGAACATGGCTTTTTTCCCTAAAACACACTAATACACTATCTAAGTGCTGAAATTTAAAATAGGTATTTGTACTCGGTATGCACAACTGCTTTGTGGACCAAGAACACGGCTTTTTTCCCAAAAATACACTGATGCACTATTTCACTGCAGAAATGTAAAATAGGTATTTGTACGCTATATGTACAACTGCTTTGCAGAACCAAGAACACAGCTTTTTTCCCTAAAACATACTAATGTACTATTTTAGTGCTGAGATTTAAAATAGGTATTTGTACACTGTATGCAAAACTGCTTTGTGGACCTGGAATACTGCTTTTTTTCTCTAAAACAAACTCATGCACAATTTTAGTGCTGAGATTTAAAATAGGTATTTGTACGCTGTATACACAACTGCTTTGTGAACCAAGAAGACAGCTTTTTCCCCAAAATTCACAAATGCACTATTTAACGGCTGGAAATGAAACGTGAGGTGTTTGTACGCTGTATGCACAACTGATTTGTAAACCAAGAACACGTCTTTTTTCCCTAAAACAAACTCATGCACTATTTTAGTGCTGAGATTTAAAATAGGTATTTGTGCGCTGTATGCACAACTGCTTTGTGGACCAAGAACACAGCTTTTGTCACGAAAACTCACAAAGACAGAATTTATTAAGCTGGAAATTAAACGTAGGTATCTCTACGCTTTATGCACAACAATTTTTAGGCCTAGAACACGGCTTTTTCAGTAAAACACACTAAAGCACTATTTCCGTGCTGCAATTTAAAATTGGTATTTGTACGCAGTAGGCAAAACAGTTTTGGGGACCCAGAACATAGCTTTTTCACTAAAACACACAAATGCAGTATTTAACTGCTGGAAATTAAACGTATTTGTACACTGTATGCACTACTGCTTTGTGGACCAAGAAAATGGCTTTTTTCACTAAAACACACTAAAGCACTATTTCTGTGCTGCTATTTAAAATAGATATTTGTATGCTGTATGCACAACTGCTTTGTGAACCAAGAATATGGCTTTTTCCCACAAAAAGACTTATGCTCTATTTCACGGCAGAAATGTAAAATAGGTATTTTGGCGATGTATTTAAAACTGTTTTGTGGACCAGGAATAACGTTTTTTCCCCTAAAACACACTTATGCACTTTTTCCCAGCAGAAATATAAAATATGTATTTGCACGCTGTATGCACAACTTTTTGTGGACCAGGAATACCACTTTCTTCCCAAAAATACACTGAATCTCAATTTCACTGCAGAAATGTCAAAAATGTATTTAGGCGGTTATTTAAAACTGCTTTGTGGATCAGGATTACAAAAATACACTTATGCACTATTTGACTGCTGAAATTAAATATACGGTTTGGTACGTTGTATGCACAAGTGCTCTATAGCACCACAAGTCCCAGACTACAGAAATGGGCTATGTCACCCTTAATTATACAAAAGGTAATGTAGGGGACTTGACCTGCAAGAAAAAAAGTATTTTTTCCTTCACTGAGCTAACAAAAGGATTAGACTGATGTCCCTGGCAGGCTGGCACACATTCAGGTAACATGCAGTTCCAAGGAACTGAAATGGCCGCCGACCCCCTCATCAGTAACAGATGGATTAAAAAAATTCCTTTACAGTGGCTGGGTACATAAATGTAGGATTGCAAAATCACCCTCCTCAATATTTGCTGTATCTTGAGGATTGCACAACAACAGGTTCTACAGATTTCTTCCCTACTCTCTCCCTGAGAGCACTGGCAGCAACCTTTCCCTACGCCCGCTGAGGAAGCTCGGTGAAACACGCGTTGGGTTGCAGGTCTTCTACTTCTCGTTCCCGTATTGTCACTCCGGTATTAGGATCCAGCACTATTTGTCGGTATGTAACATGCAGGTGCAAGTACATATAGGCACATAACTCACAGAAAAAAGATGCACCACATGGATAAGCAACTGACAACACTGGCTAATCCCTCACTCGGATGTTAAAAGCTGAGAGATTCGCCAATATTTCCAATCAGGAACATATCGGAGCCCCTTCAAACACCACGTTCACGGTATCTCAGCATGGCATGGGGTCCTACCACTAGACTACCTATGGTGTGTGAACAAGGTCTGAAAGGTATTAAGCAGCCTACAGCCCCCTCCCACTCACCTGCATTGCAGGACCAACAATGCAATGGGGAACAAATGAGGCCACAAGCTACACCTACAACAGACCATGTGACACCGGCTTCCAGGTGCAACAGAATGTTTACCAGCCATATGCAATGGCACATTCAATACATATAAAACAAGAATCACAGAAATAAACGTGGCCTAAATGGGTGGGACTGCTCCAAACCCCAAACACTGTGGCGTGTTTCTAACTGGGGGCAGTTCCTCGCATGTGAGTTCGCAGCGACGGCTATCCCTAGCAAAAATTGCTTACAATGGAGGATACCGGCGCGAACCACAAGCACCACACAAACGTCCTACACAAAATAAAACATGTGCGGATGAAAATATATAAACACATAACTCACAGAAAAAGATGCACCACATGGATAAGCAACTGACAACACTGGCTAATCCCTCACTGGATGTTAAAAGCTGAGAGATTCGCCAATATTTCCAATCAGGAACATATCGGAGCCCCTTCAAACACCACGTCACGGTATCTCACCATGGCATGGGGTCCTACTACTAGACTACCTATGGTGTGTGAACAAGGTCTGAAAAGGTATTAAGTGAGAGGTGAGTGGGAGGGGGCTGTAGGCTGCTTAATACCTTTTCAGACCTTGTTCACACACCATAGGTAGTCTAGTGGTAGGACCCCATGCCATGCTGAGATACCGTGACGTGGTGTTTGAAGGGGCTCCAATATGTTCCTGATTGGAAATATTGGCGAATCTCTCAGCTTTTAACATCCGAGTGAGGGATTAGCCAGTGTTGTCAGTTGCTTATCCATGTGGTGCATCTTTTTCTGTGAGTTATGTGTTTATATATTTTCATCCGCACATGTTTTATTTTGTGTAGGACGTTTGTGTGGTGCTTGTGGTTCGCGCCGGTATCCTCCATTGTATGCAATTTTGCTGGGGATAGCCGTTCGCTGCGAACCACATGCGGAGGAACTGCCCCCCAGTTAGAAACACGCCACAGTGTTTGGGGTTTGGAGCAGTCCCACCCATTTAGGCCACGTTTATTTCTGTGATTCAAGTACATATAGGCACAGCATTGGATTGGCGGCATTTTGCTGGATATTCTATACTGCTATTTACAATTTGTAAGGATGTGACAACATTTGTAGTTCTGGCTTATTTAATGCACATGCTACATAAGTCTTGTGAGTCTGTATGGTGAGAGTGTACAACTCTAACTATCTCCAAGTGTTTATTTTGTATATGCCAGCCGGTTTGGGGAGGGGAGGTTGAGAGACCCTTTTTATTCCTGCCATTGCACTTTATCTGCTATGCTGCTAACATTTATTAAATGTAACAATTATGTGTTTAACACTTTGTGTTAAAATTAAGAATGTTATTATAACATTATATGTGTGGTTTAGCTATTTTTTAGCTATGTTTTTGGTTGCTTTCCTAGACTAACAGCAGCAGAGTGACGTGTGGCACTACGTGACTCCAGCTTATAAAGAGGCTTAGTCACATGCTGCACTCAGCCAATCACAGCCATGCCATTAGTAGGCATGGCTGTGATGCCTTCTTTGGGCAAGGATGTAAAAAGCTTGCTGATTGGCTGCTGTGCAGCCCTTCAAAAAGCGAGAAGAATCGCCGAACGACGGACCTGAACCCGAACTTTTATGAAAATGTTCACGCAACCCTAGTCTTAATAGAACGAAGTGTGATTGCTTTGCCATAGGAGATTGGAGAGAAGCAAATATCCCAGATCTAAAAATGCAAAAAGAGCAGATAAAAATACTTGGAGTGATTTTTATGACAATACCAATGGTCAAAAGAGTTAAGGGAAGTCAAAGCAAAAGTCCAAAAGAAAGTGGAGTTTTGGAAGCTGCGCAAATTAACAATAGAAGGGAAACATTTGATCATTAATAATCCCAATTCTACTGTACTTGAATGTAGTCTTCCCTCCAAGTGATTAGTGTCTGAAATATCTTCAGAGAGTAATCTTTCAGTTTATTTGTAGCTCAAAAGTGGAAAAAGGTCAACAGGGAGACAATGTATAAACAAAAAAAAGTTTGGAGGCAAAGGGTTACCTAATATTAAGAAAATTCTGTACCTGTGCTTCAGGACAATCAAAAGAGTTCAGAATACCTGGTCTTTTATCCTAAAGTATGCAGCAGGACATTTGTTCCGGAAACGCCAATGGATACAAATTTCTTTAACAATACCAGTGTTGCTTGTCCCACCAAGGCAATATGTATTAATTGAGATGATCATTCGCCAGTACTCCCTAGAGAATTGCGAAAGAGACTGTTTGGATAATGCTAAAAAAATAACAGAAGCCAGAAGCCAAGTCTTTGCAATGTTGGAAGCTGTGTAATTGCACTTACCTCTCAAACTGTTTAAAAGACTAAGCCAGGATGGTCTACTGACGAGAGCCTTTCAGCACAGGAGAGGACTGGTGTCAACAGCAAAGTGTCCAAGAAGTAACTGTGTTATGGATGAAACCTTTCTCCACGTAAAGTGGAATTGTAAGTATGCATAGCACTTATAGAGGAGGGTGGGTGTTTTGCTGAAGCATACTTGTGATCTGGGCTTCATAAATTATGAAGTAGTAATGTATGGACTTTGTACTGTGCCGCAGACAAATGCATGATGGAAAGTTCGTAATATTTTGTTGTTCAGGAGAGACTTGTTTGATGAAAAATAATGCTTGATTTATGTTTTCTATTTACGTGACAGAAAATGTTAAGGTGTTAGAGCTACTACATTGTGGAATATTAACATTTGGAATGTGCTTCATGAGTAACTTATGAAATTGTTTGTAAGTTTTTTAGTTTCATAATAAAAATGTAAAGCTGGGCTTGGTAGTATCATAGCCCATGAGGTTTATCTGAGGCATGATTATTGCTAGTTACCTCATAGTGCACAAGGCTGCCATTGTAAGGTATGCTGACTGTACCTGTCTCACAGATAGGTTGTAAGCTTGCACATACCCAGCTCTTGGCTTACAGCTTTTGTGTGATTGTCTGTTTAATATATGTTATAGGTAATGAAATTGCGCATGCAATAGGTGCATATTACATTGCCGATATTCACAATGGCAAATATTCGGCTAATAATTTGCCAAATATCACACATTCGAATACTGCCTTTTCCGCTCATCACTAGTCACCATAAAGTGGCCTGGGAAAAAACGTGGGCGCTAACATAGTGGTATTGCCTGAGGCAGCAACCACTGCATCACCCAATGGCCCGCACCCCTTTCCGTAAATCAAGCCTCCACCACCTCAGCAGAATGGAGCTGTGTTTCCTTCCTATCATTTACTGGTCCTGATGCGCCTACTCCTCACTACTCATTTTTTAGCAATCGATCCCAGAGGCGATTGCAAATCGACAACTGTATGTGTGTACTCATCTAATGACTCAGAAGCTAAATGTGCTCCTGGCTAAGTTGCTGGTACTACAGTCCCTCCCTTTTCATGTGGTGAGCTTTGCTCCTTTCAGAGAACTGATGCCTTGTGCCGAGCCAAGGTGGAGAGTCTCAAGCCATTATTCTCTCCAAAACGGCAGTACCAGCCCTGCACATTTATGCCGAACAGAAGGTGGGCCAGTCCTTCAGTCTGTCAGTGTCTGCTAAAGTTCAAGGCAGCGCCGATGTGTGGAGCTATAACTACAGTCAAGGATAATATATGTCATTCACAGCCCAATGGGTACATGTGGTTTCTGCCCAGCCATACGGACCTAAGCAGTGGGTGCTGCGCCAATGTCCTCGTCTGTCTCCAAATCCTCCACATTGTCCTCAGCCTCCACAGCAGGCACAATTTAGAGTGCTCCTCCAGCATACCACATATGCAGGGCATGGCGGTGTCACACTGTTCTGCAGCTAGTTAGCCTGGGTGAACAAAGTCACGCAAGGGGAGGAGCTGCTCTGCATTCTCCATCAAGAAATCAAATCCTTACTGTAACATAGTAACATAGTACATAAGGCCAAAAAAGACATCTGTCCATTCAGTTTGGCCTGTCATCCTGCTAGTTGATCCAGAGGAATTCAAAAAAGTCCCTGCGAGGTAGAAGCCAACTTTCCCCACTTAAGGGGAATAAAAATTCCTTCCTGACTCCATTCAGGCAATCAGCATAACTCCCTGGATCAATGACCCATCTCTAGTAGCTATAACCTGTAATATTATTATACTCCAGAAATACATCCAGGCCCCTCTTGAATTCCTTTTATTGTACTCACCATCACCACCTCCTCAGACAGAGAGTTCCATAGTCTCACTGCTCTCACTGTAAAGAATCCTCTTCTATGTTTGTGTGCAAACCTTCTTTCCTCCAGACACAGAGGATGTCCCCTCGTCACGGTCGTCCTGGGGATAAATAAATGATGGGATAGATCTCTGTACTGACCCCTGATACATTTATACATAGTAATTCGATCTCCTCAATCATGTTTTTTCTAAAGTGAATAACCCTAATTTTGATAATCTTTCAGGGTACTGTAGTTGCCCCATTCCTGTTTTTACTTTAGTAGACCTCCTCTGAACCCTCTACAGCTCTGCTATGTCTGCCTTGTTCACAGGATCCCAGAAATGTACACAGTACTCTATGTGTGGTCTGATTAGCGATTTGCAAAGTGGAAGGACTATATTCTCAACAAGGGCGTCTATGCCCCTTTTGATGCAACCCATTATCTTATTGGCCTGGCGGCAGGTGACACTGGTTTTTGCAGCTTAGTTTGCTGTTTATTAAAATTCCTAGATTCTTTTCCATGTCAGTGTTACCAAGTGTTTTATCATTTAGTATGTACTGGTGACTTGCATTATTCCTTCCCATGTGCATAACTTTACATTTGTCAGTGTTAAACCTCATCTGCCACTCCTCTGTCCAAGCCTCCAATCTATCCAGATCCCTCGGTAGCAGTATATTGTCCTCTTCAGTGTTAATTACTTTACACAGTTTAGTGTCATCTGCAAAAATTTATTTTTTTACTATGCAAGCCTTCTACAAGATCATTAATAAATATATTAAAAAGAATAGGGCCCAATACTGACCCCTGAGGTACCCCTAGTGACCCAATCTGAGTGTGTACCGTTAATATCCACCCTCTGTTTTCTATCACTCACCTAGTTACTTACCCACTTACAGACATTCAACCCAGAATGTGGAGAAACTGACCTTTGGGAAGATGAATCAGGCGTGGATCAGCAGGGATTTCCACAAACCAGTCAGTATCTTTATTCTGCCTTGTTTCCGCCCCTGACCGTCCTAACTAAGTATTGTCAGTACCAATGGTTGTGGTCCCTATCTGTGTTGTTTTCTGGTCTTCCTATGTTCATGGGATATCAAGTCCTTGTGACTTTTTTATGGAGTATATATTAAAAGTTATGTTTTAGGGTGTGTCTTTTTCAGTGATAGTTGGTCTATTACACTACCCATAGTTGATTTTTTACAGTGATAGTAATTTCCACAAACCAGTGCCTGATGCATCAGAGTAGATTATTCTGGGTGCCACACCCAAACTTTGTAAAAATAAACCCGTTTCGTCTTGCTACCTGCTTCAGCCGCTATTCTGATGTTGCCACCCGCCTAATGCTACACATCTGCTGTCATGTGCTTCTACTACCACCCACCATCTTGTGCTGTTATTGCTGCTGCTTTTGCCATCCACCTCACCACTCTGAGACTGGGCCACTGTGTTGACTCCTTATACTGTTCTAATCTCACCACTCTGTCACTGGGCCATTGTGTTGACTCCTCATGCTGTTGCCACCTCACCAATCTGTGACTGGGCCACTGTGTTAACTCCTATACTGTTTCCAACCTCACCACTCTGTAACTGGGCCACTGTGTTGATTGCTTATGTTGTTGCCACTTTACCACTCTATCTCTGGGCCACTGTGTTGACTCAACATGCTGTTGCCACCTCACCACTCTGTCAATGGGCCACTGTGTTGACTCATCATGCTGTTGTCACCTCACCCCTATATGACTGGGCCACTGTGTTGACTCCTCATGCTGTTGCCACCCTCACCACTCTGTGACTTGGCAACTGTGCTGACTGACCATGCTGTTGTCACCTCACCACTCTCTGACTGGGCCACTCTGTTGACATTTGATGCTGTTGCCACCCTTACCACTCTGTGACTGGGCCGCTATGTTTACTCCTCAAGCAGTTGCCACCTCACCATTTTATGGCGGCACAGCTATTGTCTCTGTTTGGCCTTTTGACATCACCATTTATTTTACCCTTCTTCTGATCTGTAGAAGGCCGGTCCCTATTTTGCATCAGGATTGGATTATGATTTGGAAGCCAAAAGCAGGAGTTGATACATAACGCAGAAGACATGCAAATATTCCATTCACGTGTCATCTTTGTTTTGTATTCACTCCTGTTTTTTTTTTTTGGCCTTAGGAATACTGATGGATTACTGACCAAATGCTGACCATGTGAAGGCGGATGCTCAAAAGACAGGATCCGTTTTTTGGGGGTTGTTCTTATGACGGATGAGAAGAAGGGCAAAATAAACAGTGACATCAACACAAACTTACTGCTGACACCCTCTCCACTCTGTCAGGGGGACACAACTTGTCTCAGCATGTAACAGAACAGGTTCTGTAGAAATCTACGTGGAATAAGCTGATGACGGTGTAAAAGGAGTGTGCTTTTACTCTAGTAGAATCTAGGGTCACTGCATGGTTCTTTAAATCTGACGCTAACATTGACCCGTAACGCTGAGTTCACACTTGAGTTATTTAGTTAGTTTTGTCCCCATAACTGACCAAAAAGGTAAAGTGTGAAGTGATTCTAAGAGTGACGCCTGTCATCTGTGTGTCATACTGATTTACAGTACTGTTTCACTAGCACAGCAGACTTCCTATGCATGTTTCCGCAATGCACTGTTCTCCACTACTATACAGGCTCTAAGCAGCCAGGAAATAGCTGTTTTTTGACGCAATTTGTCATGAATAAATTCGGATTGAATCAAATCTTTTTGGGAACTTCAGCGAACCGTTCAAATCACATTTTTGAGAAATTCGCTCATCTCTAGTTGTGGACAAAATTAATACAAGGTACTTACCATGTATTGTTACATGTTATGTATTATTATAAGATATAAGTCCATCAAGTTCAACCAATGGATAGATGGGATGTGAATTTTAGAAAAGGGGAGTGAAACTCGGGTTCTACACATTTTCATAAATATTAATATTATTTAATTTTAAAAATGTATGTAAACATTTTTAAAACTGTCCACTGTTCCTGCTTTTAACCATCTCCTGAGTTAAACTAATTCACAGATTTACAGCTCTTACAGCCTTGAAGCCTCTGGACACTGAACGTTTTCTTCTCCAGAGTAAGGGTCCCCTTGTAATTTATGGGGATTTTACATAGAACAGCTTTTCATCATATTTTTGTATGGCCTAAAGATTAGAGTTGAGCGGACACCTGGAACTTCACAAAAAGTTTGGGATCCGAACATAACCCGAACTTAACGCCGAACCCCATTAAAGTCAATGGGGACCCATACTTTTGGGCACTAAATGGCCCTAAAAATGTAATGGAAAGGGCTAGAGGGCTGCAAAAGACAGCAAAATGTGCTTAAGAGCATGGCAAGTGCTCTGCAAACAAATGTGGACAGGGAAATAACTTAAAATAAAATAAATAAAAATTAAATATTATTAACCTGCAACTCGGAGGAGGAGGTGGGTATTGAGTCGGAGGTTGAGGAGGAGGTGAATGTGGTGTTGTAGGTGGAAGCGGTGATGGAGGAGGAGGAGGTAGCCAGCTAACAATTATTTTTTAAAATTGGGGTAGCCCCCAAAATAATGGGACAAATAAAAAAAGAAATAAAAAATGAGTGCACTTGAGTACAAGAATGTATGGTTGAGGCGGGTATAAATGTCTATTCTGCACAAGGTACAGACAAGTCTTGTGGGATCCAAGCCTGGTTCATTTTAATGAACGTGAGCTTGTCCACGTTGGCTGTGGACAGACGGCTAAGTTTGTCTGTAATGACGCCCCTGCTGTGCTAAATACATGTTCAGACAATACACTGGCTGCAGGGCAGACCTGCACCTCCAAGGCAGAAAAGGGAAGCTCAGGCCATGTGGACTATTTGGAGACCCAGAAGTTGAATGGGGCAGAACCATCAGTCAATATGTGTAGGCATGTGCACATGTACTGTTCCACCATGTTGTTCAAATGCTGCCTCCTACTAAGACGCTCCATATCAGCTGGGGTGCCAGTTGCTGTGGTGCCGTGACAAAGCTTTTCCACATATCGGCCATGCAAACCCTGCCTTGTGTGGTGCTGGCAGTGACGCAGCTGCGTTGGCGACCTCTTCCTCCTCCTCCGCCTCTGCCTTCACCTTGTGCTTCCACTTGTCCCCTGGAGTCAGTTGGGAATGCCCTTAAGAGCGCGGTCTACCAGTGTGCGCTTGTAGTCACGCATCTTCCTATCACGCTCCAGATGAGGATTATGGACGGCACATTGTCTTTGTAACGGGGATCCAGCAGGGTTGCAACCTAGTAGTCAGAACAAGTTAAAATGTGGGCAACTCTGTGGTCGTTCGCAAGCACTGCAGAATGTAGTTGCTCATGTGTGCCAGGCTGCCCAGAGGTAAGGATAAGCTGTCCTCTATAGGTGGAGTATCATCTGTGTCCTCCGTATCCCCCAGCCACTCTCCAGGGATGGCCATTAGCTGCGTTGGGTGCCACCCCTGCTGTGAACCCAGTTCCTCCTCCTCAACCTCATCCTCCCCTCCTCATCCTCCAGAACTGTGCCCTAGTTGGCCACATGTGTACCTGGCCCCTATTGTGCAGGAACCCACTCTCTGAGCCACTTCTGTATGACTGGCCTGAAACCCTGTGAAAAGCCCCTCTTCCTCCTCCTCTTCCTCCTGTGCCAAATCCTCTTCCATCATCTCTCTAAGTGTTTTTTAAGGAGACATAGAAGTGGTATTGTAACGCTAAGAATGGCATCATCGGCACTGACAATGTTGGTTGAGTACTCAAACACTGCAACAAGTCACACAGGTCTCGCATGGAGGCCCAGTCATTGGAGGTGAAGTGGTGCTGTTCCTCAGAGCGACTGACCCATGCATGCTGCAGCTGAAACTCCACTATTGTCTGCTGATGCTCGCACAGTCTCTCCAGCATATGCAAGGTGGAGTTCCACCTGGTGGGCACGCCGCATGTGCGGCGGTGAGTGGGAAGGCCGGTTATGCTGCAGCACAGACAGGCGAGCAACAGCAGGATGAGAACGCTAAAAGTGCACACAGACAGATGGCACTTTCTACAGCAGCTCTGACATGTCTGGGTAGTTTTTAAAAATTTCTTAAACACCAAATTCAGCACATGCACCAAGCAAAGATGTGCGTCAAACCGGCTAGTCCCAGAGCTGCTACGAGATTTCGAGAATTATCGCACACCACCAGGCCCCTACACAGCTCCTGTAGCGGTGTGGGGTTTGTCCTCCAAAAACATACGCTTTAAAACCGCCTGCTGACGTTACCACCGGCTGTGCTGAAGTTGGTGGTGAAGGTCTTTCGCTACCCAGTGTGCAGTTAGGAGATATAGCGTCCCTGCCCGTTCTACTGGTCCATGTATCTGTGGTTATGTGAACCTTGCCACAGATGGTGCTGCGCAGTGCATACTTGATTTTATCCTCCACTTGGTTGTGCAGGAAAGGGACGGCTCGCCTGGAAAAGTAGTAGCAGCTGGGAACGACGTACTGTGGGACAGCCACCGCCATCAGATGTTTAAAACAGTCCATCTCTATCAGACGGAATGACAGCATTTCAAATGTCAGTAATTTTGAAATGCTGGCATTCAGTTCCAGGGATCGAGGATGGGTAGGTGGGTATTTTCTCTTTCTCTCCAGTGTTTGGGAGATGGACAGCTGAACACTTGCGTGTGACATGGTGGAGATGCTTGGTGATGATGATGGAGGTGGTGGTGTTGGTGGCACATCCTCTGTTTGCTGGGTGGCAGGCGCCACTGTGACTCCAGAGGTGGAGGAAGAGGCAGAGACAGCAGCAGAATAGGAAGCAGGAGGAGCCTGAGACCTTTCTTGGTTTTTAAGGTGTTTACTCCACTGCAGTTCGTGCTTTGCATGTAGATGCCTGGTAATGCAGGTTGTGCTCAGGTTTAGAACGTTTATGCCTCGCTTCAGGCTCTGATGGCACAACGTGCAAACCACTCATGTCTTGTCGTCAGGACATTGTCTGAAAAACTGCCACGCCAATGAACTTCTTGGAGTAGGCTTTGGTGTGCTAGGTCCCTGGGTGCGGTAGGCAGTAGCAGGCGTACTGAATCGGGGACGGCCGCTCCGCTTTTGCTCCCTGCTCCATCTTTTGCTGTGCCTCTTTGCGACCACCTCTCTTCCTCAGAACTGCACATGTCACTAGCAGGAACTTGAGTCCAGTCTGGGTCTAGGACCTCATCATCCTCCACATCATCTTCCACCCATTCTTGACTAGAGATGGCCCGAACTATTCGCCGGCGAACATAGCTTGTTCGCGTCCGCTGCGGCGGGCGAACATATTCGATGTTCGCGTCGCCCTATACTTTATCATTGAGTAAACTTTGACCCTTTAGCTGTGCAGGCATGCTGGGAGTTGTAGTTTCGCAACAGCTGGAGGCACACTGGTTGGGAAACACAGGTCCAGATCATTACTCTGCCTAAATCTATATTCAGCTATATGGCTTAGAAAATATGCTGTCAAACAATGATCCTAGGTTTTGGTATAGACACATGATCTAGACTACCATATTTGTCTCATACCAAATGTAAATATGCAACCAAATGTGGCAAAATACACAAAAAAATTAAATTAAAAATTTAAAATTATAAAAACGCAGATGCGCTTTTGATGCGTTTTCTATCAAAAACACTCCAAATGGCTCTTCGGGGTTCAGATATCTTGCTTTGGAGGCAGCAGAACGTTGGTGGTAGTCATAGTCAACCGTCATATACAATCAAATAGAGGCATCAAATGGATTCGCAAAGCGATTAATAATTGTAAGTATTATTCGCATTAGTGACTACTAACTTAGAGCTGAGTTCCAATGGTTGTATTGCTAGAATATAACGTATATTCTAGCAATACAACAACCATTAGGAACTCAGCTCTAAGTTGAATTCGCAATGCGATTAATGCAGGTTATATTATCGCACAGTAATTAAACTTAGATCTGAGTTCTAATGGTTAGTTGATTGCTAGAATATAACAAAGATTGAGAATATAGCACTATATTCTCAATCTTAGTTATATTCTAGCAATACAACCATTAGGAACCCAGCTCTAAGTTGAATTCGCAAATAAGATGTCCCAAACTATTTACCGGCGGACAGTTCCCGACGAACATAGCTTGTGCGCGCTTGTCGCGACGGGCGTAACATATGCAATGTTCGGTCCACCCTCTATCATTGAGTAAACTTTGACCCTGTACCTCACAGTCAGCAGACACATTCCAGACAATCAACAGCATACCCTCCCTCCCTAACCCTCCCATCTCCTGGACAGCATCCATTTTAGATTCATTCGGAAGCTGCAGTCTTAGTGAGAGGAGGGACAGTGTAGTTGCTGCTGATTTAATAAGGAAATCGATAGCTAGGCTAGGGTATTCAGTGTCCACTCCAGTCCTGAAAGACTCATCAGATCTCTGCTGTAAGGAGAGCGTCCTGACAGCACCCCAAAAAGCCCTTTTTAGGGCTAGTACATCAGTCTCCCCCCCAGACCCTCCCACCTCCTATCAAAAAGCAATGACGGCATCCATCTTAGATTCATTCTGAAGCTGCAGTGTTAGTTGTAATCGCAATGCGATTAATATAACCTGTATTAATCACATTGTGAATTCAACTTAGAGCTGGGCTCCTAATGGTTGTATTGCTAGAATATTCGTTATATTCTAGCAATACAACCATTAGGAACCCAGCTCTAAGTTGAATTCGCAATGCGATTAATACAGGTTATATTAATCACATTGCAAATTAAACTTAGATCTCAGTTCCTAATGGTTGTTGTATTGCTAGAATATAACGAAGATTGAGAATATAGCATTATATTCTCAATCTTAGTTATATTCTAGCAATACAACCATTAGGAACCCAGCTCTAAGCTGAATTCACAATGCGATTAATATAACCTGTATTAATCACATTACGATTACAACTTACCACACTCTGCGTCAACTACGTAATTTTCCATGGGAGTTTTGCCATGGATCCCCCTCCGGCATGTCACAGTCCAGGTGTTAGTCCCCTTGGAACAACTTTTCCATCACTATTGTGGCCAGAAAGAGTCCCTGTGGGTTTTAAAATTTGCCTGTCTATTGAAGTCTATGGCTGTTCGCATGTTCGCGAACATTTGAGGAAGTTTGCGTTTGCCGTTCGCTGCAGCAGTTGGCTACTGTGTTTCGTCATCATCAGAGACGTGCTGCAGTGGTATTCTCATGTCCTCATCCTTTAACATCAGTAGTTGGGCATCAGTGCATTCAATGTCTTCCACTTCTGGGGCAGGGCAATGAGGATGGCCCGGGGAAACCCTGCCAGGAGAATCATCAAAAAGCATAAGAGTCTGCTGCATGACTTGGAGCTCAGGCTGCTTGGCTGCTTTGCAATGGGGTGAGGTGAAAGACTGATGGTCATGGGCTGCAGGTGCCAACTCTGAGCTTTCTGTAGAGGACTGGGTGGGAGATACTGTGAAGGAACTGGCGCCATTGTCAGCCACCGAATCTACTATCGTCTGTACTTGTTCTGGCCTCACCATCCTTAAAGCGGCATTCAGGCCTACCAAATAACACTGCAGGTTCTGTCGCATACTCGCACCTGAGGAAGGTGTTTCACTTGGACCTGTAGTTGGGGCTGAACGGCCACGTCCTCTTTCAGCAACAGGAGCTCCACCAGCCCCACCACGACCATGCCCACGTCCCTTATTTGATGTTCTCCTCATTATTTGCGTTCACCCACCAAACTTACAGATGGTCTGTGGACCAACAATAACGGTTTATTTCCCCAAAATATACCAATGCAGTATTTCACTGCTGAAATTTAAAATAGGTATTTGTGTGGTATATGCAAAATTGCTCTGTGGGCCAACAATACTGGTTTATTTCCCCAAAATACACCAATGCAGTATGTCACTGCATAAATTTAAAATATGTATTTGTGAGGTGTATGCAAAACTGCTTTATGGAGCAACAATACCGGTTTATTTCCCCCAAATACACCAATGCATTATTTCACTGCTGAAATTTAAATTAGGTATTTGTGCATTGTATGCAAAACTGGTCTGTGGACCAACAATAACGGTTTATTTCCCCAAAATACACCAATGCAGTATTTCACTGCTGAAATTCAAAATAGGTATTTGTACGGTGTATGCAAAACTGGTCTGTGGACCAACAATAACAATTTATTTCCCCAAAATACACCAATGCAGTATTTCACTGCTGAATTTAAAAATACGTTTTGTGTGTTGTATGCACAAGTGCTCTCTATAGCACCACAATACAGGTTTTTGCACCCACCTACAGAAATGCACTATGTCACCCCTAAATTATAAAATATTTTATATTCCCGGAAAAATTGAATTTTTCATTCACTGAGCTACCAGAAAAAGATTAGACTGATGTCCCTGGCAGGCTGGCACACATGCAGGTCATATGCAGTTCCAAGGACTCTGCAGTTGCTAAAATGGGCTCAGTAACAGATGGATTAAAAAAAAAAATTTGCAGTATCACTGGGCTCAGGGCTGGGTACAAAAATGTAGGATAGCAGTAGCACCCTCCCTCATTAATTGCTGTAGCTTGAAGATTTCTATCCTAATCTCTCCCTTTAAGCACTGGCAGCAACCTGTCCCTACATTAAGATCAGCAGAGTGACGTGCGACTCTACATGACTCCAGCTTATATAGAGGCTGGGTCACATGCTGCACTCAGCCAATTACAGACATGCCATTAGTAGGCATGGCTGTGATGGCTTCTTAGGGCAAAGTAGTGAAACACTTGCTGATTGGCTGCCCTGCAGCCTTTCAAAAAGCGGGAAAAATCGCGAACAACGAATGTTCTTGTTCGAGTCCAGGTGCGAAAATCGTATAGTTCAGTATGAACCCAAACTTTACTGTTCGGGTTCGCTCAACTCTACTAAAGATGAGTGAACCACTCGAAATTAAAGTGTAACCGTCATGTTTTCATCTAAAAATCTATTTTAGCATATGTTACTGCTGAGGGAGAATTATGCATAAAGCAATCTTTGGTTCTTTAAATACCACTGTTTTTTTTTTTTTAGTTTTTCCCTTGTTTTAACCTCTACAGTATGAGGATCTTCTCAAGATGGCTCCTCTGTCAGTTCTCTGAGGCCAAAACTGCTTTCCCTCACTTCACATACACAATTGCTGTACCCAGCAGCTCGCTGCCAACCAATCAGATTGGATTACTGTGAGACACCCCTCCGAACTCTGAAGCCTAATATAAAGCCCAATATAATCAAGGTATGAGCAATCAGGGCACTTGAGTAGTTAGCAAGTTAGTAGCATTTTATTCGATCCTTCAATATGCATATATATATAAGGGCCAACGGTTTAGTCGGTCCAGGATCTTGTTCACTGCCGATGTGGCAAGGAGCATGTCTTGCATGCCACTATGATAACATCCTCCAATGATTTAAAATAAAATTTCCACCCTGTATGGCATTTTATCCACACCACTCCTTGCTGACTGCCTGCTGCTGCCTTTATGAACACGTGCACTGCTAGTTGTTTCCTCACAGGTAAACTCCTGAGTAGCAGACGGTCCACCCCGGTCGTATTCACCTCCTCTACCCTGCTGGCTCATCGGAACACTGGCACCCTGTTGCTGTCTCAAGGGCCTGCTTCCACCCTCACCCCCTGATGATGATGCCCCCTCTTAACCCAGCTCCCATGTGCAATCGGCTACATCATCATCCACTACTGTTTGTCACTTATGTCACCTTCCCCAGTCTCATGGCCATGTCCCTGACTACTTGCAGCTGTGCTCTCTCCCGAGTGTCATCCTCTCTAGTTGCACGACTAAGGCAAGAAGCAGCAGACCCCTCCTTCAAGTCTATCCTGGACTGTAGATGCTGACTGTCCTAACTAAGCTCATCCTCGCTGAAAAGCGCTGCAGAGCTGGCAACATTCATTATTTCCAGAGCAGAATAAGCAGAAAAGAATGAGGCTGATGCAGGACAGATGAAGGCACGGAGGTTTTATGCTGAAATGCAGTGTTTTCTTCTTTTTCAAATATAACACTTCTCATTTAAACCAAAAAGTCCCAATGGCCATTTGTTTTTTACAGGTGATCTTTAACGAAATGCAGATAGGCAGCAATGTTTCTTTTTGGAGAGAAGCTGCTTTCTCCTTGCAATCCTGCCATGCACACCATTTTTGTTCAGTTTCCTCCTGATGGTGGACTGATGTACATTAACATTAGCTAATATGAGAAAGGCATTTGGTTGTTTAGAGGCTACACTGGGTTCCTTTTTTATATCACAGACTATTACACGCTTTCTCTTGGCATGATCTTTGTTGGTTGGCCTCTCATGCAGAGGGTAATAATGGTCGTGGATTTTCTGAATCTATATACCATTATTCTGACTGTGGATTGGTGGAGTCCAATTAGATTTGGTTTTCTAACCGTTTCAAGCCTAATGCTTAACATAGTTACATAGTACATAAGGCCGAAAAAAGACATCTGTCCATTCAGTTTGGCCTGTCATCCTGCTAGCTAATCCAGGGGAAGGCAAAAAAAAAAAAAAAAACCTGTGAGGTAGGCGCCAATTTTCTCCACTTAAGGGGAGTAAAAAATTCCTTCCCGACTCCATTCAGGCAATCAGAAGTACTCCCTGGATCAACAACCCATCTCTAGTAGCTATAGCCTGTAATATTATTATACTCCAGAAATACATCCAGGCCCCTCTTGAATTCCTTTATTATACTCACCATCACCACCTCCTCAGGCAGAGAGTTCCATAGTCTCACTGCTCTTACCATAAAGAATCCTCTTCTATGTTTGTATACAAACCTTCTTCCCTCCAGACGCAGAGGATGTCCCCTCGTCACAGTGACAGTCCTGGGAATAAATAGATAATGGGATAGATCTCTGTACTGACCCCTGATATATTTATACATAGTTATTAGATCTCCCCTCAGTCGTCTTTTTTCTAAAGTAAATAACCCTAATTTTGATAATCTTTCAGGGTACTGTAGTTGCCCCATTCCTGTTTTTACTTTAGTTGCCCTCCTCTGAACCCTCTCCAGCTCTGCTATGTCCGCCTTGTTCACAGGAGCCCAGAACTGTACACAGTACTCCATGTGTGGTCTGACTAGCGATTTGTAAAGTGGTAGGACTATGTTCTCATCACGGGCCTCTATGCCTCTTTTGATGCAACCCATTATCTTATTGGCCTTGGCGGAAGCTGCCTGACACTGGTTTTTGCAGCTTAGTTTGCTGTTTATTAAAATTCCTAAATCCTTTTTCATGTCAATGTTACCGTGTGTTTTATTATTTAGTATGTACGGGTGACTTGCATTATTCCTTCCCATGTGCTTAACTTTACATTTGTCAGTGTTAAACCTCATCTGCCACTTATCTGCCCAAGCCTCCAATTTATCCAAATCCCTCTGTAGCAGTATATTGTCCTCATCAGTGTTAATTACTTTACACAGTTTAGTGTCATCTGCAAAAATTGATATTTTATTATGCAAGCCTTCTACAAGATCATTAATAAATATATTGAAAAGAATAGGGCCCAGTACTGACCCCTGAGGTACCCCACTATTGACTGTTGCTCAATCTGAGTGTGTACCGTTAATAACCACCCTCTGTTTTCTGTCACTCAGCCAGTTACTTACCCACTTACAGACATTTACTCCCAGTCCGAGCATCCTCATTTTATATACTAACCTTTTATGTGGTACAGTGTCAAATGCTTTGGAGAAGTCCAGATATACGACATCCATTGATTCTCCGCTGTTAAGTCTAGAACTTACCTCCTCATAGAAACTGATTAAATTCATTTGGCATGACCGATCCCTCATGAAGCCATGCTAATATGGTGTTATTTGCTTATTTTCTAGAGTATCAACTACTCTACTTCTGAGGTCCTCAGAAATCCCCTTTGTTTTTGTCCTAATAACATTTTGACAAACATGTGTTGCGAAGATCATACTTTGATAGATCCCTATTCTTTTATTAACCACTTCAGCCCCCCTAGCTTAAACACCCTTAATAACCAGGCCACTTTTTACAATTCTGCACTACACTACTTTCACCGTTTATTGCTCCGTCATGCAACTTACCACCCAAATGAATTTTACCTCCTTTTCTTCTCACTAATAGAGCTTTCATTTGGTGGTATTTCATTGTTGCTGACATTTTTACTTTTTTTGCTATTAATAAAAATTTAACGAAATTTTTGCAAAAAAATGACATTTTTCACTTTCTGTTGTAAATTTTTTTTAAAAAAACTACATTTCTATATAAATTTTTCTCTATATTTATTGTTCTACATGTATTTGATGAAAAAATCCAATAAGTGTATATTTATTGGTTTGGGTAAAAGTTATAGCGTTTACAAACTATGGTGCAAAAAAGTGAATTTCGGCATTTTGAAGCAGCTCTGACTTTCTGAGCACCTGTCATGTTTCTTCAGGTGCTAGAATGCCAGGAAAGTAGTAAATACCCCCAAATCACACCATTTTAGATAGAAGACACCCCAAAGTATTCACGGAGGCATGGTGAGTTCATAGTATCATTTCATTTTTTCACAAGTTAGCGGAAAATGACACTTTCTGAGGAAAATAAAATATATAATAAAGCTGCCAGTGCCGGTGCCCTACCACTCATACCGGCTGGCAGAGGACTTTGCATCAAAATAGGCATTTAATTTTTACACTTTAGTGTAATTTCAGCTGCTTGCCTGCTGCTAGTGTGTGTCAGGCCGACTTCCACTGACTGTAGTGTGCCCACTGCCAGTGCTCCACCCCTGTCATCCCGTGTGGCACAGGACTTTGCATCAAAAAAAGGCATTTAATTTTTACACTTTAATCTAAGGTTAGTTGCCTGCCAGTGTGTGTCAGGCTGACTTCCAGTGACTGTAGTGTGCCCACTGCCAGTGCCTACCACTCATACCGGCTGGCAGAGGACTTTGCATCAAAATAGGCATTTAATTTTTACACTTTAATCTAAGGTTAGTTGCCTGCCAGTGTGTGTCAGGCTGACTTCCAGTGACTGTAGTGTGCCCACTGCCAGTGCCTACCACTCATACCGGCTGGCACAGGACTTTGCATAAAAAAGGCATTTCATTTTTACACATTAGTCTAATTTCAGTTGCTTGCCTCCTGCCAGTGTGTGTCAGGCCCACCTCCACAGACTGTAGTGTGCCCACTGCCAGTGCCAACCACTGATACCGGGTGGCACAGTAGCTTCGCCGATAAATAAGGCATTTCATTTTTACACATTAGTCTAATTTCAGTTGCTTGCCTCCTGCCAGTGTGTGTCAGGCCCACCTCCACAGACTGTAGTGTGCCCACTGCCAGTGCCAACCACTGATACCGGGTGGCACAGTAGCTTGCCGATAAATAAGGCATTTCATTTTTACACATTAGTCTAATTTCAGTTGCTTGCCTCCTGCCAGTGTGTGTCAGGCCCACCTCCACAGACTGTAGTGTGCCCACTGCCAGTGCCAGCCACTGATACCGGGTGGCACAGTAGCTTGACGATAAATAAGGCATTTCATTTTTACACATTAGTCTAATTTCAGTTGCTTGCCTGCTGCCAGTGTGTGTCAGGCCCACTTCCACAGACTGTAGTGTGCCCACTGCCAGTGCCCACCACTGATACAGGGTGGCACAGTACCACTGTCGAAAAAAATGACAGGCAGAGGCAGGCCACCCCGCAGGGGCCGTCGTGGTCGTGGTGCTGTGATTTCCACTGTCCCTGGAATAATGCCTAGTGTTCAGAGGCCATGTACCCTGAACCCGAAAAATTCTGAGGACGTAGTTGACTGGCTTAGACAGGACACCCAATCTTCAACAGCTTCCGCTAAGAACCTTGGCGCACCATCTTCCTCCAGCTCAGCTTTGGTCACCTGCTCTCAAGTTACCACGCACCCGCCCGCCGCTGATAGGAATAGTACTAGTTAAGACACCACTCATATAGGGTGTCACAGCACATTGCTCTGTGCACGCGCAGTGCCCCAATTTGGGAGTATGAGGACCGACCAAGCTGCTTTTTCCATCTCCCGGTTCCTGAAATCAATTCAGTTTGGTGTATGAGAGTTTGGTCTGTCATTGTGAAGGCAGTCGAAGGTACCAGGCCTAAATTTTTTTTTTCACAAAGGCAATCCCTGATATGGGATGTAACAGGGATTAAACTGATGAGTAATAGTACTACAGAAAATACCACTCATATCGGGTGTGACAGTAAATTGCAGGCGCAGGCGCAGTGACCGTGGATTAAAACAGAGTGGAGGGAGCCAGCGTTTTTAACCATCTCCCCGTTCGAAAAATCTATTCAATAAATGGCCCCCAGATTGGGGACGTTAGAGGATTAAACTGATGAGAATAGTACTACAGAAAATACCACTCATATCGGGTGTGAGAGTAAATTGCACGGCGCAGAAGCAGTGACCGTGGATTAAAACAAAGGGGAGAGAGCCAGCGTTTTTAACCATCTCCCCGTTCGAAAAATCAATTCAATTGACCTTTCGGGGACCCTTGGTGTTGTACGTGGCTGGGTGGAGGAAGAAACCTTCAATGACATCATTGTGCAAATGGGGAGTTTGCGGTTGTGCCAAATGGACTGTTTGCGGTGCATTAAAGAAGGAGTTTGGTATGTCAATGTCTGAGAATCGGGCGGAACCCTTACACTACCTGATCGATACAACATCATACCTGATCGTATACACACACTGGATGTTTTAAAGCATGTTATTCCAAACAATTTAGGAATGTTACGTGATTTACGCCCTTTATGGATTAAAACCCGACTCTGCGTCCACTACGTAATTTTCCATGGGAGTTTTGCCATGGATCCCCCCCCGGGATGCCACAGTCCAGGTGTTAGTCCCCTTGAAACAACTTTTCCATCACTATTGTGGCCAGAAAGAGTCCCTTTGGTTTTTAAAATTCGCCTGTCTATTGAAGTCTATGGCGGTTCGCCCGGTTCGCCTGTTCGCGAACATTTGCGGAAGTTCGCGTTCGCTGTTCGCGAACTGAAAATTTTATTTTCGCGACATCACTATATACGACATCCATTGATTCTCCGCTGTCAAGTCTAGAACTTACCTCCTCATAGAAACTGATTAAATTCGTTTGGCATGACCGATCCCTCATGAAGCCATGCTAATATGGCGTTATTTGCTTATTTCCTAGAGTATCAACTACTCTACTTCTAAGGTCCTCAGAAATCCCCTTTGTTTTTGTCCTAATAACATTTTGACAAACATGTGTTGCGAAGATCATACTTTGATAGATCCCTATCCTTTTAATAAAACAAGTCACCCATTCAGCACCTGACTCTACTTTCATCTTCAAACTATCTGCTAATCCTAGAGGTTCACATACCTTTGTCACTCACAGACATGCAGTATTGGATTTTTTTCCTCAATAAAGTCAAGTCTAATATTTTTTACTCTTTTTTTACATTTATCCTTATCTTGTTTTAGGTCAACTTTATTCAGAAATATTGATAACTCTGAAGTGTTTACAAACTTTCAAGCACTACTGTACTTCAAAATACTTAAGAGGCTGCAATTCTCATCACAACCACTGGGCACGTAGCATAGTAATCTCATGGCAGGATATCACAAAATCATGCTTATTACTAAGCTTCTTCTAAGTTTTTATAAAGCATCTCTGGAAATGCTGAGCTCAACAGAAAATCAAAACCAAACACATCTGTTTATATAACTCTTTAAGGACCCGTGACATACATGTATGTCACAGGTCCGGTCCCTAAACATTGCGCCCACTAACACATGCAGTGGGCGCCATAGAGGCAGGGTTTCTGCTATTTTAAATAGCAAAGACACGCAGCATATATATGCGATCAGCCATTCCTTTCCGTAAAATAAAAATATTTAACCAATAAAAAAAATAAACATTATGGGCATCACCGCATGCGAAAATGCCCATACTATTAAAATATAACAATATTAATGGCATATGGCAAATGGCATAGTAGGAAGAAAATAAAAATGGCCAATTTGCCATTTTTTGTCACTTCAACTATTCAATAATTTTGAATTAAAAATTGATCAAAATGTTGCACACACTTAAAATTGGTATCACTGAAAAGAACATATTGTCCCGCCAAAAAATAAGCCCTCAAACAGCCCCGTACACATAACTTAGGGTACTTTCACACTAGCATTTTGGATTCCGTTTGTGAGATCCGTTTCAAGGCTCTCACAAACGGTCCAAAGCGGATCAGTTAAGCCCCAATGCATTCTGAATGGATGAGGATCCGTTCAGAATGCATCAGTTAGGCTCCTTTCTGCCTCTATTACATTTTGGAGGCGGACACCAAAACGCAGCATGCAGCATTTTGGTGTCCTTCTGAATAGGCGGAGCCTAACGGATCCGTTTTTAATTACAATGTAAGTCAATGGGGACGGATCCGTTTTCAATGACACAATATGGTGCATTCGAAAACGGATCCTTTCCCCATTGACTTTCAATGTAATTCAAAACGGATCCGGTCATTTTTCTTTAAACCTAATGCAAACTGATCCCTTCTAAACAGATACAAACGTTTGCATTATAGGTGCAGATCCGGAAAAATTATACAACTGTGGTATCGTTGGAACCGTACTGACCTGGAGAATGAAGATAACAGGTCAATTTTACCGCATAGTGTACAGTGTAAAAAAAATAAAAACCTTCATTAGAATTGCGTTTTTCCCAATTCTACCCCATTTGGATTTTTTTCCCACTTCCTACTACATGGTATGAAACCGTAATAGGTGCCATTTAAAAGTTCAACTTGTCCCGCAAAAAAATAAGCCCTCATAAGGCTATGTGAATGGAAAAATAAAAAAGTTAGGACGCAAAAATGGAATATCCCAGGGTCCGTAAGGGGTTAAAGATCCTTTGGCCTCCGATTTAGTTTTGGCAATATGAGACTCACTAGAATCCAATTTTTTCAGATTCATCAGTTATAGTCAGTGGTTGTGAGTACCAGCAATTTTCTATACTTGTTTGTTACTCGTTCTCATTTGTGTTTATTTTGTAACTGTACTTGCTGGATACCTGGTTGTTTTATTAGTGATTATCCATTTTGCCATTCTTACTTTTAGTGCATTACTGTTCTTTTACTCTTATGTATTCAAGGGTAGTTTTCTGTGTTTTCAATTATTTACTGTAAATTATGTATTAGCAGTTCTGTTTTCCTTTAAATTCATTGGTAGGAACCTTATATACAGTACTTCTTTGTGGTTATGTGGTTAGGCATGCAATAATGGGCAGCCTTTTTAAAAATTTTAAAGAATATTTATATTATTTATACTAACTAGAGATGGGCAAATTGATTCTGAAATTATATAAAAAATTCAAAAAGGTCAGGTTCAAAAGAATTTAATTTTTTTGTAATATGAAAGCTAGTTTTCCAAGCAATGGGAAAATTGTGATTCAAACTTATTTAGACCTGAATCAATTTAGAGAACTGACTCTGCTCCAATTTGAAGGTTAAAAAAATAATGCATGTCTAATACTATTTATAAATTGCCCTGCTAATGTAAATATAATTGGGCATTATATTACCCCCAAGCTACTGATCTTGGAATATGAACTGTTATTTATGCTGTATGAAAATACAGGTACAGTATATGAGACTACTCAGAAATGATAAAATACCGTAGTAGAAATATTCTGAATACTACTGCTATGTTTTTTCTATAAATTGACCCTGAAAGTATTAAACCATTGGCCATTCACTGTTTACTACTCTTTGATTATTTTGCACTGTTTCTATCTGTTAGCTTGTGGCACAGTCTAAGAATTTTATTGTAGACTTTTTCTTATTAGTATGGTTTTACTGTGCACAGAAAGATCGTATCATTGCCATATATTACATTTTCAGAAATGTCAATAATGTATACACATCATTAAACACCTAAAGCACTCAGAGTAAAAAACTATCTTCAGAGCCATTATCTAATTCTTGCTGTTGTAGGATCTTGTTCTCCTTATATAACTGATTTAATTAATTTTATATAACCTTGTTTGTATTTACTGCTCTGAACATTGTGAATAATAAATGAACATTGATTTTCTTTGTCATAAAATCTAAACAATGTGAGACTTTATTGTAATATTTCAGCTATAGGATTGTCCAATGACCTTAAAATACTGCTAAACCCTTGCTACTAATCACACTGCTGAAATTCCATTGTTCTGTTTATGCCACTGTTCCAACCAAGAGTTCTTATTTTTTTAACTTAGTAGTTATAAACTGCAATTCTGTCAATGATTACCATAAAAGTGAACTGATGTAAATGTAATACTGTACTTTGGGAGTCCTTTAGCAGGCTTGGAGGAAGGACAGACAATGTACTGTTTTGTGACTTATTGTTATGCTTTATTTTAACCCCTTAAGGACCCGCGCCGTACATGTATGGTGGGCTGAACGGGTGGGCGCACTAATAGCCGGATCCCAAACTGTATGCGCTGGCATCGGTGAAAACACCAATGCCGCCGCATTGAAACTCGCACTGCTGCAGTCAGCGCTGACAGCGGCACGTGTGGGATTATGCCGGGTGGGGGTGGCCATCGGGTGCCTGAGCTGCTGTGACAGGGACCTGTTGGCAGGGAAGGCAGCCAGATGCCTTCCTTAGGCATCGTGGCTGCCTTCCGTAACAGCCTGTGAAATCTAGCCTCCTGGATCTCACAGGAAGCAAGCTGTAAGTGTATTACACTGTGTAATACACTTAGGCCCCTTTCACACGGGCGAGTTTTCCGCGCGGGTGCAATGCGTGACGTGAACACATTGCACCCGCACTGAACCCAAACCTATTCATTTCTATGGGGCTATGCACATGAGCGGTGATTTTCACGCATCACTTCTGCGTTACGTGAAAATCGCAGCAAGCTCTTTATTGTGCGTTTTTCACGCAACGCAGGCCCCAGAGAAGTGAATATGGCTGCCGGAAATTCGCAAGCATCCGCAAGCAAGTGCGGATGCGATGCGATTTTCCCGCATGGTTGCTAGGAGATGGGGACCCAATTTTTATTATTTTCCCTTATAACATGGTTATAAGGGAAAATAATAGCATTCTTTAATACAGAACAGGAGACCGGGACCTAAGCGATCAATAGGAGGAGGTGAGTTATTTTTTTATTTTTAACCCTCAATTGTCCTTTTACTAAACATTCTGTATTAAAGAATGCTATTATTCTTCCTTATAACAATGTTATAAGGGAAAATAATAAAATCGACATAACACCTAACCCAAATCTGAACTTCAGTGATAACCAAACATGCCGATTTTTCTCAGTTTGCACACGCGTGGAAAAATCGTGCATTTTCCAGCAACACACCCGCATCTTATCTGGGCATCAAACTTGATGCCCGTGTGAAAGAGGCCTTACAGCCAATGCATTACAATACAAAAGTATTGTGATGCATTGTAAAGGGGATCAGACCCCCAAAAGTTAAAGTCCAAGAGTGGGAAAAAAAAATAAAGTGATAAAAGTAAAAAAAAGAAAGTTTAATTTTTTTTTTGAGTTTCAAGTAAGGAAAAAAAAGCGGCCTTTTCACAAAATAAAGTAAAACTAAAAAATTGTAAAAAATATAATAAGTAGACATATTATGTATCGCCGCATCCGTATCAACCATCTCTATAAAATATCACATGACCTATCCCCTAAGGTGAACACCGTCAAAAAAATAAAATCTGTGCTAAAAAAAACATTTTTTTGTCATCTAACATCACTTAAAGTGCAACACCAAGCGATCAAAAAGGCATATGCCCCCCAAAATAGAACCAATCTGACCATCACCTCATCCCGCAAAAAATGAGCCCCTACCTAAGACAATCGCCCCAAAAATAAAAATGGTTATGGCTCTCAGACTATGGAGACACTAAAACCTGATATTTTTTTTTTGTTTAAAAAATGCTTTTGTGTTAAATGTAAAAAAAAATAAAAAAATATTAGGTATTGCCACATCCGTAACAATCTGTTATAAAAAAGAAAACCACATGACCTACCCCCTCAGGTGAACACCGTAAAAAAGAAACGCTGTCAAGAAAGCTATTTTTTGTCACCTTCACAAAAAGTGTAATACCAAGCAATCAAAAATGCAAACACACCCCAAAATTATACCAATCAAACAGTCATCTCATTCCGCAAAAAATGAGACTCTATCTAAGACAATCGGCCAAAAAATAAAAAAAACTATGGCTCTCAGAATATGGAGACACTAAAACATGATTTTTTTTGTTTCAAAAATGCTGTTATTGTGTAAAACTTAAATAAGTAAAAAAAGTATACATATTGGGTATTGACACATCCGTAAGAACCTGCTGTATGAATATATCATATGACCTAACTCCTCAGGTTAAGGCCTCTTTTACACAAACGTTTTTTTTTGCGAGGGTACGGACCTTTTTTTTTTTTGCATTCCGTATGCGGTCTGTATACGGAACAATTTATTTCAATAGTTCCACAAAAAAAAATGAAGTGTTTCCATGTGCATTGCATTTCCATATTTCCGTTCCGTGCAAAGATAGAACATGTCCTATTGCCTGCAAATCACGATCCGTGGCTCCATTCAAGTCAATGGGTCCGCCAAAAAAAACGGAACGCATACAGAAATGCATCCGTATGTCTTCTGTATCCATTCAGTTTTTTGCGGAACCATCTATTAGAAAAATTGGCCTGGGCTTAAAGTTTATGTAATTACTGTATACTATATATGCCATACGGAAAAATTGAACCGAAACGGAAACACAAAACGGAAAAACTGACCCGGTAAAAACGGCCTGCAAAACACTGAAAAAGCCATACGGTCATGTGAAAGAGGCCTAACACCGTAAAAAATAAAAATAAAAGCAGTGTAAAAAAAGCTATTTTTTGTCACTTTTCATTACAAAAAGTGTAATACCAAGCGATCAAAAAGTCATGTGCACCATAAAACAGTACCAATCAAACTGTCATGTCATACCAAAAGAAATGAACCCCTGCATAAGACAGTCTCCCAAAAAAAAAAAAAAATGGCTTTCAGAATATGGTGACTCAAAAAAAGTCATATTTGGTATTGTCACGTCCGTAACAACCTGCTCTATAAAAATACCATATGATCAAACCTATCAGATGAACATTGTAAATCATAAAAAATAAAAAC
This sequence comes from Bufotes viridis, assembly GCA_033119425.1. Taxonomy (NCBI): domain Eukaryota; kingdom Metazoa; phylum Chordata; class Amphibia; order Anura; family Bufonidae; genus Bufotes; species Bufotes viridis. The sequence continues at coordinate 112,348,882 of CM065591.1, forward strand.
AGAACAAAAAAGCTATTTTTTGTCACCTTGCCTCACAAAAAGTGCAATATAGAGCAACCAAAAATCATATGTACCTTAAAATAGTACCAACAAAACTGCCACCTTATCCCATAGTTTCCAAAAAGGGGTAATTTATTTGGAGTTTCTACTCTAGGGGTGCATCAGGGGGTCTTCAAATGGGACATGGCAACTTAAAATTATCCCAGTGAAATCTGCCCTCCAAAAACCATATGGCATTCCTTCCCTTCTAGGCCCTGTTGTGTGCCTGTACACAACCACATATGGGGTGTTTCTATAAACTACAGAATCAGGGTAATAAATATTAAGTTTTGTTTGACTGTTAACCCTTGCTTTGTTACTGGAAAAAAAATTGATTAACCGCTTCAGCCCCCCTAGCTTAAATACCCTTAATGACCAGGCCACTTTTTACAATTCCGCACTACACTACTTTACCCGTTTATTGCTCCGTCATGCAACTTACCACCCAAATGAATTTTACCTCCTTTTCTTCTCACTAATAGAGCTTTCATTTGGTGGTATTTCATTGCTGCTGACATTTTTACTTTTTTTGCTATTAATCAAAAATTACCGAAATTTTTGCAAAAAATGACATTTTTCACTTTCTGTTGTAAAATTTTAAAAAAATACATTTCTATATAAATTTTTCTCTTAAATTTATTGTTCTACATGTCTTTGATAAAAAAAGTCCAATAAGTGTATATTTATTGGT